>JANFOE010001242.1:0-523256 GCA_025667525.1 Glebionis coronaria | reverse complement strand
ATATATATATATATATATATATATATATATATATATATATATATATATAATATATATATATATATATATATATATATATATATATATATATATAATATAATATATATATAAGTATGTATATATATATATGTATATATATATATATTATATATATATACATATATATATATACATATATATATATATATATATATATATATATATATATATATATCTATATATATATATATATATATAATATATATATATATATATATATATATATATATATATATATATATATATATACATATATATATATATATATATATATATATATATATATATATATATATATATATATATATATATATATATATATATATATATATATATATATATATATATATATATATGTATATATATATATATGTATATATATATATATATATATATATATATATATATATATATATATATATATATATATATATATATATATATATATATATATATATATATATATATATATATATATATATATATGTATATATGTATATATGTATATATGTATATATTATATATATATATATATATATATATATATATATATATATTATATATATATATATATATATATATGTATATATATAAATATATATATATATATATATTATATATATATATATATATATATATATATATATATATATATATATATATATATATATATATATATATATATATATATATATATATATATATATATATATATATATATATATATATATGCATTCATGTGAGAATGCTATTTTTTGTGAAATGGTGAGATGAAATTCTAGCCACTCATTTATCCCCTCCTTTTTGAGATCTAGTGGCATAGAATATATATATATATATATATATATAATATATATATATATATATATATATATTGGTAACATGTGTCATTTTTAAAAAATTCCAGAAATTTTTTACGTATAAATGTTTCGAAAAAATTTTTTTCGAAAAAAATTTCCAATTGTTTTTCGAAAAAAAATTTCGATTTTTTTTTCGAAATTTTTTTTTGATTTTTTTTTCGAAAAAAGTTTTCGACTTTTTTTCGAAAAAAATTCGAATTTTTTTTCGAAAAAATTTCGACTTTTCCGAAAAAAGTTTTCGATTTGTTTCGAAAAAAGTTTTCGATTTTTTTCGAAAATAATTTTCGAATTTTTTTAGGGTTTAAGGGGTTAGTGTTAGCCTCAAAATATTGAGTCAAACAAGAATGTTCGGTCATAGGCTTCTATTGTAATATTTATTAGAACGTTGTAATAGATAGTTAAATAGTCGTGGTTCTCGGGCTTGGATTTATGCTACTTAAAGCCCAAAAGACAAGCCCGGTCCAAACAATATAGCCCAATATGGTTACATGTAAGCCCTGCTATATAAGGCCATTCCTAGCATGTTAGGAAGGGTGGATGATCATTAGTACTCTCATTATTCTAATCTGATATTCACCAAGTTAATTATCTCTCTCTCTACTTTCTCTCACTACTTTCTCTCTCTAGGAATCCATCTCTTTTCATCTATTTTTCTATCATTAATCATCATAATATTATGGGACAACATTTGGTATTAATCGCCACGGGGTAGGTTGTGTTTGGTTGTTAGGTATTAGTTTGATTCTATTGATTTTTCCATATAAATCATCCCGAATTAATTTTTTTTAGTATTTCGGGCTATAAATCTTGATATAACTCATTTATATCGATTTGGTAGGGATTTGGTTTGGTTTTTTTGGTAAAAAATCGCAAGATTTTTAGGTGTTTGGATTCATTTTTGAGTTACGGTCCGTCATTGATTCAAGATCATTCCGAAAATAAGGTTTTCAGAAAAGGGTTAATTATTCCGAAAAAAAGTTTTTCGGATAAGGGTTTACTATTCCGAAGAAGTGAGTATTCCGAAGAAGTGATTTCTCTGAAAAAGTGGCTTATTCCGAAGATTTCAGTATTCCGAAAAAGTCTTATTCTCTGAAAAAGCCTCTATTCCGAAGAAAATTCCGAAGAAGGTAAGTTTTTCTAAAATCTTTCCTTTATCTGAAAAAGTGATTATTCTGAAAAAGTGATTATTCCGAAGATACTCGTTTCTCTGAAATCCACCATTATTCCGAAGAAGGTCACTTTCTCCGAAAAAGTGGTTTTTTTGAAATTTTCTCTGAAATAATCCAATATTCCGAAGAAGCCCATTTTTCTGAAAACATCACTATTTCGAAGAAAGACATTTCTCTGAAAACACCACTATTCCGAAGAAAGACATTTCTCTGAAAACAATAATATTCCGAAGAACTTCATTTCTCTGAAAACATCATTATTCCGAAATAACCCAAATTCTCTGAAAAAGTCTGTTATTCCGAAATTATTCATTATTCCGAAAATTGAAGATTTTTTTTCGAAAGTGAAAATTTACGTGTGATTTTTCGCCTTCGATTTTTTGGTTTCTTGTGAAGACAATTTTTGGGGATTTTAACATTTTTCATCGCCAACAACAATCACAACACATCTACTTAAGATCCATTTTCACTTCATCGATTTCAAGTCTCTAGATATGGATTATACTCAAGAGTATCGTGTCACAAACAACAATATCATGGTGGCGGGTAATAAAGAGAGACCACCAATGCTTGTGTCTGGTCGGTATGCTCAATGGAAATCACGTTTCATACGATATCTTAATACAAGACCCAATGGTGATGCCTTGAGGAAATGTATTACTCATGGACCATATGTATTCAAGAAAATCTCAATTCCTCCAAGACCAACCACAGATACTACTGATCCAATACCTGCAAGTGAACGTGATGAAACAAGAGCCGATCTCACACCTGAAAGTTGTGCTTGGCATGATGCAGAGAAGGAAGCCATCTATATGGTTCTAAGTGGGATTGGAGATGATATTTACTCCACGGTTGATGCATGCCCTACAGCACATGAAATGTGGACTGCTATTGAACGCTTGCAACAAAGAGAATCACTCAACAAACAAGATGTCAAAACAAACTTGTTTTGGAATTTTGGCAAGTTTACTTCAAGGGATGGAGAATCAATTGACTCTTACTACTCCAGGTTTTATAAAATGATGAATGACATGACAAGAAATAATCTGCAAGTCTCCACCATGCAAGTCAAAGTTCAATTTCTTCAACAACTTCAACCCGAGTGGACACGGTTCGTCATTTTATAGTGAAACAACAAGAAAAGTTAGACGAGGTCTCATATCATCGACTCTTTGATATCTTGAAGCAATTTCAGAATGAAGCAAATGAGATTTGAGCTGAACGTGTTGCCAAGACGGCTAATCTACTTGCTTTAGTGACTACCACTCAACATGTTCAAGGTCATCACTCTCGTGTTCCTAAGTCATATTCCACTACATCATCTTCACCACGATCTTCCACATCATCTAAGTCTTCATCATCCACAAGATCTCGAGGTAAAGTGCCAAGAGCACCATCACCACCATCTGAGTCATCATCTGAAGAAGATAGTGATGAAGACCAAGCTCAAAAGAATCGAGAGATGAAACAACAAATTGCTTTCATAATGAAGACTTACAAGAAAATCTACAAACCCACCAACAACAATCTTCGCACATCATCTAACACAAAGAACCGATATGTTGAGAGTCCTCCAAGGTATGACACACGTCGACGTGGTGAAAGTCCTTCTAGGTATGATCGACATAATCCAACACATGTGAGGGTTCTGCAAGATATGATCGACAAACTGCCAAGTATGATACTCAGAGGATTGCTGCTGCTACTGGGAATAGGGAAATAGTTGGAAGTCAAGTGGTTCAACAGAGTGGGATTCAATGTTTTAATTTCCAAGGTTATGGGCATATGGCAAAGGAATGCAGGAAGCCGAAAAGGGTTAGAGACTCCAGCTATCACAAGGAAAAGATGCTGCTATGCAAGAAGATGGAAGCAGGGGTTAAATTGTCAGCTGAGGAAGGAGCAATGCTTGATGATACTGATGATGAAGATTCTGATCAAGAGCTCGATGCACATTACTCGTACATGGCAAAGGTTGAAGAAATTCTCAAAGTCACTGAAGATGACAATGACCCTATCTTTGACACTGAGCCAATAGATAAGGTACACACTACTGATGAATATAATGTGTTTGGTGATATTCATGAGCATAGTGATCTACCCAATGCCATTAATGACACGTGTATGATGGAAACGGTTGATAGCAATACCACACCCGATTCATCAGACATGTGTAATAATGAGTCTGAGGATGATCAACATGCAAATGAGTATGATGAAGAGGAACTTATTGCGCTTGCTAATTTAATTGCCAATTTACAAAAAGATGTCACTGAAAATAAAAAGAGTCAAAAGCAATTAAAGAAAGAAAATGCTACGCTCACTCAAAATTTGAAGAATGCAAAGCTGCTCTTATCAAATCTACTGAGATGACTGAAAGCTATAGAGATGAGCTCCTTCAGAAGACCAAAGAGCTTGAGGGGTACAAGGGTAGTGCGTTAAAAAGTCAAAAGGACGATTTGAAAACAAATATAATACAACTCTTGAGTTATTAGCCAAAGAGAAGCGTCAATATAATGTTTTCTTAATGGATGAACGTCAAAAAACATACCTTGCCAATACCAAAGTTAATGAACTTGAACAAAAGCTCTATATGACCACTACCGATTCTACTAAAATTCTTGAGGTTAAGAAACAAGAGGTAGATGCGTTAAAACAAGACTTCAAAAGTAGATATGATAAAGAAACCGAAAAAGTAACGAAACTAGAAGAACAAGTCTACTTTTTGAAGAAAGTTGTTTATAAAACGCATGATTCTATTCAATCCGTAAGAATGCTAGCACCCTCCGTCGATGTTTAAGGGTCAAGCTAGCTTTGCAAGTCCTGAGTACCTTGCCAAAGCTCAAGTTGCTAACCCGTGTCTTTATCTTGATGAGACTGAAAGGACCGATCTTGATTGCATGCCTGTAAGTGCCGATAGTGAAGAGACTGCCCTTTGGGATGATGATAGTCTACCACTTGTCAATAAGGAATTTGTGAAACCATATAATTATGCTTATTAGAATAGTCTTTATGGTCTTTTCAACAAACAAACTCAGAAAACCTGTGAGGAAGTGTTCTTAGAATGCAAACAAAAGAGAATTGAATGGAAGAAAGCTTTTGCCACTAAGAAATCTAATGTTTACAAAATATAAACTACCTTCCTCTAGATGAGTCCAAAAGCAAGAGTAGGAAAACATTAGGTATTCTTAAACACCACATAGATAATGTTAAATCTATTGTTGAAAGATATTGGGCAAAACGTGAAAATGCTGAGTGGCAACGCCCGATTCCTCAAGATATTACTTTGCTTGTGAAAGAACTCTTAATTCCAAACACGGCGTTGATTAAAGAAACTATTCTTCAACTTGAGGAGTTCATTCGGACTGAAATGTATGATGATCTAAAATATGTTGAATCTCTTGAGAAACACATTGATGATCTTCAAATGGAGAAGTCTGATTTTTCAGATGAATATGATTTACTCTTGCAAGAATGTGTTTCTAAAGATGTTATGTGTGCTTATTTTACATCTTGTGCTGATATTGATGAATATTCTGATGTTGCATGCAAATATCTTGATAAGATCAAAGAATGTGAACGTCTTGAAATTGAGCTTTCGAAACGTAAAGAAAATGTTGATAAAAAGGCTTTTGAGTTACTTCAACACAAAACTGATTTCCTTCAAAAACATTGTCATTCTCTTGAACTTGTGATACTCGCGTTTTTGTATGGGTTCAAGATTTAGTTCTCGGAATCTCCTCGAATTGATCACGGTTCAAAGCGGAATGATTGTTCTTGGTGACGAATAGGGGGTTTGGTTTTTATTTTATGGTTATCTAAATTTTAAATTAAAAGCAAGTATGAAAATGTCGTTGAGTGAAATTAAAGTGTTTAAAATTTATTTAGAAAAGCACTTAAAACATAAAACTTTGCAAAACTTTAAAACTTCAAATCTTAAGCTATCGGAATATAAAAACTCCTATCTATCGGAATGTGATTAAAACTAGGCCATCGGAATCCCAGATCAGAATGTGCCATCGGAATAAGTATCAAAACAATCCATCGGAATATTCGGGGTCAAATCTGTCGGAATGCAATGTGGTCGCAATATCCAGATCGGAATACAAACTCTATCGGAATGTTACTTATCGGAATGATGTCTATCGGAATTGGATGGCTGGCGAAAAAATGGGCAGAGTTTGACTCAAAATAACCTTATTACCCGTCGGAATGTGCGATCGCAATGAGCGATCGCAACCCAGATCGGAATAAGGGGTAAGTACAATCGATCGCAAAGTAAAACCACAAATGGTTATTGCGATCAAACCAAGCTTCTCGTCGGAATGTGTAAAAACCCTAATATTGCGATGGGATACAAGATCAATCCGCAAATGGTGATAAGCTGAAACTTCAATAAGCACATACAATAAGCTACTTTAACCGGGACTTAAATAACTCAAAAAGCTAAAATTCGACAACTTTTAAAAACATGAGATCATAAACTTTATAGAGGAAGCTTTAGAAAGACTAACCTTTTTAATAATCCGAAAAGTAATAAGCTAAAGCATGAAATAAGCTAATAAGCATAAAGAACTTATAGCCTAAACCAAATAAAAGCTTAAAAAGTAGTAAAAAGATAATCTTTTAACTACTTAAACATGAAACGAAATCAAACCGTATGGATTGTAATTTTCGGATTAAAGGCAAAATGAAACCAAGAAATGTAGGAAGAGATTAAAGAACACAAACTTAAACTTAAACTTTTAATTAAAGAAACTCAAAATACAAAGATTAATGAAAAGCTTAAAATTTGAAAGATGAAAACAAAGAAAAAACTAAGTGAGAGAAAGTTGGGAACTTTCTCTCTCTAAAACTAGAAAAGAAAAATTGAAAGTGAAAAACTAGCTCATTTTTGTGAAAGGAGGGTCTTTATATAGTTGTCTTGCGGGCTTGATTTGTTGTGGGCTTGTTCTTTCTTCTTAGTCTTCTCGTTACTTTGAATAAACGTTTTCGACTTTGGGTTTTGAGAAGTGTCGGTGAATAATTCCAACTCGTCTTATAATCTTTTGTTTAATAGACTCGAGTTCTTCGACATAGATAAATCTTCCGTCTTTGGCCCTTTTCTTCGATAAATCTTCAAATAGGTCCGTTGACTTCCAATCTTTTGCATCTCTTGGACAATAGACTTCGTCTTGAGTCTTTTCTTCGATAAAACCCGTGCAATCCCATGTTTTCTTCAATATTCATCCGGTTGACTCTAAAAAACACAATAAACACAAAAACCACGCATAATTCCAAACAAATGATATTAAATACGTGTTTTGGTCTCGTTTTAGCCAGAAATAAGTGGTAAAAGGATGGGTGTTTTCACACCTATCAACTTGCTTTGCAAAAAGACGTTGGTAGTTTTCCACATGATAATAAATTGCAAGAAAAACTTTCCCAAACGTTTCGAGAAATGAATGAACAGAATTTGGAAATTAAAGAGTTGAAAGCTCAGTTACAAGACAGGGACAGAGCGATAGCATAGTTGCAGAAACTCGTTGCTAAATAGGTGGGAAAGTCGTGGAACCTAGCATTAAGCAACCTGTTGTTAGACAACCCAATGCCTCTAAAGTGAATAGATCCTCTATCTTGGGAAAACCATCTGCTTTATCAGATTCCTCGTTTGCAAAACCTATGTTTTCCCCTAAGATGGATGGAAAGGAAAGGAATGGTTACCACAGAATCAACCCATAAGGAATACTATAGCACCAAGCGTTAAGCACAATAATGTGATTAAACCAGGGATGTATAGAATGCCCACTAAGCCCACAAACAAAGTTACTCAATCGCCTTAGTCTTCTAGAATCACTAATATTCGTGTGTCTTCTACTATAGGAATAGTTTCCACTACTAGTGTTAGCCGGCCTCAGCTTAAGCGCACTCAAGTGAATGATAAGGTCTGGAAACACAAGAATCAAGGGAAGATGAAGGAAGTAGAAGAACACCCTAGGAATTTGAATGTTTTTAAGAATAAAAAGTCTGTAATCGCATGTAATGACGATTTGAATGCTGTGAATGATTTGAATGCTATGAATGTGAAATTTGTTTGTGTCAAATATGGAAAGTGTGCTAATGTTAATCATTCTATGTGTGCTATGAATAAAGTCAAATGCGTAGATACTAGAACTAAGAAGCAAGTTGCAATGCCTATTAGAGCTAGTAAACCCAAACGCAAAGTGAACCATTCTGGTGCAACCCCCACTAAGAAAAGTAATGCATCAGACTCCACCACTAAGAACCCTAGAAGCAAAATTAAGGAATTATATGAGTCTGCTAGCAAGTCTTGGAAATGGTGGTTTGCTAATCAATGTCCTCCAGGATATAAATGGATGTCGAAAGCTAGGGCAGAAAATGTGAAAACGAGTGTTTTGCCTTTAAATGTTGATAAGGACACTAATGATTCTACTATCACAACTACTGTGGTATCCAATTTAGCAAATGCCCCATCGTGTTCTAACTCTTCTTCAGGTGATACAAATAATTCTCTTCATACTGGACTCCGGATGCACGAAGCACATGACGGTGAATCTCAAGCTTCTAATTAACTTCGTGGAGAAGTTCCTGGGTACGGTCCGATTCGGAAATGATCAACTTGCACCGATCCTAGGATATGGAGATTTGGTTCAGGGGAATATTACAATAAAAAGGGTATACTACGTCGAAGGACTCAATCACAATCTTTTCTCGGTTGGTCAATTCTGTGATGCGGATTTAGAGGTTGCTTTCAGAAAGAAGATATGTTTTGTTCGTGATTATGATGGGAATGATTTACTTACCGGTACACGGGGTACTGATCTTTACACTATTTCACTACAAAACACAACTTCATCAACTCCAATTTGCTTCATGGATAAAGCTTCAACGACTCAGGCATGGTTATGGCATCAACGTCTTTCTCATCTCAACTATGATACCATCAACTTGCTTTCCAAGAAAGATACTGTGAGAGGCCTTCCAAGTTTGAAATTCATCAAAGATCATCTTTGTTCTTCTTGTGAACTTTGTAAAGCTAAACGAAGTAGCTTCAAAACAAAGACCACACCAAGCTCTAAAGGTCGGTTAGATCTTCTTCACATGGATCTGTGTGGTCCCATGCGTGTTCATAGTATCAATGGAAAGAAATATATTCTGGTAATTGTCGATGATTACTGAAGGTACACATGGACTCACTTCTTGAGGTCCAAGGATGAAACACCCGAAGTTCTCATTAGCTTTCTTAAACTGATACAACGTGGTCTTCAAGCTCAAGTTAAAGTGGTTCGTACTGACAGAGGTACAGAATTTTTGAATTCAAACCTGAGAAATTATTTTGAAGACGAAGGAATTGAACATGAAACATCTATTACTCGAACACCTGAACAAAACGGCGTTGTTGAAAGACGAAACCGTACTTTAGTTGAGGCTGCTCGAACATTATTATCCGCTTCAAAACTTCCACTATACTTTTGGGTTGAAGCCGTGTCAACCGCATGCTACACACAAAACCGCTCCTTAATTATCCCAAGACACGAAAAGACACCATATCACATAATTCATGATCGAAAACCTTCACTCAAACACCTTCATGTTTTTTGATGTACTTGTTACATTATTCGCGATGGTGAAAATTTGGATAAGATGAAAGAGAAAGGTGATGCATGTATTCCTGTGGGATATGCAACTCAGTCTAAGGGATATAGAGTGTACAACAAGAGAACCAAATTGATAGTCGAGACTATTCACATCCGATTTGATGAATTACAAGAAATGGCACTTGAACAAAATAGTTTAAGTCCCGCTCCACAACGACAAACGACTTCCGTTCACAACCGCACGGAACTCGGAACTCAAGACCACAACAATGAACCGTCAAGTTCAACGCTGGTTCCAGAAAATGTTCCTAGAGCTGATATGACTGTCGACACGACAACTGAAGAGTTGGAAATGTTATATGGACCAATGTCTGATGAATATTTCACGGGGGAGAAACAAGTTGTATCGAAGTCTTCCGCTGTCACTCATGATAAGAATGATGATACCGATCATCGTCAACAAAAGGATACAACTTCATATACTTCAACACCGGTTGCTGCAGATTTACCTTCTCAGAATATCACATCAACAATCGCTCCTACAACATCCACAACTACTGTGACAATCTAACATTTTCAGGTAGTGAATTATTTTCTCGTATAATATTTTGAAACTTATTTTTGTGTTGGTTGATGAACTCACAATTTACGGATTTAAATTTGGGCTTACGTGCATAATTTAGTGTCCTTTACGATTAAACCGGAAACCTTAGGATTACGTATTTACGTTTTTGAACTCCATTTTTTATGAGACAATTTTATTGGATTCGTTTTTTGTCGTTTATTCATAATTTATAAAAACGTTTTTCGTGAAACGACCCGAGGGCACGCAAATTGAGGAAACTAGAATCGAGGAATACCCGTAAATTAGTGAGGTGGGACAAAATACATTATCCCACCCCACTACACACATGGGACGGCACACATGACACCACATCAAGGATGTGGCATCATGTTAGCTTATAACTTACAAGTGTAAGTTAAGCTTACACTTTAAGCTACCAAACTAGCTAAAACCATTAACCATTTCACATACCACCATTTACACATGCAAAATCAACCAAAAATCCTCTCAACATCACCACCATTGCCGTCCACTTTTAAAGAACAAACACCCCTTCTTGATCTTTTCTATCCACAAAATACTTGTTATCTAGCTCTATCATAGAGTTACCTTGAAGCCTTGATCATTTGGTGGCCATTTTAACAACAAAGGAGGTGAATTGCTTGTGTCCTAGGGCTGATTTCTCAAATTATTTTCTTGGTATTTGATGATCTTGGAGTTACTTTTGGTGTTCATCAAGTTCTTGTCTTCCAAAAACAAGATATACTCTTGGTTGGTAAAGAAGATCATCCTCTCCATTTTCTCTTGTTATTTTTATAAAGATCAAATGTATTTTCTTTCTTGTTGTATATGTATATGATGAATATATGATGATAAAAATGTTGTGTGGGGATCAAGTGTTGATAAATATGCTTAAAAAGATTAATAACCATAAGAAACAAGGCAAAAATCATGATTATTTAGTTGGCTGTATAAAAACAGTATGTAACTAAAACTTGAACTGATAAACTTGCATGGTATAATCCATTTACAGTAAGTACAAGATGTTATACACATGTGAGAGTTGCCCATGCAATGGAATCATTATAATGAGTGAGATATGATCAAAACAAGATGAGTGTGCTAATCTGAATAAGCTGTTTTGTAGGGACTGTTAAGCATAGATAAACTTAAAATGAGCAGTAGCTATAACTAAGTTAAATGTAACACATAATATGAAGATCATGCCATCCAAAAATGAGCTTCTAATTCATTGTATAACTCTAGATATGATAAAAATGGTGAAGATGAAAATAAAAATCAGATTTTGAAGAATTAATGTTTATTACTATTATATAAGCACTCAAAATTATATTGTATAAAATGTAAAATTAAAACCCACTAACTTATGAAATTTATTTATATAAATATGTAAAAGGTTAAATAAATGGATAAATTATAAAAATGGTAGTGGAATAATATTTATAAGTTATAAAAACTATAAACTTGATTTTTACGACTTTTTCGGCTATTACCGTAAAATTAACGTTTTTCGCCAATTAAAACTTAGACGATCAAACCCGTCTAATGTAAAGTTTTTAAAAGTCATATACTGATATATAAGTATCTAATACAAGTAAAAACCGATAAAACCCGAACTATAGGACATACGGACATTAACGAGCTAAGTAAGCATATTGGACTAATAATTGGACTAAATAAGTTAAACACTTATAAAAAGAACTTATTGGGATTAACCCATTTGGGCCCAACATGTAAAGTGTGAATACTGATAATATAAGTATAAAATGGATTAAAACAAGTTAAAGAACTTATAATAAGCTTATTGGACTTAAAATAGGTAAATAGGTAAAACTAGTAAACTAGTAAAAAGTTACCAATACGTAAACACTAAAATGAGTAAACAAGGATATATAAACCCACTTGATCATCATCATATGTGCAAAAGTCATCATATGTATATTGTTATTTTGATAAAAGTCATTGGACAAGAGTCTAAGACCGATTATTATTTATATAGGTTTCCGTGACCGAAGCACGCCCGTAGCCGATAATCCGCCTTTCATTATCAACATGAGTTCATAGCCTCGCACTCTTTTAAATGTTTTATAAAATGATTTGTAAACCCGCGAGGGAGATAACATGCTAGATTTTGATAAAAATAGAACACAAGTAGTCCCGATGGTATGCTTAATGATATGGACCCTAATGATGCTATGACCCTATAAACGAGACAAAAAGGATTATTAGTAGTTAGGTTATGTCACTTAAAGTCCCATTAGCATGAATTGTGAACTACCGGGATTTGGTAGACGCTTATGCATTTGATAGTACTATTTGGGGACGATCACCCCAGTTCGCGCCTTGACGGTTGATCCCCGTCGTACCACATTGATTGGTAAGCGAATTTATGTATGAGAAGATTCCATAACGTGATTTTTGTGACGACACGCTAACTTAGATGGGCAAATTGTTTGTCGGGCTCGCGGCCCGTTCTTTTCATAGTAAGGTAACAATGTCATACGGCTAATAATAATCCTATATAATCTAAATATCCGATATGATACGACGCTAATAACGATAATAATACTACCTATAATGGTAATATTGAGGCTACGGTCTCATGGACGGTTTAAGATGTATGCTTGATTTATATATTGCCTGACTAGCAATACGAGGACTTACTTCCGATATTATACTTGTGTTCTGATTTTAACGATTGTTTTATATAACGGTTTTTATTAAACTCTATGAATTCACTCAGCATTCGCTGATATGATTTTTGCATGTTTTTATCTCAGGTGCTTGAAGGTAATCCGGATGGAGATCGACTCTGATGGCCCACACATTATTAAAAATGTTCATTCGATCTATGTTTTGTAAACTAAATGACTTGTATAATTTGGGACCTGTTGTACACTTTAAAACTTTTTATCGAATGAATGTATGTTAAACCTTGTACAACCATTTTTATGTGTTGTCTATGATTGGAGTTATTGTGCTATCCCGTAACACTCTGAAAGACCCTTCCGCTGTACCGATACGAAAATTGAGAGTGTTACAACTACTGTCATTGCTCCAGAGAACACAAATCAAGCAGACGATGCATTATCTGACGAAGACGAATTTATCAACCCATTCGGTACACCAGTACACGAAACTGGAGAGTCTTCTACTCGCCATGTTGATCCGTAAAATATGCACATGTTCTACCATCGACATCCTTCAACCCATCATTGGACCCGAGATCATCCTTTGGTTCATGTAACGGAAACCCTTCACAGTCCGTTCGTACAAGACGACAGCTTCACACCGATGGCGATGTTTGTATGTTCGCACTCGCCGTGAGTTCGGCTGAACCGAAAAACATCAAAGAAGCAATGGCTGATCATGCTTGGATTAAATCGATGACGGATGAACTTCAATAATTTGAAAGACTTAAAGTCTGGGAACTTGTTGACAGACCATACGATGTAATACCATTAAATCTTCGATGGATCTGGAAAAACAAGATGGATGAAGAGAACACGATCATCAAGAATAAATCTAGGCTTGTGGCTAAAGGGTATGGATAGAAATAGGGTACTGATTTTGAAGAATCATTTGCACCAGTAGCTCGAATGGAAGCGGTCAGGATTTTTCTTGCTTATGCTGCACATAAGAGATTCATTGTCTATCAAATGTACGTAAAGACGGTGTTTCTTAACGGTCCTTTGAAGGAAGAAGTCTATGCCACGCAGCCGGAAGGATTCGTCAATCCTCATTATCCTGAAAAGGTGTATCGTCTCCACAAAGCACTTTATGAACTCAAGAAAACTCCAAGGGCGTGGTACGATGAGCTCTCAAAATTTCTGGTCTCCAAAGGTTTCTCAAAAGGTTCCATTGATCTAACTTTGTTCACTTATCAATATGGGGATGACATTTTGCTTGTGCAGATTTATGTTGATGACATTATTTTCGGGTCTACAAACCCAAAACTTTCAAAATGGTTTGACAAAGTAATGCACAACAGATTTGAAATGTCTATGATGGGCGAACTAACATTTTTTCTAGGAATTCAAGTTCACCAATCCCCAAGTGGTATCTTCATTAACCAAGCCAAGTATTGTCAAGAGATAATCAAAAATCATGGTATGACCTCATGTGACCCCGTTGGAACACCATTATCAACCACATTCATAGATGCTGATTTGGAGGGTTTACCCATAGATCAAACGAGATATCGTTCCATGATCGGGTCCCTCATGTACTTGACAACAAGCAGACCTGATATTCATCATGCTACATGCTATTGTACACGATATCAAGCACGACCCACTGAAAAGCACCTCAAAGAGGTCAAACGGATCTTTCGGTACCTTAAGAATACCATTCATTTGGGACTCTGGTTTCCGAGGGAAACCGGTTTCTTTCTAACGGCCTATTCAGATTCTGATCATGCAGGGTGTCTTGATACACGTAAAAGTACTTCTGGTGGTGCACAATTTCTAGGTCAAGATAAGCTTGTGGGATGGTCTTCCAAGAAGCAGGATTGCACGTTAATTTCATCAGCCGAAGCGGAGTATGTGTCTCTATATGCGTATTGTGCTCAAGTTCTTTGGATGAGAACACAACTCACGGATTATGGCTTCCACTTTGATAAAGTACCTATGTACTGTGACTCAAAGTCCGCCATAGCCATCTCCTACAATCCGGTATAGCATTCCCGCACGAAGCACATTGATGTCAGATATCACTTCATTAAGGAACAAGTTGAAAAGGGTATTGTTGAATTATACTTTGTTGGAACTGATTACCAATTAGCTGGCTTGTTTACAAAAGCTCTTTCGAAAGAGAGGTTTGCGTATCTAGATAGGCAAATTGGTATGAGATGTTTGACTCCAGGAGAACTAGAGATTCTGGCAAAGAAGCCTGCTTGATTCATCTATCAAACATCTACCTGTAAATATTAATGAAAAAGAAAAATACAAAATTAAAAAATCTTTGATAATCCAAAAATATTCTTCTCGACATGTCTTTCAGTATCGATAATATGGACGTACCTAGAAATGTCGCTCAATAACGACACGGGTGTTTACATAAAGCTCGAATGAAAGTTGTAAATATTTTTCAAAACATGTCATTTCTATCTTTTTAAAGGAAATTATCTCTTTTGGACAATATTTCCAACAACGGGTAGAGCAATCTATCTTGGGTTGAGCTTGTCACAAAACATTCAATGTTTTGAGCTCAACACAATGGCTTGTAATCACTTTTAGATTGCAACCCAGAACTATATTCACGGGGGAGTGTACAATTTCGTGCTCTTACCCATAGCAAAAGAAGTTAAATCTTCTTACACTTGAGTGGATTCGTCAAGACATTCAAAGTCTATGAACTCAAGTTTATGGTTTAGAAAAACCTTTTCGACAAAAAGAATTGATTTTTCAAAAAGCGTTGAACACAATTTTTTTCAAGAATTTCTCAATGATATTCAAAATCTTTCAAAAATTATGTGTTCAACAACTCCTATCCTCAAAAGTTTAATGTGGATCAAATCCTCGTAATGACAATTCCATTGGATCAATTTTTGAGGGGGAGCTTTCCAAAATTCATGCTAAGTTTGACACATCTTTCTCCCGAAGATTTTCAAGACTATTTTTCAAAATATATTTTTAATCAAATTTGGTATCTCTAATATCAAACGATTTTATATATTAGAGATAGGGGAGAAAATGTGATTAAAATGTGATCTAAAGACTCAAGCACTCATGGTTACGATCAAATACCCACAACATCTTTAATTCACGGCGTTATTGGTGTCAAAAGGGTGGTTAGGTTTAAGTCCTATGATCCAATCAGATCCGGAGGGATCTTCCCAGGGACAATCCAATAGATTATTAGAAGTCCTTAGGAAAGATGGAGTAGAATGTGAACGAAGCTGAATGCCGACTAAGTACTGATGATAGCACTGAAACAATCACAACAAGGTGCTATTAATGATGTCTTGGTACGCATTGGAGGGGTTGAAGAATGAAAAAGAAATGTAAGGATAAATTGTGTAAAGAAAGAAGCCCTCCATACAACTTAGGCAGAAACCGGGTCAACACATCATGAAGATAACTCATCATGGACCCAGTGATGTGAAGCACAACCCTTTCCTAGCTACTCAGGCTTCTCTCAAAAGAAGTTTTTTTATTGTCACGGATATCAAAATGACTTCTATTGACTTTCTCACTCCGAGATAGTTGATATTGAATAGGTGGCATCTGCTCCAGCCTCCGACCACTAAAAGTGCACAAATCGAGTCTAGAGCCAAGAGATCAATCAAATCTCGTTAGGACACACGAATGAAGATCAAGAGATTCATACACTATATCCTTGCGATATTGCTAGAACACTCAGAGTGATACTACTTAGTATTCACAATGATGAGTGGAAATCCTTCCAGTGTTAACATCAAACAGCACTGCGGTAGGTCATATGTAAGATTCTTTATGAATTGAACATGTGTAAAACTGAAAAGCAATAGTGGTTTGATTGTGAATTGATTCAAACTCGTTTCAGGTTTCTACGTAATATCTTTATGGTCTTGCCAGAACATTCAGAGTGATATTTATTAATATTCACAGTGACGAATGGAAATCCTTCTAGCGTCAACATCAAACAGCGCTACGGTAGGTAACTTGCGAGATTCTTATGAATCAAGCTTGTGTCAACTGGAAAGCAAAAATGCTAAGATTCTTAATGAATCAAACTTGTTCCATGAATTTTGAATTGACGACTTTAATCAAGCGGATATTTATCCAATTGATTCACTCTTTATGTTCGTAGTCTTGCTTTGAGACGTTCGAGTAAAGAGAACGACTAGTACAGCCGCGAAACCCTGTCAAGGAGATTTTTAATTAAATCTACCTAATCACAGGTACGGTATTTAATATCGTATAACGGTCTTCACCGACCAGAGGTAAAACGCTACCGATTTAGGACGAATGTCAAAGCCATTCAGTCCGTCTCTATCTTTTGTCTCGAGAAGGTGGCGTCACGGTGTACTCAGCAAAGTCAAAGATTCAAAACCACATATTCATGCCCAAAGACTTATTCAACAATTAATAGTGTGAGCATGTGGATAAAGACACAAGATCGCAAGATGGCAATGACAAGTCAAGAATGATTTGAAGATCTCAAGATAAAAGACTAAGTCGAAAGACAATGACAAAGGCTCAAAGATCACAGCATGAAGGAACAAACTACTGTTACACGTTTAAGACTCACTTATGACGAAATTCATAAATCTCCATTCGAATCCAAATATCGAAGAGGAATGACCTCACATTGGGGGAGATTGTTAGCCTCAATATGTTGAGTCAAACAAGAATGTTCGGTCATAGGTTTCTGTTGTAATATTTATTAGAACATTGTAATAGATAGTTGAATAGTCGTGGTTCTCGGGCTTGGATTTATGCTACTTAAAGCCCAAAAGACAAGCCCGGTCCAAACAATATAGCCCAATATGGTTACATGTAAGCCCGGCTATATAAAGCCATTCCTAGCATATTAGGAAGGGTGGATGATCATTAGTACTCTCATTATTCTAATCTAATATTCACCAAGTTAATCTTCTCTCTCTCTCTCTACTTTCTCTCACTACTTTCTCTCTCTAGGAATCCATCTCTTTTCATCTATTATTCTATCATTAATCATCATAATATTATGGGACAACAATTATGGTTTAGGGTTTTAGGGGTTTAGAGTTTAGGATTTAGCGTTTAGGGTTTAGGGTTAGGGGGTTAGGGTTTAGGGGTTTAGGGTTTAAGGTTTAGCGTTTTAGGGTTTAGGGTTTAGTGATTTAGGGTTTAGAGTTTTAGGGTTTAGGGTTTATGGCAGGTATTTTGATGTAGTACTTTTTGTATACACCTTTAGGAAAAGGATGCAACAAAATAGTGGTAAGCGTTAAGTGTCGGTTTAGGAAAACCAAGCACTTATGACCCTTAAGAAGAGTGAGTTCGTTCTCTCGAGGAGGCACGTGTGTTGTGTAATGAATTGATTTATGTTTTTGATTATTAACAAGAAGAAAAGAAATGAGAAGGGAAAGAAAAGACGGTTACGAGGGCGGATTAAACTAAGACGAAAAAGCGTAAACGTAAAACCGTAAAACTACAAAATTTAAAATTTTAGAAACTAAAAACAAAATTAAAATAAAAGCTAAAATTAAGTCTAAAATAATATAAATAGAGATAAAAATTCAACAAAGATATTTTAAAACCTTTTATTAATTAAATATTCAATTTTAAATGCTAATTAAAGCCCTAAAATTAAATATAATTAATAAAATGTCCAAAATATGATTTTATTGAACTAATACTTTACTTATATTATTAGAAGACTAAAAAGTATTTTTCCTAAAATTAAAAACTATTAAAACTATTTTTAACACACTAAAAACTATTTAAAATGATTTAAAACTAATTAAACTTAAAATAATTATAAAAATAAATCTAAAGGAGATACCAAGTCTACTTTTAACAAGATTAATGCAAGATTGAACAAAAACGGGTCCAGTTTTCCTTTTTCAAGAACACAAGCAACCTGTTATCTTCACAGGTGCAAGGAGATACCAAGAGGACTTGGATTATGGATTTTTGTGGATGTTTTGATTGGACAAAGGCACCCCTATACTATTTGGAGTATAGGGAGTCAAAAGCAAGCAGAAATCAAGCAAGTTCCTACACAAATTTTCACACAAAATGCACAAAAAAGCAAATGCAAGTTGCTGATGTAAATTAGGCAGGTCTGGTGGCTTTTTGACTATTTTACTTGCACAAAGTTGAGTTTTAAAGTCCAAAAACTTGCATACAAACTCCCTAGATGACTTATAGGCAGAACACAATCTTATAATAACCTATACCCTAGCAACTAGTAAGATTGAAGGTCAAAATTACACAAAAACAGGCTCAAATAAGCAGTGACAGATTTTTAGGCCATTTTCTCAACTTTTAACACTCAACTTGTTTAAAACCTACACTAAACTGAAAAATGAGCTAGCAAACAACTTTTTAATACCCTATGAAGTTTGTCTAAACAGATTTTACCTCACAAACTTGTCACAAAATCAGCTTAAAGCACAAATCCAAACACCCCTATAAAGTCTAAAAACGATTTTTTTTTCAAAGTAAATCACACCAAAACAATACTAAACTGATTCTAAAGAGTTTTAACATGCATAAAACACCAAATGAGCAATATCCAAACAACTTAAACAACAGATTGCACAACAATCATACAAATCACCAAGAATTTTAACTTTCTGAAAATGGAAAAATGGAAACAAGGGAATACCTTGTTGAGCTTACATCCAGGCTCAACCAAGGCTATTTTAGCCTTCTCCAATAGACTCGGGTCTATGCTGACTACTTGGAAAACAAAATCCAAACAACCCTGCTAAGAAAAGATTAAAAAGAACAAGCACAATACACTATCCTGTTTTACTCAAAACCTTTTAAAACTATTTCCACAAACCTTGAAATCTTGAAAACACGTTTTAAAACAAGTTCAATTTCAGAAAATCAAAACCAAAGTCCACTTTCACTTTCCTTGATTTGACTTTTCTTAAATTAAATACCTTTTTAAAATCGTAAACACACAAAGTGTTACAAAACAATATTGGAACACAGAGATTCTAGCCAAACAATTACCAACTTTTAAATAATGATAAAAGGAATTACTTTTATAACAAAACACCAAACTTTATATTAAATTAAAAAGGCATTACACAATTTGCTAGAAAATCTGGAACAAAGGTAAAATAGGACACAAGCGTCCTATTTATACTACAACAAAGACTATTCTAGAAAATTGATTAAAATATTACAAGAAAACTGATTCTAAAACCCTAATTCTGGAAATGCCAAATAAGCCTTGGGTCTTCAAGATTTGAACTTGGTCAAATCGTCCCATGTGATTGACAGCTGCAAAAGTTGATCTTGGACGTTGGTAATTCCTTGGAGGCCAAGTAGAACAATCCTACACGTTCAAATGGTCGGGTGTAAGGTTTTGGGTGAAAGTGATGTTGCAGGGGAAGGTCGGGGTGGGGTCCACAGGGCATGTGAGGGTGTTTTGTGAGTTGGGATAAAGTGACAAAATGCTTAATCAAGGATCTGGAGGGTTTTAGCAAATATGCCTTTGATTTGAAGTTAATTGATCCTGGGGGTTTTTAGGGTTTAAGGTTAATTAGGGGAAGGTTTTAATCTGTTTTGGGTTAAAAGAGATTTTAAAAACGTGTTTGGAGGGAGATTAGGGTGGGTTGACCATTTGACTGGGGTAAGTAATAAAACCGGGTATTAAAAGTGGGTGGGTAATGGATAGTGGGTAGGGTCGGGTAAAAGGGTTTGGTAATATGGGTGGGTTATATGACGTGTCAAGAGGTGACTGGTGGTGAGAGTTTGCTTAATTGGCAGAAAGGGCCCCCAAGCTTCCATTCTTTGTTCAATCTGTAATAAAAGGCTATCAACCCCATTTCTCTTCACAACAACTTTAGACCATTTGTCAAAAATGGCATAATAACTTTCTAAACTTGTATCAAGGACCATAAGTGCACATTCTTCATTTTCCAAGGGCTTTAAATGTACAATCTTCAAACATGGAGGACCATTCTTGTACAAATAACATTTGGAGGGTCATTTGTGACAAGTTCTTCAAAGATGAGGGACTAAAGTTGCCAATCTTCAATTCTTCAAGGGTCATTTTGCAAAATTCCAAACTTGGGCCCGGTTCATTGTGCGGCTTCGTTTCCCGTGTTCGTTTTTGAATGATTCTTGTGATCTTTTGCCATTTCCTCAATATCCGTACCTAAAAATACACAAGTAATAAACACGAGCATATATTTGGTATATTTAATGATATTTAATGCATTTAAAGCCCGATTTGGACGATGAGACCATGTATAAAAGCAGTCTCATCACTCCCCCATACTAAACCATTGTCGTGCCCTCACGCAATGCTAGAATAAAGTATCAAAGCATCTCCAAAATTCAATTTATTTCACTTTATTGAAATGATAAACTAGCTACACTACTACTATTACTACTACTTGTGTTTTAGACACAATGTATGATTTTCATCGCAAAATGGGACGTTTAGGTTCATAGAATAAGAACACGTGAATGCTTCGTTAGAAATAATTTCATCGTCCTCGATTTTCACTCCAATTCCATGCCAAGCGTGCAACGAGATCATTGTCATTATAAGTTAGTAATGCTAACACTACTCATATGCCCTAATCACGTACTTATTCTCCCATTATTCCTAAGTTGTATCTCTTATATTTTATTATTTCTTAATGATCACGAGGATACATTTTTTACTTATGCGATAATAGAGATTTAGGTCTAAAAATAGAGTCCTAACGGTGTAACTAAAACCATCAAATCAATAACCCCTCCTAATAGACAACGATGTTAAAAAATTAAGTTGACAAGAAGAATCGATAAACACGGTTTTATAACGGTTTTGAACATGAGACTTATTACCAAGACTTTTATACGCCCCCTAACGGAAGGGCCTTATTATCTTTGGTTTACCTCCATCTTTTATTCAACTTCTCCATGAAGCTTTTATTATGACTTCGGTCTTGCCTTGCCTTTTATTATCCGCCATCATCGGTGGTTTTATTAGCCAAAGACGTATATCCTCACGCTAAAGCGAATTTTGGATCTTTAAAGCTTCGAAGATTAAGGCTTGATTCACTTTCAATTTTTGCATAGATTTTAGGCCTTGTGGGGCTTCAAATTGTTTGCTTGATTTAGGTGAGCACTTGAAATCTTATTATTGGGTGAAGCTTTCGATTGTTCGGGTGCCAATACTTCAAAACCGTGACGCTGGCGATACCTTAATGTCTTCTCAATTTAATTACACGGAAGCTACTAGAAAAGACTAGAAACCCAACAATCCTAACTAAACCGCTAAGTCAATATTTATTAAGCAAAAAATATTTACAAGCGAAGGGAGAATAAGCAAACAACGAGAACACATGAGTTTTTGAAAGAATACGAGTACTCTACGTTTAGCATAGTAACTTATAATTAACTCTATCATTTCTCGTCCTCATTTAAGAGACTTAGCCTAATGTGTAGTTAAGGAATCAAAGCTAAGTGCTCAACACGCACGGTCGAGTCAAAAATTACTCTTATTCTCGCCATCGGAAAATCTACATTCGTGTCTTCAGACACTTATAAAACTTGAGAAAAAATTTAAAATTTTGCCATTTTTAGCCTTATTTTGCAAGAAAACGATAGCAAAAACATGAATTTTTGGATTGCGTGTTGACGTAAGCAAGGTGAAGTATCTATTCACCCCCCATACTAAAACTAAACATTGTCCTCAATGTTTCGAGTCTAGGGGTGCAAACACCCCCATACTAGAGACGTAGTCGAATGCCTAATCTAGCATGGAAAGGGTGTAACCAATAAATTAATAGCCGTTTATGAAGTGTGCTAAAAACCTAAGGTTAGAACATAAAAGGATATATCATTTGGATATTGGGAAAGGCCTCCAAAGCAAACGATCGAGTGCTCCCATAAAACGAACACGAGAGGCTCCAATCGTGAAGATCATGATCTAAAAACCACAATTCACAAACAACCACGGGACAAAGGTTGGAAGGGCACAAATCCCCTCACATTACACTAATTAGAAAGCAATAATATGTACATGGATAAGCATGGGTCTCCCCCACGAGGCACCTTGTTTTTGATAACCGAGTCAAAAGCTCGACTCGAATCCCCATAAATGTGATCATTTAGGGATAATCATGGTGTGGTCAATTTTTGGTGGGGCTTACATGATAAACAAGGCCCAAAAGTACGTGGAGTACTTTAAAAACCCGATAAACGTATACCGGGGTCAAAGATAGCGTCCTCGTTTTCGGATGAAAGACGAAACAACGCCACTTCAACACAAACCCCAATAGGGTAGAAGAAAATAGGAGAGAAGAAATAGAAGGGTGGGACAATGGGTAAGTCAAAACATTGAGCTACTCGAGGTAGACTCGCACCAATCAAATGAAAAGATTTTCCATTTATTGCATCGGTGGAAGACCGAGATTTCCTTATATAAGCAATTCCAGGATCAAATATCTCGTCCTCGGTGGAGAAAGGGGAGGGAACATAAGGGAATTCCCCCACACTAAGTCCACACAAAGCATCGTCAAAAGGAGAAGACGAGCTTGTAGTACTCAATAAACGCGGTGATGACGGAGTTAGAGTTGTAGAAAAATCTTTTAAATCCAATTCAAAATCTTTTCCTTTTTCATCTTTTACACTCTCCTTGTGAAAACCCGATTTGATTATGTCAAAAATATTTGGTGTATCTAAAGCAATGTTAGTCACACTAAAAATTCTCACATTTTGAAATCTTTTTGGTTTAGGTGGTGGTAAGTTTTCAAATCTTTTGTCAACAAAGAAAACCTCCCCATCAGGATCAACGTATTCATCATCCGAAGATTCACTCGAGATTGGAATCGTAGGCTTAACACTCTTAACCTCCACCGGCGGAGGGGACGGAACTTCATTTTTCTCAACAACTCCTAAAACTCTATTTGAAATTCTTTTGCAAATGTTTTTGATGGGATTGACATTGTACAAAGATGTGATAGAATACACATGAGAAAGAGTGGAGTTTTGGGTTGCATTAATGACGAGTTCTTCCTCATTGAAACGAAGAGTGATTTTTCTTGCATGCACATCGATAAGTGCTCTCGAGGTATCCAAAAAAGATCGACCTAAAATTAACGGAACTTTAGGATCGATGGGAATATCAACAACAATAAAGTCTACAGGATAGTAGAACTTTCCAACTTTCACAAAGACGTCCTCGGCAACTCCACATGCTAGAATCGTAGAATGATCGGCCATTTCGATTGACATTCTTGAAGGAGTGAGATTGGGAAGATTGAGCGATTTAAAAATCTCAAGAGGCATCAATTTAATACTAGCACCAAGATCGGCCAAGGCGTAGCATTCTTCCATGTCTTGTATAGCACATGGGATTAAAAACTTTCCAGGATCACCGACTTTTTGAGGTATGCGGCTTAGAAAAACCGATGAACAACTAGACGATTTTTGCAATTTTTCTTTGTTATTCAACATACTTTTGAAGTTCGCGGCAAATCGAGGCATCATGACTAAGGCGTCGGCAAAACTTATATTGAAATGCAAGTCACGAAACATTTTCATAAATAGTTCAAATTGATAATTATTTCGTTCTTGTGCCTTTTCCTTGTCTCGTCTTGAAGGGTAGGGTAAAGGTGGTGTGGGTTGGGGCAAAGTAGGCATAGGCATCGGCCTTGGAATCTCGGGTTCCATGATTGGTGTGGGTTCAACCGTAGGTGTGGTTTGAGCGGTACTTTGTGGGCTTTGAATTTGCTCCTTTTCAACCACAACCTCGGGTTCTTTCTCTTTTTCCTTCTCCATAGAAGTACTTGGACGAGAAATGGGTTCCTTAAAAGTTTTACCACTACGAGTAGTAATAACCTTCAATTCTCCCTTCGGGTTCACGATGGTATCACTAGGAAGACCACCCAAAGAAGAGGGCTTACACATGATAGCTTCAAACATTTTAGCCATTCGGTCTTCAAACTTAGATTGCCTAGCATCCGCTTTTAACAACTCTTGCTTAATCTCATGTTGACCTTGCTCCATTTTTTGTTGATTTTGTTGGAGACGTGTGACATTTCCTTCCATTTTATTAGCATGAGTTTTAAGTTCATTAGCAAGTTCGTTTTTAAGCTCGTTTTTCAACTCGGACCTTAAGCTAACCATTTCACGTTGCATGTTGTCAAAGTTAGCATCATTAGCCTTAGCATAATTCAAAAATTCTCCTTGAAGATTTTTGGTGTGATCATTTTGAAAACCTTGGGCATTGTTTTGAAAATCACGGTTTTGGTTTTGGTTTGAAATTTGCCCATTTCCACTTTGATAATTACCTTTGTTATAATTTCTTTGATTTCCTTGGTAATTTCCACCTTGGTTGTTGTTGCGATAGTTATTAGCATTTTGATTTGGTGGAGCTTGATTTTGGCGGGAACCTTGACCGATTTGGTTATAAGTTCTCGTGGCTACATAAGCATTCGAAGTGTTACCATCCGCGGTAATGCACTCAGAAAGATCATGAGCTCCACCACACGACAAACAACTCTTAGAAATCGCTTTAACCGAAGCGGAATTTGAAGCTTCTTGAGCTTTCCAATGGGACATAAGAGTCGAAAACCTATCGAAAAACCGATTTTCCTCATTAGCTTCATCTTGTAAAGCATTGATACTACGAGACGATGATGAGCCCATTTTGGCAACACTCGGTGTGTGACGAGGGCTATAAACCTTAGACCTATTTTCAATTATGACCAAAGCTTCCTCAACCGTTTTACACAAAAAATTACCACCCGCGGCGGCATTTAAATAATCTCTTTCATGATCGTTAAGTCCATTGTAAAACGTGTCGATTTGGTGCAAGTCGGAAAAACCGTGATGAGGACATTCATGCAACATCTCCTTAAACCTATTCCAAGCCGTAGAAAAACTTTCATTTGATTCTTGTGAAAATTTAGAAATCTCATTTTTCAAATGCGTAGTCTTAGAGGGCGGAAAAAATTGGTTCACAAACTTTGAAACGAGATCCTTCCACGTCAATATAGAATTGGGTGGCTCTTTCTCTAACCAAATTTTAGCGGGCCCCGCTAAGGAATACGGAAAAAGCATCATCTTAATCGAGTCATTCGAGACATCCTTAAATTTACACGTGGCGGTAAGACGATTAAATTGGCGGATATGGTTGTGGGGATTGTCCTTCTCATCACCACGGAATTTGTTGTTTTGGATCATCGACAACAAACCCGATTTCACCTCAAAATTCTCCGCAAGGATAGCGGGAATCACAATAGCTTCTCCATAACCCTCGGTGGGTGCTTGAAGTAACTCCATCATAGTTCGATTAGCCATGGCGACTTCTTTCACTACAACGGGTTCGTCAATAGGAGACTCCTCACTAGAAGGAGTGGTCGATTTGTTTCTTCGTTTACGTGCACGTCTTGCTTTAGAGCGAGTTTGCATAAACGTCACGTACAACGTGGAGACGAGCAAAGAAGATTCTTTTTGGTATTTTGTGTTTTTCAATTTTTTTGTGGTTTTTGAGTGTATTAACCTTTTTGAAAATTGGTGAAATGTATTAAGTAGACAAAAAGTCCACAAATCTCCTCCTTAATCAAATCTCTTGATTAACGAAGCCTCAAGGAATGAAAACGATCACGTGGAGTGAACGCCTTCGATGACTTTAGAACGATGGTGGAACACCAAATCGTTCAAGAGGGTTTAATCAATGGAAACCAAGAAAATATATATGATATGTAATAATACTTTGGCCGGCAAAACCCTCGATTCACTCTCAAAATCAAATACGCACAAGCAAGCGGAGGAAACGAGGCGGCGCGAAGCACTTAAGAGCCTTTTTCCTTTAGGTCGTGAAATACAACCGCCTTATACCCACCTTATAGTTTGTATTATCAAAATCAAGCTTCACGAAAGTATTTATCTATTTTTGCCTTTTTTCTTTGGTTTGAGATTCGAATACAATGATTGGGTAATGACCTCCCAAGTCAAGGTTGTGATTGCTCACGCATTTGGAGTACTTGTGAATTTATTGTTCTACGTATACAATATAGTAATAGTATTCACACAAAAACCAAAAAACGATAATGCGTATTAGTAGAGTGCTACTAATACAAATACTATTATGGCTAATATAAAAAAAACAATGGTTCAATCAAAACACAACACGCCTCCCCGGCAGCGGCGCCAAAAATTGATGTAGTACTTTTTGTATACACCTTTAGGAAAAGGATGCAACAAAATAGTGGTAAGCGTTAAGTGTCGGTTTAGGAAAACCAAGCACTTATGACCCTTAAGAAGAGTGAGTTCGTTCTCTCGAGGAGGCACGTGTGTTGTGTAATGAATTGATTTATGTTTTTGATTATTAACAAGAAGAAAAGAAATGAGAAGGGAAAGAAAAGACGGTTACGAGGGCGGATTAAACTAAGACGAAAAAGCGTAAACGTAAAACCGTAAAACTACAAAATTTAAAATTTTAGAAACTAAAAACAAAATTAAAATAAAAGCTAAAATTAAGTCTAAAATAATATAAATAGAGATAAAAATTCAACAAAGATATTTTAAAACCTTTTATTAATTAAATATTCAATTTTAAATGCTAATTAAAGCCCTAAAATTAAATATAATTAATAAAGTGTCCAAAATATGATTTTATTGAACTAATACTTTACTTATATTATTAGAAGACTAAAA
Source organism: Glebionis coronaria (assembly GCA_025667525.1). Lineage (NCBI taxonomy): Eukaryota > Viridiplantae > Streptophyta > Magnoliopsida > Asterales > Asteraceae > Glebionis > Glebionis coronaria. Next base: position 495,695 of record JANFOE010001242.1, on the reverse strand, counting down.
AGTATTTTTCCTAAAATTAAAAACTATTAAAACTATTTTTAACACACTAAAAACTATTTAAAATGATTTAAAACTAATTAAACTTAAAATAATTATAAAAATAAATCTAAAGGCTATAAAAATATTCTAGAAATTGCAAAAGATAATTAAAGCTAATTAACCTAGGAAAAATGAAAAAAAAGAAGAAAAATAAAACTTTCTATTTTGGCAATAATATTAAAATAATCAAAAAAATAAAGAGTTTATAAAATAAATTCTAAAAAATTTCTAAAAACCTAGAATAATATAACTAAGAGAAAAATGTAAATAAAAGTTCCTAAACCTTTTTTTATTAATTTTATATTAAATTTTAAAGTTAACAAAAAACCCTAAAATAAAATAAAATTAAAAATAGAAGTTTTTGAAAACCTAAGTGGATGTAAACCTCAAACTATTTAAATAAAACCTAAAAATATTTTTTATAAAAATTAAAACCTATTTTAACTATTTTTTATTCAATTAATGAAAACCGGCTAATAAATAAAAGATAAAAAATAAATAAATAACGGGAAAAATACAAACTTAGGCTAGAAAAATCCCTATTGATAATACTTTCCTAGGAAAAATAATACTAAGCTGAAAAGCTTAAAGAATAAGCTGAAAAAGGAGAAATAAGCTACGGCTTATTTATTAAAAAACCCACTCTCAATGTGTTTAAGTAACAATTGAAATGAAACCCTAGCAGTCAAAGACCCTAGGGCACGGCGGTGAGTGATGTGTGTTGTGAGCGTGATGTCAAGGGTTCGAGGCTGGCGAACCCTTTTATATATTTTTTTTTTCTTTTTTAACTTTTTAAACCAAACCTGTGACACTCTTTTAACTCAAATTCACAAACACAAGTCCACTTTTAACAAGATTAATGCAAGATTGAACAAAAACGGGTCCAGTTTTCCTTTTTCAAGAACACAAGCAACCTGTTATCTTCACAGGTGCAAGGAGATACCAAGAGGACTTGGATTATGGATTTTTGTGGATGTTTTGATTGGACAAAGGCACCCCTATACTCTTTGGAGTATAGGGAGTCAAAAGCAAGCAGAAATCAAGCAAGTTCCTACACAAATTTTCACACAAAATGCACAAAAAAGCAAATGCAAGTTGCTGATGTAAATTAGGCAGGTCTGGTGGCTTTTTGACTATTTTACTTGTACAAAGTTGAGTTTTAAAGTCCAAAAACTTGCATACAAACTCCCTAGATGACTTATAGGCAGAACACAATCTTATAATAACCTATACCCTAGCAACTAGTAAGATTGAAGGTCAAAATTACACAAAAACAGGCTCAAATAAGCAGTGACAGATTTTTAGGCCATTTTCTCAACTTTTAACACTCAACTTGTTTAAAACCTACACTAAACTGAAAAATGAGCTAGCAAACAACTTTTTAATACCCTATGAAGTTTGTCTAAACAGATTTTACCTCATAAACTTGTCACAAAATCAGCTTAAAGCACAAATCCAAACACCCCTATAAAGTCTAAAAACGATTTTTTTCAAAGTAAATCACACCAAAACAATACTAAACTGATTCTAAAGAGTTTTAACATGCATAAAACACCAAATGAGCAATATCCAAACAACTTAAACAACAGATTGCACAACAATCATACAAATCACCAAGAATTTTAACTTTCTGAAAATGGAAAAATGGAAACTAGGGAATACCTTGTTGAGCCTACATCCAGGCTCAACCAAGGCTGTTTTAGCCTTCTCCAATAGACTCGGGTCTATGCTGACTACTTGGAAAACAAAATCCAAACAACCCTGCTAAGAAAAGATTAAAAAGAACAAGCACAATACACTATCTTGTTTTACTCAAAACCTTTTAAAACTATTTCCACAAACCTTGAAATCTTGAAAACACGTTTTAAAACAAGTTCAATTTCAGAAAATCAAAACCAAAGTCCACTTTCACTTTCCTTGATTTGACTTTTCTTAAATTAAATACCTTTTTAAAATCTTAAACACACAAAGTGTTACAAAACAATATTGGAACACAGAGATTCTAGCCAAACAATTACCAACTTTTAAATAATGATAAAAGGAATTACTTTTATAACAAAACACCAAACTTTATATTAAATTAAAAAGGCATTATACAATTTGCTAGAAAATCTGGAACAAATGTAAAATAGGACACAGGCGTCCTATTTATACTACAACAAAGACTATTCTAGAAATTTGATTAAAATATTACAAGAAAACTGATTCTAAAACCCTAATTCTGGAAATGCCAAATAAGCCCTTGGGTCTTCAAGATTTGAAATTGGTTAAATCGTCCCATGTGATTGACAGCTGCAAAAGTTGATCTTGGACGTTGGTAATTCCTTGGAGGCCAAGTAGAACAATCCTACACGTTCAAATGGTCGGGTGTAAGGTTTTGGGTGAAAGTGATGTTGCAGGGGAAGGTCGGGGTGGGGTCCACAGGGCATGTGAGGGTGTTTTGTGAGTTGGGATAAAGTGACAAAATGCTTAATCAAGGATCTGGAGGGTTTTAGCAAATATGCCTTTGATTTGAAGTTAATTGATCCTGGGGTTTTTAGGGTTTAAGGTTAATTAAGGGAAGGTTTTAATCTGTTTTGGGTTAAAAGAGATTTTAAAAACGTGTTTGGAGGGAGATTAGGGTGGGTTGACCATTTGACTGGGGTAAGTAATAAAACCGGGTATTAAAAGTGGGTGGGTAATGGATAGTGGGTAGGGTCGGGTAAAGGGTTTGGTAATATGGGTGGGTTATGTGAGGTGTCAAGAGGTGACTGGTGGTGAGAGTTTGCTTAATTGGCAGAAAAGGCCCCCAAGCTTCCATTCTTTGTTCAATCTGTAATATAAGGCTATCAACCCCATTTCTCTTCACAACAACTTTAGACCATTTGTCAAAAATGGCACAATAACTTTCTAAACTTGTATCAAGGACCATAAGTGGACATTATTCATTTTCCAAGGGCTTTAAATGTACAATCTTCAAACATGAAGGACCATTCTTGTACAAATAACATTTGGAGGGTCATTTGTGACAAGTTCTTCAAAGATGAGGGACTAAAGTTGCCAATCTTCAATTCTTCAAGGGTCATTTTGCAAAATTCCAAACTTGGGCCCGGTTCATTGTGCGGCTTCGTTTCCTTTAAAGCCCGATTTGGACGATGAGACCATGTATAAAAGCAGTCTCATCATATTTTTCAAAATTCGTGTTTTGCAAGATTCGAACCTAGGTGGATGTTATATTAGTAATAAAGCATAACCACTAGACCAACACAACCTTATTGGGCATAACTTGAAAGTCAAAGTATATAAGCACAATTTAATAAATATCGAATTTTGTAAAATATAATTTTGGATATTATTTAGTATGATCTTATAACACAGTTCTTTTGGATACCAAAGTTTTCTAGGATACAAGGGGACTCATCCCCACCATCCATCTCCATCTCATTAAAGGGCTGAGATTAAATCCCCAATTTACACAACTTTCTCCTTTCTTTCTCATAAAAACACACACCCCGTTCTTTCACTTCTCTCTCTACCCCGATCTACTTTCTCTCTCTAAAATTTGAAGCGAACAATCACAACATCATCATGAATCCATCACAATCGATTAATTAGATCGATTACTTAACACGAATTCATTTCAGGTTTGTATTCTTATAATCTATGCTTATTTTTTTTAGCTTATTTGATTTTGAATAAGCTTATTAATTTATTTTCATTAGCTTTTTTGAACGAAATATGCCGATTGATAGTTCTTATTTTGATCTAATTATTCCGATTGATTGTTCTTATTTTGATCAATTTATTCTAATTAGCTTTTAATTAGGTGATTTATGTGAATAAGCTTATTTGTTTGAATAAGATTTTTAATTAGATGAGAGTTATAAATAATCTTGAGAATTAGATAGGAGTTATGTGAATAAGCTTACAAATTACACGAGAGTTATGAATAAGCTAGCTTATTAGCTTATGTTGACAAATCGTAAGGTATTTTATGTAAGTTGGATTAAGTTTGCTGATGTAGGCTGCAATAAGCTTGATATATCATGTATGATATATATATATCATATATGATATATCATCACTTTTCATATATGATAGATATATCATATATGATAACTGATGATATATCATATATGATATAACTATCATATATGATATATCAAATAAACCATAGGAAAAAACAGATTATGTATGAGTATTTTTTAGAAATCAATATAAACTCTTGAAACTTGTCTTCTATCATATATATGAGTAATTTATTTTGGTGTTAAAATGTTGCATAATATGTTCTTTTTATCTTTTATAAATGCAGTCAGACAGAGATGGTGCGATTGGCAGCTTTGTAGCAAAGCAGAGAGAGATGTTGATTATAACAAGAGGATGTGCATGGATATGTTTTAAGGATCAAGACGGAGTAGGCGTTGTTCATGAATTCATCATTTGATAATCTGTTTTTTTGCATTTTTTTGATTTTGTATAAATTGTTATCATATATGATATCAGAGGTATATCATATATGATTTTACATTAGGTTACGTTCGGTTTGAATTATCATATATGATTCTGTTCAAAAGTACATTTTTATGTTATGAACAAGTGTTTGATTATTAATTGTGCATACTCTTTGTTGTAATCATGAATTCATCAGATTCTTTAAATCCAAGTTTTTCTTGAGTGTCATATATGATAGTGCATGATCATATACTCCGCATGACTTAATTTATAAAAACCATCATGACATAATACCAAGAAAGTTAAATCATATTAACAAGATGTTGTACGAGATACCAATTGATTACAAAATCGTCCATATACTTCAAAACTCCATTAGGAGATTACAAGAAAAAACAAACAATAAACGTAAAAGAAAAATTCACGAGCTTATTCATTAAGCTTCTTGGCCTTTTGGATGCTTGTAATGTTCAACACGCCTTGTAAACAACCTTCTCTACACAAAAAAAAAGATTTAATTCAATTTTCAAGCACATAATCATATATGATATATTTGATCATATATGATATTTAGCTTATATCATATATGATATAGCATATCATATATGATACTTCATTAGCAAGTCATACTAAATATGTTCAGCCAGATTAATCCATTAAAAAAAGAGTTAATTCAATTTTCAACCACATTATCATATATGATATATCTCATCATATATGATATTTTAGCTTATATCATATATGATATAGTATATCATATATGATACTTCACAAACATGTTACACTAAATATGTTCAGCGAGATTAAGCTAAAAAACCTTATAATTCATGAAAATAAGCTAATAAGTTAGCTTATAATTCATCATAATAAAGGTGATGATTATCAATAAGCTTATTCACATTAAGCATCAAGTTACCTTATCATTTGACATGTTAAATTCATGTAACTTATCAAATAAGCTATAAAAAATAAGATGAGTTATAAGCTTATTCACATCGAATAAGCTAAAAAAGATGAATCAAAACAGATCGAATAAACTTTACCTTATTTATGAAGAGGATGATCGATTTGTGACGGTGATGATCGATGAATTTGATGTTTCTGTTGATAAATTAAGATGTAAATATGTGTGGGTGTGTGTGTGTGTGTGTGTGTGTTTATGTGTGTTTTAGAGAGAAGAAGAAGAAGAAATCGATCCCAGATCTGTGAGAGTGGTAGGTGGTGTTAGGTGGGAGGGGTAAAATGACGAAACTACCCCTCCGCTTTTTTTTTTTGTTTTTAATATGGGTTGTTGGATAAGATGAGATGGACGGTCCAGATTTGTCCCCTTGTATCCAAAGGATACAAGGTATCTTAAATAACCGGACTCTATAACTTATTATCCTGTGTTATATTGTTTAGATAAACAGACGTAAAAAATAGACATAAACCTAAAATCATAAACCCTAATATGCTCCGGTGATTACCATTGCTTGCTCGATCGACTTTAAAAAAAGTCATGGATAGGTCGACCTCATGACCTATTTGCCCCTCTACAAAATCTTCGTTCAAGGTAGATACACTTTTTTCTATGATCACCATCGGAATCGTTTTTATTTGATGCTATTGCGAGCCTGTACTGAAGGTGTAAGTCGAGGATGTTAAGAGCTACATCGTCAGATCGAGGTTTGCATCTTTATATAAATATATTATGATCACCATTTGATGCTATAGTGAGTCAGTACATGAAGGTTGATTTAGAGAAAGTTATTTTTTTATAGAGAAAGCTATTTTTTGTTTCGTTATGCATATGCGTACATGAATTATATATTACTGATTTTTTATTGGTTAGTTTTTGTTTTTAGGTTGATTTAGTTAATGTATTATTGTAACTTTTACAGATGGTTATGAAGCTTTTAAGAACCACCATGAACCCTACTCCATCTCCATCTGATAGACAAAAACACAGGAACGAAAAAAGACATTTGAACACATAAATATAGGAAAAAAGCCAATTGTGTCATGTAAGTTTAAAAATTAATCTTTAGTATTGTTTCCCACGTTTATGTTAATCTTTTTGCGTGATTATATTGTCCATGTTTAACAAGTTAATTCGAAGGTTTTTGAAGATGAATTTGGTTGAAGAATATTTTTAGATGTACCAGGTTGGTTTTGTTCACAGGTTGGCTGAAGATTATTTTTATTATAATAGTTTTAATAATGATTATGATCTGCCTAACATAACTGCACTCTAACTTTATCCTTTAGGATCGTCCTAATATGGTTTCTTTGCAGCCCTTTGCAAGGTGCGCTCTCTTATTATAATGGAAGCTTTATGAAATAGTTGATTCATGAGCCCTGCGGTTTCCTGATCCAGTGGCTTCTAGCAAGGTGTGTTAAATATATAATTTTTTGGTTGATTCATTGCAAAGCATATGCCACAAGCATGTTACATGTTCAATTATCATCAATAATAAAACTGTATCAAGTAGGTGTGATAATCAAATAGTTCGATGAAGCTTACGTATCCAGCGATCAAATTTTTAGTACGTGAATATAACTATTTTCTTACAATTGGGAATTTATTGTTAGTGGTTGGGTTATTATGATTAGTTGTTGGTAACCCTGATATGCTGTTGGGAGATCCTGAGAATCTCGGATTGATCGCTCATGGTTCTTGCTGTCTGCTTATTTTTTAGGGCAGATAAGTTTTTTAAATGTTTGAATAGAACTGCTTATCCGTATCTTCTTATTTTTAAGCTAACTCTTTAAAATAAAAAATTTCTGCTCTTATTATCAACATGTTTCTTAAGCTATTTTTGGGTTTAAGATATTAAAGGGTGTTGATGGAAGGGTGGTGAAAGCTTTTTTAGAGAAGGCGCCCGGATTTCAATGAGGAATGATAAGAAGAGGTAGATAGCTCTTAACATGGCTGTGAAAGGCAAGAATCATGAGTTGGTTCAGGAGTTGGTCAAGGTGGATCTGGCTTTGAATATGGCAGCGGGTAAAAATCCAGTTTTGATCATTTTCGTTAAATGTAGTGATGTATTGTTGTTCCAGTTAGTTTAGTTATGGAGTCTAGAAAGTCATGTTTTAAAATATTTGTTTCATTGTAAAATGAATAAATACCTCTCTTTTTAAATTGCTAAAAAGACATCAAGTTTGATGTTGTTGGTACAACAACAGTTGTTAGCACCTTAAAAGATGATAGTCCATCACTACTGATGTTACAACAGATGCTTAGTTGATCTACTAAGATTTCATTTTGGCTCATAAGATTTGCTTTAAATGAATATTAAAAGTTCCATCTGGACATTGGCTTCTATTTTATACCAGTTCCTTAAAAATGCTACACAATTAATGGAAAATCAAATTTTGTGCTTGCTTTCAGCAATATTCCAGAAAGATGTGCTTACAGATCTGTGCATATACAAGAAGAAAAGACCAAACCAAGGAACTTACGAGCTCAAACTAGAATACAAGAAATAGACAGATGTGGTTTCAACGGTGAGTTTGTTTGGGTTTGTGTGTATATGCTGGTTAATCCATTAATCGAAGTACAAATAAAATCGCAATCCCTATTAGTGAAAGCAATCAATTCAAAATATAAAACATTATTAAAATAATTGCTCCTCTTTTTTTTAAAGGCATTCGTGTTTTCAATAAGCAAATCCAAACACACAATATACAAATTACTACACTAATTGAAGTCTGTTAGAATTTTTTTAGTATGCATTTAGTTTATGTGTTTTAAAATCATTTCTTTTTCCTTTTTAAGCGGTATTTTCATACATTTGTGCGTATATTGAATCCGCTCCCAGTTGTTGCAAAGGCGTGGCAACTGAAAAACAATCGAACTGACAGTCAGCTCAGCTGTTTACTCAAAGGTGGCAAGCAAAAAAGATAAATATACCCTACATGAATATGATTTTCGTCACATGTTCACTATTACTATGCTTGACGTTCAGGACCTTGGGATCTGGAAATGCTTTTTTTGTGACGTTGATTGATGATAAAGCTGATACCATTATCAATGTGATCATGTTCAAGGTTCATACTTTGAACCTTTTTTCTATTTAACAGACTTTATGATTCCGTCAATTTTATTTGTTATGGTAAAATGGTTCTGGTAGGTAATGTGTCATCAAGATGAGTTATTTCACTTTGGTTCAGGCTGGATTAGTTCAAAACATTTACTGTATAAAAAATATTTAGTCAGTCCAACATGATTACAAGATCAAGTTTTTAAAATTTCAGAAATCTTGAACTCATATTCAGTTATCTAATCAGTTTCACATTATAAACGCCAATATGGTTTTTTTTCTGAAATACTTTGGAAGCTTTAAGTTTAATTTTTTAATTGCAATTATATATGTTTCTTGGGGTAGAAACTTTATTTGCTCAAATAGGAGCTTGACCTATAAGAATTTTGATGTTAAGTATCATATTAAAGAGGTTTCTTAAAGGTAATATGGCTAGAACTAGCGCATCAGAACGAAACTTTTCGTGTACTTTGTTTCGCTATAGATGTCAATAGAGGTTACCTGTTTAAATTTAGTAATATAGTAAGAATATATGTATATAACCGGAAAGATGATATAAAATAATGAGGAACAAATTAGGATAATAAGTCAAAGATCAATACAGTTAAACATACCAACCCAATACTACACTAAGAATCACAATTCATCATATGAAAGAATTTAGTTAAGGAGCTTTACACTTATGATTTTCACCTCTACAGGGTAGTGATATCACAACCTAAACCAAATTCACGTAAGTCAATATGTAAGTGACAGCACAACCTTTGCATATAAACGGTCACTTACTTCAAATACAAACCACTTTGCTAGACGTTAGCAAAAACAGTACCTGGTGGTGTAGTCTTCCTGAGCGCCCAATAAAATGTGGAAACAACTTGGTGATCTCTATAAGAAGCATCAAATAAGAATACTAAGATATATGTCAACTTTTAGGCGACATACAATTGATGGGGTTATGATCTTTGACCTGTATGAATATGCATAATCATGAATATTCCTGTACCGAATGATGGCGTAGCAGCAGCAGGATCGTATTGGACGGTGCTGTTGTGTCAAGTATTTGTTATGAGTTTATTTGCGTTTTTCTCTCATGCAAAGAGTATAAAATTTTTGCGCTCGATAATCTATACCTTTGGCACATTTAAGTCATTATTAGATTCAGATTATGTTGCTGCCAAACGTTTTAGGTAAACACGTTCAACATGTGACAAACTTGATATCTTGTCTTTAAGATCTTCATTAGTATTAGTATTTAATCAGTTATGTACAGGGGAGATTTATGTATTACTAAATGGATATATTTAAGAAGGTTGGCATCATTGTGACCCCGACAAGCGGGTACAATAGTTATTATTATTTAAATCCAGTCATCCAATAACTATAACAATATTATTTTGCTTCCCAAGGCTGGTTACGATAAGCCAGGATTTCCAATGGACTTACAACTGATCGAACGGCCTTGCGTTGAAGATACAGATTTGCACCTGGCTGCTCCATCGAGGTAACATACTAAGTTTAAGGATTTGTTTAGCAAAAAGCAGATCTAAAGATAATTTGCTGGTGTATCTTGAAACTTTACTGCTTTTTATACTACTTTAAATATAGTGTTGCATAGCTTCTGATTTGATATGTTGGTTTTGTTTCTTGACTCATTTATTCACCAATGTGCAAGTCATGCCAATTGTTGTTCAAATCGGTAAGCTTTATCTGATGTTGGATGAGTATGATGATACATATGCATATAAAAGTTATTTCAGGTATCTATTTTTAGCTATCTTTTCGTATTTAACCCACTTTAGATAAAGCACAACTCAAATCAACCCAATTTGTAAAAAGTTTCACTTCATTTACTTATCCTTTTTAGGAAACTATATTTATGATTTTGCAGCATTTCCTAAAACAACGTGAATGTCCAGTTCTATATGTCACTGACATGCGAGATGTATCTCTTATTTCGTTCTCAAACTTATGCTTTCATTTCCCTATTTATTTTTTTGTTGTAGATATGTATACTCCAACTTTTCTATAAAAAACGTTATGCATGCGAGTTAACTAATCAACTTTGAAATATTTTAACTACCCAGGGCATTCAATATGACAATTGAAGAACTTTGATGTACTTTAAGAAGATTGTGTTCTTTCGTTTCATAAATCATTCCTAAAAGGCCAGATGTTTTGACACCACCAACCAAACGCATCACCATATAAACAGTTAATAAAGGTGGTGGTAGTCACGGCAATAAAAATATTAATCCTACATCTTTGGTGGTGAATTACTCATCGGCTGCGATTGTGGACGCTCGAGGGAGTATAGCATCTGCAAGGAGGTAGCCGGTTTAACTGATGTAAGTTCCATAGAAATTGAAAATTTCTCATTATGATAGGTTAACGTATGCAAAGTATGATACCTGCAACAAACTTACGTCATTAAAATCATACATGTTTGACATTACTACGATTTACCTGTAACTATCAGCATATAGAAACCATATAAGCATTTAAGAACCTTGGCACATGTTGACAACGTTCTCTCACAATTAGCAAATTAAAAGTGACTTGCTGAGAAGCTTTGTGCTTGATGATATATGCCTCAGGTAGTAAATGGATAGGATGGCAGATAATGGAGCAGTATGTTTAAACTAAATCCACTTTTAAATGAACAAATTTACCGATAGCTAGTCGTGATTTATTGTATGTCTCTTATTCTGAATATACGAAGAGTCAAAGGTACAAATCCAAAACGAACACTTTCACATTACACATTTACTTATGGATAACATCAAACTCTATATACATGAAAAGAAAAGTACACCTTTCATGCTTTGATCACTTTCAGTAAGATGACCAGTTTTGGCTGGTCGTCCTATCACGATTATCGACACCGCCATTGTCCTTAGAATCTTTGATCGTTTATTTTATGGACTCAACATCGTCGTTGCTTGTGATTCCTTCTAGGAAACCATCATCCACCTTCTCTATCGTTTGACCAGCGACTCCATAAGTTGACATTTTTTCCTCGCGTTGTTGAGGTCTTTCTCAAGTTGTTTGAACTCCTCGAAGGTTAAGGGTGCTCTCTGATAATCATTTGTTTCCTTAATAAGATTTGCTTTGCTACTTTAATGGATGTATCCCTTCGAATATCGAAATAAATTACAACTATCGGTGAGGCTGATACTAGAATGGCTAGCTAGCTGCATAGATTGCAAGCAGTTTTTTAACCAACAGTTTACTAACAAATGAAATGGGTCAAGTCAGGTTGTGTATGGGCTTGAAAGTGTCCCAAGTATAGTTTTAACGCATACAAAATCATAAACAATTTCGTTAAATATTTTCTTTCTCATGATCATCGTAAATGAATCAACAATTTATTACTCAGAAAAAAATGTTTACGACGCAACCCAATCCAAGCATGGAGCTATTTGACTCATGCTAAACAATAACCCATTTCAGCTAGAGCATGTTTTGATTTGTCATTCAGATTGCCCAATTCAATAACCAAAAAAATTGTGGTGGTCAAGGTGACATGGTATTAGGTTGCTTAAGAAAAAGGGAAAGGGTCAAAATAATAGTATTAATGTTTGTTGTAACTGTGATAAATACAGTAAACAAAATGAAACTATTCTATCGTAGGCCATAGTCCAAAGTTACGATCATTCAAAGCTCTTGCATATCAAGGTAATACCGCTTTTAATGCAAAAAAACAAACATGATACATGGATGTTAGAAAGTTTATCTATAGTATCCTTCCAGTGTTATCAGGGGGATCTATTTAGAACATAGGTGGTGCAACTGCCCCCATAGTGTAACACCCCCATAATGGTCAAACGCAGCGGAATAGTTCGTGGGGTGTTACTTTGGTGGATCGATATCACATAGTATATAGAGCAATGATCATAATAGTCATTTAAAAACATATTACATGAATTAAATTGTACACATTTAGTATCTTGTCTGAAAACAATATTTATTAATAATTTGAAGAATATCTCAGCCCGATGGTAACATGATGCTTCTATGATGCTAGAATCCAATGCATGAACCTGTTTATTTTCCTGAGAAAACATATAAAGTAAAATGTGGGGGTCAACACGAGGTTGGCGAATTCACAGGTTTAATTTATTAAATAAATGTACTGATATGCCAAACACCACGATCATAGTAGGACAATCACAACCAATACTATAGAAGTTCCTATTGCCCTATAATAGAAGCTAGACCTGATGCTCAGGCGCCATTATGGTCAAACCTGATGTTGTTTCCCTCAGTCCGACAATGAAATAAACCCGTTGCTTGGCCTAAGCGTTTCGTGATAGCAAGTCACGCAGGCCGGGTGTTGTCAATACCCGAATAGATCTAATCATAACATTTCGCGCTACACTACTAACTATTACAGTTCACGGGAATGAGGCAATCAAAAGGCAATAAGTTGTTATTTGTTGATGTTGTATGTGCATGTTTGCATATAAAACGTTTTAGTATGTTTTCTCCCCCAGTTATAAATACAGTAAATATGGGGCCATGAACTCACCTCAGTGGTAATGATGTAGTGATGATGTCACTAAATAAACTGGCATAGTATGATCATGAAGTGGTAGAAATACCTAAGTAAATTATGTGTGACTCAGTAAATGCACAAATAAAATACACATCTAAAATGTAGTTTGATGAAATGCATGATCACGAATTAATAAGTCGTTACGATAGTTTAAGTGCTTAAACTTATAGTGAGCTGTTAATAATAATATAACATATATGTTTAGTTTCTAAAAATATATTGAAATTTTTCAACAAACGTGCAAAAGATATTTAATTTAATTAATTAATTGTAAGAAATTAATATTGGCCATTAAATTTTCTTAAGGATCCAAATATATTTAATATGATACGTTTGTTTATAAAGTCTCATAATTAAATCTTAGTAATTTATTTAATACTCAAAATAATTAATTTAATTTATTAATAAAATGATTCATTAATATTTTTAATTAAATTAAAATTACACGCAAGTCCTTGTAGTATAGTAACTTCTAAAAAATACCATTTAGGTTTTTGTTGGTTAAGTGTTTCACATCGTTAGTCCTCGTTCGTCATATTTATTTCAAAACACGCCCCTAGGGCTTACAATACTTTCAAAATGTGGTAATTTAGGTCCCTAGGGTTTCACTAGCCTCAAAATAATTACAACCGAGTCCACAGGGCTCGTTTCACTTTAGTGAAATGACAAAACACCCCCCTAAAATAAGGGCTAGGGCTTGTTTTAAGTTTCAAAAGTGACACATCGAGTCCCCCATGTCTCGAAATGATTTATTTGAGGCACGAAAAGTAACCTAGGGTTTTATAAATGTTTATAAAGTTACAAAACTAGTCCTTGTGGTTTTGTTGGTTCTCGGTTTAAACACAAACACACCCTATACTTTTAAAAATGGCGAATTTGGTCCTTATACTTCTTAAAGGTCACGAAAATTATATATATGTTTTATAAACTTACATTTTTTACTATTACTTTTACCACTTTACAAAAATGGCCCAAAAAGTCTCCCAAAAATGGGATTGGGCTCGGTTGGCCCATTAAGGTCACGATTTGGGTTTTTGGGCCTAACGGGCTAAACCTTGGGCTTGTTTGAGTTACTAATAATTTTATTAAGAAAAACTAATTAATCTACATTTGTTACTTGGGCTTATAGGGCTCTCGGCTTATAGCTTATTTATGTCTCGGCTTATCATAGTAAGCCGTATAATGGGTTATTGGATTCGTGGTTTATATAAGGCTCATGAGATATTCAAGTGGGCTTATTTAGTTCCTCTACTTCTAGATGATTATACTAACTACATGGGCTTATCAAATAAGTGATTTCCATTCGGCTTAATAATAAGCCGAGAATAATAAGCTTAATTTACTTGGGTTTCGCGTTGGTTTTACAAGTCCCAACTTCTAGGCTCACAAGCATAACCTTTCCACTAGTTCATCATAGTTTCTAGGGTTTCCAAGTAGGCTTACTCACGAACTATGATAAGTCGTGGCATAGATAGTGTTTGTAGGTTAAGTCATGGTGGTTTTACGTGTGCATGTAAACATAGCTTCGTTTTCTAGGCTTCTACATGCATGACATGTGATGTGAAGTAATGAAATGGAGATGTGGAGGGTTTATACTTACTTGTATGTAGAGGAGATGGTGAATGATCAAGAGCTAGGGCTTCTATGCGTCGGGTTCACCTTGGACGTGGCCTAGGATGGTCTTGAATGCTAAGGATCTCGTGTAGGCTAGCTATAAATGCTTAGGAACCAAGATTTTGGGGTAGTAAATGTTTAGTGTAAGTGTTGTTGCGTCTAGGTGTTATATGAACTTGTGTGATCTGAAATTGAGTGTGAGGGGTGAGGAGTGAGGTTCTTAAGCTTTACATAATATCTTGTGAAGGTGATGTGTGTGGTTTGGGGTTAAGCCATGACAAGAGGGAAGTTTAGGCTAGATATGATGTGATTTCTAGGTACAAGGTTGTACTATGTTTTAAATGCAAATGATGTACACTTTCCTATTGGAAGCCCCCTATCCGTCGCATCTACATGAGTTAAAGGGGACAATTGGTGCTTGCATAGTGTAACTACAATGAGGGTGATGTACAAGTGAGATGTGTAAGTTATCTTGCTAAATATCTAAGTTTGGAAGGTTTATGTGGCTTGGGTTTACTACACGTCTAAGATAGAGAGGTATGTGTTAGTTATCCTAGGTTTAGTACCTTGCATATCCATGTACTTAGATATTCCTAGTACACTCCATTAATGGCAAGTATGTACACATTGCCTTTGGCTTAATATATAGCCGGCGGTTTTTGTAAGTCAAGGGACAATGAGGGGACTTGTATAGTGTAAATTTTAATGAGTAGCTAATGGTACATGTCAAGTTGCCTAGTGTAAGTTTATAATGATTTTAAGTTAGTGTAAATGTGTGTTTGAGGAGTATTCAGCTAGAATGTTGTGTCTAGGATAGTTTTAGGTTCGAGTCTTGTGACTTGGTATGGTTTTTAGGAGTCTAGGTATAATATTGTAGAAGTAGGTTCGAGTCCAAGTCAATATGGTTAAGTTTTAGGGTTTATGGTGAAAGTATAGTCATAATTAAATAAATGTATAATTTCCTTTATTCAAAATGTAAGACACTTGTGAAAATGAGTTAGGGTGGATAATTGTAGGGTTTAATAATGAAAAGTAGTTTATGTCGTATCGTAGTATTGTTTATGAGGTGAGGAAAATATATAATTATATATTTTGAAGCATAAAATAGTTCTTTGGTAACCGTTATTTAATTGTGATCATGAGTTTAGATTTTTATAAATCAATTTGATGTATGCATATGATCAAGAGTTTCAGGTGACTTGATTGTCCCAAAAGAATGATTGTTTAAGACCTCGTATGCTCATATAATGTATTCATACAAATGTGACTGTGTCCTCATGATTAAATACTCATAATCATAATATAATGTCATATGATCAGATGTTTACATGTTTTGATGATTTAAATGATGTATGCTCATGTATGATGCATATGATTGCTCAAAGATTTCATGCAAAGGTGGTAATATAAATAGATATCATGAGGTGACGTGTACAATGATGTCATAGTCAAAACCTGAAAACTACAGGTTTTACAGCACTATCTCGTTATTTTAGCTTTGTCCTCAAAGCTTAAGATGACGTTACTGCTCAGGTGAACAGGTGTGGGTACTTAGCTCTAAATGAGTCTTTCCGTTCCCAAGTGAACTCAGGACCTCTTCTAGAGTTCCAACGTATCTTAACTAACGGGATTTTGCTTCGATTTAGTTTCTTGACTACTCTCTCCATGACTTCAACAGGTTCTTCTATAAATTGGAGTTTGTCATCAAAGTGGACTCCCTCCAATGGCATGGCTAACGGCTCATCCGCGTAGCACTTCTTTATGTTTGAGACATGGAATGTAGAGTGTACCCGGCTTAACTACTAGGGTAACTCTAAACGATAAGAGACTTCACCGATTCTGGCGATCACCTTTAAGGGTCCTACGTAACATGGATTTAATTTCCCATGTTTTCCAAATCGTACAACACCCTTCCAAGGTGAAACTTTAAGCATGCCACGGTCACCTACTGCGAATTCTATAGGTTTTCGTTTGCGATCTGCATAGCTCTTCTGTCTGTCTTGTGCAGCTTGAATCCTTTTCTTGATGAGAGTGATCTTCTTGGTAGTCTCTTGGATCAATTCGGGTCCAGTCAGCTGAAATTCCCCCCCCCCCCCCCCCCCTCTGCCCAGCATACGGGTGATCTGCACTTCCGGCCGTAGAGGGCCTCAAATGGTGCTGATTTGATGCTGGCTTGGTAGCTGTTGTTGTAGGAGAATTCAACTAATGGTATATGTTCGACCCATCCTTTTCCAAAGTCGATCACACATACCCTCAACATATCTTCCAATGTTTGGATTGTTCGTTCACTCTGACCGTCAGTCTGTGGGTGATAAGCAGTACTCATGTCCAAGTTTGTTCCCAAGGCTCGTTGAAAAGCTTTCCAAAAGTTTGACGTAAATATACCATCTCGATCACAGATGATTGAGACTGGTATATCGTGTCTGGACACAACTTCCTTTAGGTACAGTTTGGCCAACTTGTTCAGAGAGTCATTTTCTGTGATGGGTAGGAAATGAGCTGATTTTGTGAGTCGGTCAACGATTACCCAAATTGTATCGTAACTGTGAGATGGAGTAGGAAGTTTGGTAACAAAGTCCATGGTGATGTTGTCCCATTTCCATTTTGGTATCTCGGGTTGGACTAACACACCCGATGGTCTCTGATGTTCTGTCTTTACTCTGGCACAAGTCAGACATTTCTTCACGTATGTGGAAATGTCTGCCTTCATGTTTGGCTACCAATACAACTTCTTCACGTCCTGATACATCTTTTCAGATCCGGGATGTATGGAGTACTTAGACTTATGAGACTCGTGCATGATCACGCTTCTCAAGTCTCCGTAACATGGTAGCCAACTTTTTCCGTGTAAACATAATGTTCCGTCTGCTCTGGCTTCTAACTTTTCCTTGCTTAGATCAGTCCTAGGCATTCCTCCTATGTCTTCCTTCCCAATGTTTTTAGGTTTCTGTGCTTGGAGTTGAGCCTCTAATATCTGCTTGGGTAGATCCAAGCTAATGGTCATAACTAAGGCTCGGACACTCATGGGAGGATCAGTTCCCTTGCGGATTAGTGTATCTGCAAGTCTGCAACTACGTTGGCTTTACCTGTGTGTTATTTGATATCACAATCGTAGTCACTGAGCAATTCTATCCAATGACGTTGTCTCATGTTCAACTCCTTCTGGTCTAGAATGTGTTGCAAACTATTGTGGTCGGTATGCACTGTGCACTTTGTTCCATATAGGTAATGCCTCCAGATTTTTAAGGCAAAAACTACGGATCCAAGCTCTAGATCATGAGTAGAGTAATTCTACTCGTTCTTCTTCAGTTGTCTTAAAGCATAAGCAATCACCTTCTGTCTATACATTAACACAGCTCCTAAGCCTATGTGTGAGGCATCACAATAGACAATGAAATCTTCGTTGCCTTCTGGTAAGGCTAAAATAAGTGCACTACACAATTTTTGCTTTATGGTTTAGAATGCAGCTTCTTCTTTTTCTCCCCAATCAAATTTCACGCCTTTCTGAGTAAGCTTCGTCATAGATTTAGCTATCTTATAAAATCCTTCTATAAATCTCCGATAGTAGCCGGCAAGACCTAATAATTGGCGAATTTCCTTTGGCGAAGTGGATGCTGCCCAATCCTTTACGGATTCGACTTTTGCGGGATCTACCTAAATTCCTTTGCTGTCGATCACGTGACCATGAAAACGTACTTTAGGAATCCAAAAATCACATTTGGAGATTTTTTTTAATTTTTTTTTGGTAACTGTGATTTCTGACTCATTGGCCGACTAATCTACAGGGTTTGAGCCCACCGCAACACAGACTCAGACCAGGTAAATCCCTCCCTCTTCAGGAGGTTGGCGTGGCCGCTTCAAGACATTTGGAGAATTTGAAGTATAGCTTCTCTTCCTTAAGCAATTTCAGTACTTGAGCAAGATGTTCTCCATGCTCTTGCTCATTCTTGGAATAGATGAGTATGTCGTCGATGAATACGATGACGAATTTATCCAGATATGTTCTACACACTCGATTCATGAGGTCCATGAATATGGCTGGTGCGTTGGTCAATCCAAATGGCATGACCTAAAATTCGTAATGACCGTAACGAGTCCTGAAGGCTGTTTTTGGTATGTCCTCCTCTCTGACTCTCAGCTGATGGTATCCAGATCTTAAGTCAATCTTGGAATACACACTTGATCCTTGTAGTTGATTAAATAGGTCGTCGATTCGTGGTAGCGGATAACGATTCTTTATAGTTAACTTATTCAGTTCCTTGTAATCGATGCACATTCGGAAAGAACCATCTTTCTTTTTGACAAAAAGCACTGGAGCTCCCCAGGGTGAGGAACTGGGTCTTATAAAACCTTTGTATGATAGTTCTTAAAGTTTTTCAGCGAGTTCTTTCATCTCGGTTGGTGCTAATCAGTATGGTGCTTTAGCTACAGGTGCAGCTCCTGGTATCAAGTCAATTTGAAATTCCACTTGACGAGTCAAAGGTAAACTAGGTAAGTCGTCTGGGAAAACTTCGGGATAATCACGGATAATTGGCACGTCCTTGATTTGTTTCTTCTCTAGTTCCTCTTCTTTGTATGTCTTTGAAATATGTGCTAAAAAGATAGGACATCCTTTTAGTATATACTTCTGGACTTTGGTGCATGATATACCACTCAGTCTGGTGTCAGTTCTATCTTAATTTCCTTCTCCTCGGATAATCAAATTTTCCTTTCCCCACGGTATACGGACTAGATTTTCGTCACACACAATGGTTGCGTGATGTTTTGCTAACCAGTCCATACCAATAACAACGTCGAAACTACCTAGATTTATGGGTATCAAATGAATGTCGAATGGATGATTTAGAAGGTTTAAGGTACAACCTCTTAGAATAGTATTAGTTTCGATGATTTACCGTATGCTAATTCGACTCAGTAATAGTCGTCTAGCTGTGTAGGAGTGATGCCTAGTAAACTACTAAACTATGTGGATATAAAACTCCTATCGGCTCCCGTATCAAACAAAATAGTTGCATAACGATTGTTCAAAAGAAACATACCAGTTACTACATTGGATGCGGGGTTGGTTTTGTTATCTCCTATAACATAACCTCTGGTTGGTGCTCCTCCTCTGTTCTCGTTCCTAACTGCTCGCTTTGGGCACTCGGGTTTGATGTGTTCGATCTCCCCGTAACCATAGCAACGAACTTCCCTACGTGCCATATTAACACTGCCAGTGTGCTGGCGATTTCCCTGCTGTCCACTTCCGCGAAAGTTCTGACGGTTGCCATTGTTGGGCCTGTAATTGGTATTGGAGTTGTTCCTGATGGCCGGAGCATGTGTGTTGCTCTGTCCAGGCCTTCGGCATTCAGCATTTGGTTAGTGATGGAAATTACACTTGGAAAACTTCGGCTTGTTACCTACATATGGAGGTGGTACTGAGGAAACAACACTGCAGACCTGACCCAAGTTTTGTCTTTTTGGTTGTTGGGCCTGGTGATGACTACGGTAGTTCTCATCAACTTTCCTCTTGTACTCTGACTGCCTAAGAAAGTGATCACGTCCCCGTTTGTCCATCAACTCTGTGGCAAACTCTATGGCACTCTCGACCGTAATGGGTCGGGATGCGAGTACACTGTCATGAACAGAATCACGAAGTCCACTAACGTACTTCTCTATCTTATCTTTCACGTCAGGGAACA
The DNA here is from genome assembly GCA_025667525.1 of Glebionis coronaria. Classification (NCBI taxonomy): domain Eukaryota; kingdom Viridiplantae; phylum Streptophyta; class Magnoliopsida; order Asterales; family Asteraceae; genus Glebionis; species Glebionis coronaria. The sequence continues at coordinate 475,350 of JANFOE010001242.1, read as the reverse complement.
TTCAGGTACACATCAAAGTCAACTACTGAAACTTCTGATTGTAGGTCGTGATGTCATGATTTGTGCATTTGAGGTTCCATAAGTCAATCTCTAGTTTCTTGATTTCACCGCGAGGACAGTGTTTCACGGTAAGTATTTCTTTCAATACAGTCCAAGTCATCCCATAGGCTTCATCATGCCCAAGGGTAGCAACTAGTGAGTTCCACCATGTGAGAGCATGTTCCAAAAGAGTACAGGTGGCAAATTTCACCTTGTTTTCTTCCGTACAGTCACTAATGCGGAACACAGTCTCGGTTCTCTCGAACCATTGCATGAGTTCCACTACCCCTTCCTTGCCCTTAAAGTAACTGGGCTTGCATTTTAGGAAGTCAGGGTAAGTTCACCCTCTGGCAACTCGATCTCTAGCATTGGAGTTTTGGCTGTCGCCTTGGTTCCTGCTGGGATGTGTTTCCTTGGCGGCTAGAGCATCCGCAATGCCTTGACCGATAAGCACTCTAAGTTGTGCTTCTGAAATAGTCGTTGTGGGAGCAGCGTCCAGATTCTGACGAGTGACTCTTTGTGCCATTTTTCTATAATACACATGGATGAGATTTATTAGTTGATCAATAAGATTGTTATATTAAGCTGCATGCAAAATGTGTATGCATAGAATTCACAACAAATTGGATAACCTGTCAAGAGTTCATAATAATATAAATACAAGCAAACAAGTAGATCATAACATGTCATTTCTGGTGAATAACAATATAATTCAAGTACAATTAATCTAAGACAGGGATACAACAAGCCTGTCTGAAATACTGGTACATATGTTTGTAGTACAACAAAAGATAACCTACCTACTACGATTAGGTGCTAATGATAGAGATACAACCAAAATGAAATACAAGTACAAAAGACCTAAATCACGCGAGCTGACATGTAACTCAATGCTTGCCATGATGTACAAAGATATCTATCCTACACTAGTGTGACTGCCTGCAGGTGCGGCTGGTCCGGCTGGTGGTCTGTGTTGGTCCCTTGTAATTCGTTATTACTTATTACCTTAAGTAATAACTCTTTACTTCGAATCAAGTGTGTTGTTTTAACAATAGATAAGAACTATGAAAGATTAAAACAACAATACCAATATACTTTTCAATGTATAGACTTTTATTAGAATCAAATAAAGAATCTATAACCCACTTAGTTTGCAGAATAACAAATACTAGGCGGTCTAGTTGGAAGAACTACCTTTGTGTGTGGTGTGTGACTTGATGATAGACTGGATAGTTTTGGGTCCAGTAGAGGGTTCAACACCAACCAACTTCTCCAGAGGAGGAAGTGGGGTACTTACTTCATTCTCTATATCATCATCTGAGTCATCCTCAGTAACTGAGGACTCAACTGGTGCTGAAGTGTCAACACTTGCTTGAAACTCAGGAAGAATGATTCGTCCAGTGTCATGATTGGGTAAATTCTCTTCACCTAACCTTTCAATGTCAGGGATCGAGCTACCATCCTCATTTGAGGCTTTGACAAAGACAATAGATTTGGTGCTGGAGGATCCTTCAGCACCAAGCATTTTCCTCTTTTGAGCAGGTATTTGTTCACTTATGCATTGATTTACCCTATCAGAGTTTCTAAGGCAAGATTTAACAATATCTTTTACTTCTTTTAGTTCAACTCTTAGGGAGTTATTTTACTCCAAAATTTCTTTGTTCAATTGTTGAAAAGTAAGAATATCAAGTTTAGCTTCTTTTAGCTCTATTTGCTTACTTTCAAAATCTTCAAGTTTTAGAACAAGTTTATGAAATTTTTCAAGCAAATTGTTTCTTTGCTCTTCAACAAATTTCAGATCAATGCACAAGTAATCAAAGACAAATTTAATGTCATCTTTATGTTCTAATTCATGAAGAGTTTGTACCTTTTTTATTGTGACATTGCCCATTCACCATTTCTAGCACTTTCTTTGGCCACAACATTTGAATTAGCCCCTTCATCATCAGCAAGTGCCATCAGCACTTTCACACTAACCATTTCATCATCATCTGAAGAAACATCTTCTTCATCCCATTCATAGGCTTCAGCAACAAGCCCTTTTTTCTTGTCTTGCTTGGGAGTCTTGGATGAGGAGCTTTTAGTACTCATTAAGGCCAATCTTGCCTTGATTTCTCTATATTTGGCCTCAAAGTCTTTTGTTGGTCTGAGTTCAACCCTATTTTGCTGAAATGAAGTAGAAGCAATTTTTTTGTTGAAATGATGATTGACCAGATGGTCTTGATTGAGCTGGTGAGGAATATGAAGGGAGAGATATTTTTGAATAACAATCCTTATCATAATGACCAGTCTTACCACATTTGTAGCATTCAGTGTCAACTGAAGCTATTGTGGAGCTGGAGAACTTGCCTCCTTTCTTAAAGAACCTTTTAGACTTGGATAGAAGTGCCCTTTCATGAAATTCCTCTTTGAGGTCATTCAGATATTCCTCACTAGATCTAGTGTCTTCCTCATCATCAAGACTATCTTGGTAGTCTTGAATGACAGCCTCACTGAAGAAGGCTGTGGACAAGGGTGTAGCAATGGTTAATGCTTTACTCTTGCTTGAGCCTTCATAAATCTTATCAACTAGGTTTTCTTCGTATTTAAGTTTCCCAAAAAGAGAGGCTAGATCACAATCTTTAATGTGATTAGCATTTCTCAAGCTTTGGCAGAAACTGAGCCACTTCTTTGGTAATGCATTAACAAAAACTGTGTTGATTTCAAGTTTTGAAAGCTCAACACCATCATTCACAAGTTCATTCATCAGTGCTTTGTATCTGGTGAATGTGTGTGTGAGGGTTTCCCCTTCTTTGTGCTTGAAGGTTGTATTGAAGCTTTAAATTCATGATTCTGGTTTCTTTTACATTAGAGGGTCCCTCATGGTAAAGAATAAGGTCCTCTCATGTAGATTTGGATGTTTTGCAATTTACAACAGAATTCATTTGGTCATCTAGGAGCACAGACATGATGAGACTTTTGAGACGCTTATCTAAGTTAGCAGCTTTTCTCTCATCAGCAGTCCGTTGTGCTTCAGGTTTTCTATTGTCCCCAACCATGGGAACAAAAGGACCATTTTCAATGATTCCAAGGAACTGAATTCCAACCATGTGAACAATAAACCTCTTCTTCCAATTTGTAAAATTGGCTACCTCTAGTATAGGAGCAGCATTGAGTTGGCCACCCCTATATTCTAGGGTTTGTGGTATAACTTGAGCCATTTTGGATCTTGATTTGAAAACTTTTAAATGAGCAGTTTAATAAAATAAGAGTTTACCTAATCAAAATGCTCTGATACCACTTGTTGGTCCCTTGTAATTCGTTATTACTTATTACCTTAAGTAATAACTCTTTACTTCGACTTAAGTGTGTTGTTTTAACAATAGATAAGAACTATGAAAGATTAAAACAACATTACCAATATACTTTTCAACGTATAGACTTTTATTATAATCAAATAAAGAATCTATAACCCACTTTGTTTGCGGAATAATAAAGTGGTTGAATGACAATAGGTTGTGATCTCCTCTACTTAAACCTCTAACTAAAGTTAAAGTCTAAGCTCCAATCTAAACGTTCATATGCATCGTGGCTATAGTGTTTAGTTGGTATCGAGAGAGAAAGGTTTTCTAGAGTTTAAGCTCTTTTATTGGTTAACCCTTTCTCTCCTCATGTACACTCCTTATATAGGCAATGTAAACTAGGGTTTGCATTTTACATGTTTTAATGCATGGGTTTATCCAATGGGTGGTTGATGCCCATGCTGGATAAACAGTACAAAGTACATATTAAACTATTCTAGAAAAGATAAAGGTTGTACTTATATCTAAGTATACAAGCAACCTACTTTGACTTAAAGTTATCTTTTCCCGCCTAATGCAAACCATCAGAATACTGAAAAGTCTTTAGTATCCTAGAGGAGATCGACATCATTCAGTTTGGTATTGTCAAGCCAAACTGAACTAAAAGCCCTTCTTCAGTCCTTGTTCTTCAGCAACTAGACCGCCTAGTATTTGAAGCGAAGACTCCTTTGTCTTCTAAGTTAACTGGAAGGGGAGTGCTGAACTTTCTTCAGCTTTAAAGTCTTCAGTAGGAAATTTGTTCCTCTGGTCATCCTTCAGCAGACTGGCCTTACTATTGAGCATGAAACACTTAGGGGGATTTTATATTCATATCCTAGAGTTGCTTCAGGGTCAGTAAATACTGACCCAACAATCTCCCCTATTTGGATATACAAATAGCCTAAGTCTAATGTCAGTAGTAAGTGAGCATAACAACTTCTTCATACTTGCACTGAATAATTAATAACTTATAAACATCAGATAATCATTTATCCAATAACATTACAAATTACAACAAAATCAATACAAATGATTATTCAATTCTCCTTAGGCCTAAGTTCTTCAATTATGAAAGTTTGAGTTAATGGATCTGAGTTTCTGTGGTCCAATATAGCAAGAAAGCACATGCTGAAGGTTTTAGCAGTATCAGTAAGTCCTGGACCACCATGAAGAGAGTAAAAGATCCTTTGAACATTCGAGAGAAAATCATTGTTCATTTCATCAAGATCACTTATGCCCACAAAGTCTTGACGTTCTTGATAATTAAACATAATCATTCCTAGTTCTGGTTCGTCTAGTACATGACCAGGGAGATAATTTTGAAACTGAACAAAGCCTTTGTATTTCTTTGTAGTGACAAAGATGTCACCCACTTCAGGTTGTATCAGATTTGCTCTTTTGTTCAGATCCAGTATTGGATCTTGATCTTCCAGAGAAACTTGAGTGTTGATGTTCAGTATCTTACCCAGTCTTTCATGATTTCTCATATAGTGCTCGATTCTGGTGTGAACTACATCCCATCTATTGGATTTTCTTTTCTCGATCATCACACTCATTTCAATCCATTCAGAGTAAGAAAGTTATTTTCCTTGAAAGTTTTCAAGTATCTCATTAGTTCCATCACCCTTATAGAACTTGAGATGGATGTCACCTTTGCTGGTTAGCATATCAACATTGGTGATTGGTGAGATATTTCTTTTGTTAAGCCTTGTTATACAGAAGTGTTCATATAACACTTTCTTCTTGAAGACACTTTCTACTTCAACTTTCCCAATTTGTTCATACAAGCTTAGATTTAGATCTCTTAGTTTTTCTTCTTGCTGAAGCTTGTATAACTTGTCAAGTTCTTCCTGAGTGGCCACTCCAGCTCTGATCAACCGATCATTCAGAGTAAAGTCTCCTTTGTTTTTGGGTATAAGGGGAGGTGAACCACTATCAGTTGTTTTCCCACTTGTGGTAAGCCCTTGCATATGATCATCTTTGGCTGAGGACTCCCCCATACCCTTTGTTGGGCTCTTTTCAGTGATATGTGACTCATAGACAATGGATTGTTTCTGAGCTTTCTTTTGGGCATGTTTCTGAAAGAGCTGCTGGATTATGTTTTTCTCCCCCTCAGCAGAAGACTGCCCAACAGCTTCTGATGACCCACCAGCAGGGAAGAGGCCACAAAGATAATCAAGAGTGGTAGTTACCTTGGCCAACATGGCTGGAGTAGTTTCAAGGGCTTGTAACTTCTACTGAACCTCAACAGATATTGTCAGCTTTTGTTTCTCCAGCAACGCCACTCTATCCTTGATCTTTGACATAGAATCACACAAAGTATTAACTTGACCAGGAACTGGTGTGAATTCTGATGGAAACTCCATGGAAGCACCATTGATGGAGTCCATAAGAGAGTACATCTCTTACTTCAAGGAAGTGGTGGTGGCCACATCTTGTACTAAAGGCTTCAAAGCAGCAATGATGACATCCTTGATTTGTTCAGCAGAAGGAGGAATTGGTCTTGCTTTGAGAGTTGAGATTTCAGTGCCAACAAGCACCTTTTCTTCCTTCAGTCTAGCCACCTGTGATTGAAGAATCAACACTTGATTTGTTAATTCTTTTACCTGTTCAATTCTGGGGGAAGGTGGCTTTTGTGTTGCATCAACAGTCTCTTCATCACTGTCATCTAGATTGACTGGAATTCTTTCACTGAACCCTAGTTCTTTTTCCAAATCATTCCCAGACATGCTGACAACAAATGTAGGCAAGTGTCCCACCTTGGCTCCAGTGGTGAGATTCACTTCCTTGGGAATCTTCTGAGCATCATCTTTAGTGTGTGGATCAGTTTCACGCCCTTCACCACCAGGGTTGGTTTGACCTAATGGATCCTGAGAAAGAGTCCTTGATAAGTTTATATCAATGATAATGTTTTTGGTTCCTTCAGTATAACCCTGTTGTGGGGGAGCTACATCATTAGAAATAGATAGGACAGGGTCAGCATCGACTATTGGATTTGCTGACACATCATTCCCTGATGTAGACACAGAGTGACAAGTGATAGAAATTGGTAATGAAGTATGACTTGTATTCAGAATGAAAGTACTTACCAATGCTGACTCCACACTACTGAGTTGAGGGTGAGCTCCATCTTCACCATTCTCTCCTAAAGAAGTTGAGAGAGGGGTTGCCTTCTGGGCCTCTTTATGCATATCACCTCCAGCAGAGACTGAAAGTGATGGCTAGCAAGGGTTCTTGTCCTTGGCAAGGGATTTGGTCTTCTTCAAAGCATGGCCTTGGGAATCATCATCAATATTCTTTGAGGAAGATTGTTTGGGGGTTTTCCTCTTTCTGGACTCACGTCTAACCTTCTTGGTATTAATTGACGTTTGCTTCTGACGAGGTCTAGATGAAGCTCCAGGCTTTTTGCCTTTTAGATCCCCTTCTCCAGTTGGAGAAGTGTCTTTGGGAGCTTTGTACACTATTGGACCATCTGCTGAGCAGATGTCCAGCATGGGTTGTGTAAGAGGAGGATCAATGGTGCTGACTGGAATGTTCCAGCGAGTGAGATCAAAGGTCTTAAAAATTAGTTTCTCTCCATTGATTTTTGAAAAGTCATTTCTAAGATGGTCAGCAAAGAGGAGAGATAGAAATCTGGTGTAAACAACATTTTTCTCTCTAGTCTTTTTCTCCAGCTTCCCATGGAGTTCTTCAAAAATAAGCCTCTCAAAATCAGCTTTTAAACCCTTGGCTAGACAGTATAAAATAATAGCATCTTTTTGGTTGATCTGGTCAAGGCCTCCAGTTTCCCCCCAAACATTCAATAAGAATGGACATAAGCAATTTCCATCTTGGTGGCAAAGAACTTCTTTTTAACCCCCCATTTTCAGTAATTTCTTTAGTATACCTAATCTCTTTAAATAAATTTTTGACAACCATAAAATCATCAGGTACAGCTTCATAATCATTAGGGTTTTCCAAATAATCTAACCTCAAAACTTTTCTAAATAACTTTAACCCAAATCTACCATGAATCCCAACCATGGTAGAATCAAACTCAATGGACTTCTTGTTGTTAGAAGCCTCTGCTGTGAACCAAAATTCTTTTAGTACATTTTGAAACATCATCCCAGGATCCTCAAATAACACATACCTTAAAACACTTTTAGGTAGATAATTCCCCAGGAACAGACTTAATTTATTCAGGTTTGAGTAAGGTGATGTTGTTAGGTTTGAAAAAGATTTCATCAATGGGATACTTAACATGAGAGGATGGGTTGAGAGTGATCTTAGAAATCTTTGGAGTAGAAGATGATTCAGCCATTGATGTTTATGTGTGTGTGTTTTGAAGGAGAGAGAGTTAGTGAATTTTTTTGATGAAAAGATTTGTAAGCATGGAATGATATCCAATTGTTAGGGATTATATAAAAACTTTAACTGAATTGTAGAAAGTTTTTAAAACCATTTGAAAAAATTATAAATCTTTTAGGGTTTCTTTTGAACATTTGGCACAAACTTTCTCATTAATGTTCTACAAAAAAGGTATGATTTTCTGTTGCTTTGAACAATGAAACGCCCCATGTGTAAGGGAGTTTTTGACTGTGGATGGAGGTGTTTGAAATTTCCTTAATTAACAAATGACACCTTTTTGAAAGAATGTTTGTTTTATTCACAAGAAAAATTTAATGCCATTAACTCCATTGAATCACATGATTGATTTGTTTTAAATGTTGTTGCTCAGATATGCTGAAACTGATGACAATACTTGTGAGCTTCAGTGCGTCAGATGAGGCGACAAAACCCCATATACATGTTCACATAAGTGAAAAAGACATATGACGTTGCACGCTCCTCTACTCGGGCCTAGCTACTCAGTATTATTTAAAAAAATTGTTCAGCATTGCTGAAGGAATCTTTTGATGACTGGTGATTATTTGTTCAGCTTCAGTGAATCAGATAAGGCGACAAACCATCATATACACAATCACATAAAGTGAAATAGATACATGACATTGCACACTCCTTTACTCAAACAATGCTACTTAACATTAATCAAAATCTTTTATGAAATGCTGAACCTTCAAGCTTCTTCAGTGAATGTTGTAGGTTTAGGTTTTGTATCATCAAAGTTCAGCATACCAAGCTCCATTATCAATTTTTTGAAAGTTGGTTCATCCCGTGGTTTGGTGAAGATATCAGCCAATTGCTATTGAGTGGGGATGAAATGTAATTCAATGTCCCCTTTCACAATGTGATCTCTGATAAAGGGATATCTGATATCAATGTGTTTTGTTCTTGAGTGGAGGAATGGATTGTTGGATATTGCAATAGCACTAGTGTTATCACAAAAGATTGGTACCTTTTCATATTCTATGTCATATCAGGCAATTGTCTTTTCATCCAAAGAACATTGGCACAACATCCAGCGGCTTCCACATATTTAGCTTCTGTTGAAAACATAGCAATTGTTTGTTGCTTTTTAGCACTCCAACACACAAGTTTGCCACCTAGCAATTGGCAGGCACCAAAAGTGCTTTTTCTGTCCAAATTGCATCCAGCATAGTCAGAATCTGAATACCCCTTTAGGTCAAAACCTGAGGATTTGGGGTACCAAAGACCTAGACTTGGTGTACCTTTTAGGTATCTACAGATTCTCTTTACAGCAGTAAGGTGTGATTCCTTTGGATCTGCTTGGTATCTTGCACAAAGGCATGTAGAGAATTAAATGTCAGGCCCTCTTGTAGTTAAGTACATGAGTGACCCAATCATACCTTTATACTGAGTCTCATTGACTGATTGTCCATTAAGATCAGTTCCTAAGTTGTTAGGGGGTACCATTGGAGTCTTCAATGAAGCACAATTGATATCATACTTCTTCAGCAGATCCTTGACATATTTTCCTTGATTTATGGAGATGCCTTGGTCAGATTTTTTAATCTGAAGACCAATGAAGTATGTGAGTTATCCGATCATACTCATCTCAAACTTGTTGGTCATAAGCTTGGCAAATTGTTTGCAAAGTTTCAAGCTTGTAGAACCAAAGATTATGTCATCCACATAAATTTGTACCAGAATGGTGTCAGTTTTAGATTTATAGATAAACAAGGTGGTATCTATTTTTACTCTGACAAATTTATGTTCAATGAGAAATGTTGAGAGAGTTTCATACCATGCTCTTGGAGCTTGCTTCAGTCCATACAAAGCTTTGTAAAGCTTGTAGACATTATTTAGGTATTTACTACTCTCAAACCCAGGAGGCTGAGTAACATAAACTTCTTCTTTTAGGTTACCATTTAGGAATGCCCTTTTGACATCCATTTGGTAGATGATGAAGTTCATGTACGTGGCATAAGCAAGGAAGATTCGTATGGCTTTCATACGTGCAACTGGAGCAAAGGTTTGATCAAAATCAACACCAGGCTCTTAATTGAATCCTTGGGCCACCAACCTAGCTTTATTTTTTGTCACTGCATTGGTTTCATCTCTTTTGAGCTTATAAACCCATTTGGTGTCAGTGGTTGATTTACCATATGGAAGAGGAACGAATTTCCAGACTTTGTTTCTTTCAAATTGATTGAGTTCCTCTTGCATGGCATCTACCCATCCAGGGTGTGTGAGTGCTTCAGAAACCTTTGTAGATTCAATTTCTGAGAGAAAGTTTGCATAGTGGCATTCTCTAGATGAAACAGCACTCAGTTTCTTTGCCATAGATCGAGTGACTCTACCTTCACCAGGATTGCCTATTTGTTCACCAGCTGTATGTGACTATTTTTAGTCCAAGATTTTTGTGGAGCTGGAGAATAGGCACCCTTATCATGATTAGAGCTAGAGCTTGGAAGTCTATGACATGGACTTGGACTTGGATTATCTCTAGTGCCTATTGAAGGATATTCAGTAGACAAAGGTTCAATCAATGAAGGGCTTCCTTCTTGGTCAGAAGCAACATATCCAAGACCTAATTCCCTAGAGGTGGTAGGAGATCTTTGAGCAAGGGGCTCAGATTTTTCATCATCAGCTGCATATGATTGATCATTTTGATCATGTGTGTCAGCATGCTGATTGTTTTGAGACTGACCATTTTGGTCATTTGTGTTGCTTTGCTGATCATTTTGATCATTTTGAGACTGGTCATTATTTGATTGACAGCCATTAGTATGTGATACTGAGGGATTTACTTTTGTAGGACTTGTCATATCTTCAAATGGATCAATATGAGGGACTGAGTTGCTTGTTTGATATTTTTGAGAAGGCTCATAATGTTGAAATTCATCAGATGGATAATTGTGAGATTCATGAATATGAAGTTCATCATCTGATGGATTTGTAAAAGTGAGAGCTTTAGAACTTTCGTTGAAGGTGATGTGATAGGTTTCTTCAATACATTGTCTTCTTGTGTTGAAGACTCTGTATGCTTTAGATACTAGAGAGTATCAGAGGAATTAACCATCATCAGATTTTTCATCAGACTTTCCAAGGTGATCCTTGTGATTGTGAATGAATACTAGACACCCAAACATATGTAAGAATTAAATGTTTAGAATTCTCCCCCTGAAGACTTCATAGGGTGTCTTCATGTGTCTCTTCACAATGATGGATCTATTTTGAGTGTAGCAAGCAGTGGCTACAACATCAGTCCAAAAATGCTTAGAGAGAGCAGATCCAACAAGCATTGTTCTTGCTGCTTCAATCAAAGTACTGTTCCTTCTTTCAGCCACACCATTTTGTTCAGGTGTGTAAGGAGATGAGAAATTTTGGGAAATTCCTTTGTCATCATAGAATTTGATCAGTGTGTGATTTCTGAATGCAGTGCCATTGTCAGTTCTGAGTTGTTTGACATGAGTGTCATTTTGATTTTCAACTCTTTTGATGAAAGACATAATGGCATCTGGTGCATGGCTTTTCTTTTTCAGAAAACATACCCAGGTGTACCTAGAGTACTCATCAACAATGACAAGTGTATATTTATCATGACAAATGGTCCTAGGTGATACTGGGCCAAATTAAGTCCATGTGAAGCAAGTGAAGACTTTCTTTGATTGAGAAAGTTTGCTTTGTTTTGAAATTGGCCCTATGGTGCTTCCCTTTTCACATGTTGAGCATGGTTTGTCCTTGGAATAGACAAGTGAAGGAAGACCAATAACAAGATTTTGTTTTGCCAGTAGAGTTATTGTTTTGAAATTGAGATATAAGAGCCTCTTATGCAAAAGCAAATTGGTAATATTGGACGCTTTAGCAAAGAAGCATGTCTCCTGAGTAGAGTTCATGTTCATGACATAAACATCTTTGACTCTGGGAGCAATCATCACAATTTCATGATTGGAGTTGAAGATTGTACCATTTTTGTCATCAAACAGCACAAGATACTTTGCATCACAAAGTTGACTTATGTTGATGAGGTTGTGGTTCAATCCATTGACATATGCTACTCTTGAGAAAACTATACCATTGCATTTTACTAAACCAAATCCTTCAGTAGTAGCTATGAGTTATCACCAAAAAAAACTTTAGGACCTTGTTCCTCCTTATACTTGTGCAGATAACTTTTGGTGCAAGTCATATGCCTTGAGCAACCACTATCTAGGTACCAAATAGGCTTCCTGAGATCACACTGCACAAGTTAAGGAAATGGTCAGTTTTGCTATGAAACCCACCTTTGTTGGGTGGGGGTTTTAGATCTAGAAGGTGTTCTATATCTGAAGGGTCCTCTTATAGAGGGTATGTGTGATTGCTCAGAAGAAGAAGAGGTCTGAACAGCTTTTGCTTTCTTAGCCTGGAGGGCTTCACCTCTTCTGAACCACTCTATATGGTTGTGATCCGATGTAGTATGGACATCGCTTCCACACGTTTCACAAAATTTGGTAATAAAGTTTGGGTTTCTTGGCTTAATACCTCTTTTGAGTGAGATGATTCGATTATGTCCATGAGTTTCATGGTCATAACTTCCACAAATATTACAAACAGGGTAAAAGTGGCAGTCATCTGGGTGATGATTACCCATACCACAATGAATGCATGGTGGGAAAGGCATATTTTGCCTAGATTGAGATGCTTCAGTATTCTGAGCATCAACACTAGTTTTGGCCAACATATACCGAGTATGTTCACAAGTGTGATGATTAGTCCTCTCACATTTAGTACAATAAATCACTCTTAAGCAAGTTTGAGTGAGATGGTTGTTTAGACCACATAACTCACAAGCCCTTTTACATTGTGTCTTGTACTTTAAATGAGGAGAGTCTGAAGGTTCATCTCTGAACCGAGTTGGTGTTTGCTGCTGCCTGAGTTGCAATTTAAGATCATTGAACTCTTGCATGACAAGAGACATTCTCTTATCTTCCTCAGATCTGGCATTCTTTAGTTTATTTGTTGAAACTGAAGAGGTAGTTCCCATATGTGAACCTTCAGCAGGAGCTAAAGAACTCTTTGAAGTGTCAATTTTGACATGTTTGGAAGAACTACCTTTGTGTGTGGTGCGTGACTTGATGATAGATTGGATAGTTTTGGGTCCAGTAGAGGGTTCAGCACCAACCAACTGGTGTTGAAGTGTCAACACTTGCTTAATTCTCTATATCATCATCTGAGTCATCCTCAGTAACTGAGGACTCAACTGGTGCTGAAGTGTCAACACTTGCTTGAAACTCAGGAAGAATGATTCGTCTAGTGTCATGATTGGGTAAATTCTCTTCACCTGACCTTTCAATGTCAGGGATCGAGCTACCATCCTCATTTGAGGATTTGACAAAGACAATATATTTGGTGCTGGAGGATCCTTCAACACCAAGCATTTTTCTCTTTTGAGCAAGTATTTGTTCACTTATGCATTGATTTACCCTATTAGAGTTTCTAAGGCAAGATTTAACAATATCTTTTGCTTCTTTTAGTTCAACTCTTAGGGAGTTATTTTCCTCCAAAATTTATTTGTTCAATTGTTGAAAAGTAAGAATATCAAGTTTAGCTTCTTTTAGCTCTATTTGCTTACTTTCAAAATCTTCAAGTTTTAGAACAAGTTTATGAAAGTTTTCAAGCAAATTGTTTCTTTGCTCTTCAACAAATTTTAGATCAATGCACAAGTAATCAAAGACAAATTTAATGTCATATTTATCTTCTAATTCACAAAGAGTTTGTACCTTTTTTATTGTGACATTGACCCATTCACCATTTCTGGCACTTTCTCTGGCCACAACATTTGAATTAGCCCCTTCATCATCAGCAAGTGCCATCAGCACTTTTGCACTAACCATTTCATCATCATCTGAAGAAACATCTTCTTCATCTCATTCATAGGCTTCAGCAACAAGCCCTTTTTTCTTGTCTTGCTTGGGAGTCTTTGATGAGGAGCGTTCAGTACTCATTAAGGCCAATCTTGCCTTGATTTCTCTATATTTGGCCTCAAAGTCTTTTGTTGGTCTGAGTTCAACCCTGTTTTGCTGAAATGAAGTAGAAGCAAATTTTTTTGTTGAAATGATGATTAATCAGATAGTCTTGATTGAGCTGGTGAGGAATATGAAGGGAGAGATATTTTTGAATAACAATCCCTAGCGTAGTGACCAGTCTTCCCACATTTGTAGCATTCACTGTCAACTAAAGCTTTTGTGGAGCTGGAGAACTTGCCTCCTTTCTTAAAGAACCTTCTAGACTTGGCTAGAAGTGCCCTTTCATGAAATTCCTCTTTGAGGTCATTCAGATATTCCTCACTAGATGTAGTGTCTTCCTCATCATCAGGACTATCTTGGTAGTCTTAAATGACAGCCTCACTGAAGAAGGCTGTGGACAAGGGTGTAGCAATAGTTAATGCTTTACTCTTGCTTGAGCCTTCATAAATTCTATCAACTAGGTTTTCTTCATATTTAAGTTTCCCAAAAAGAGAGGCTAGATCACAATCTTTAATGTGATTAGCATTTCTCAAGCTTTGGTAGAAACTGAGCCACTTCTTTGGCAATGCATTAACAAAAACTGTGTTGATTTCAAGTTTTGAAAGCTCAACACCATCATTCACAAGTTCATTCATTAGTGCTTTGTATCTCGTGAATGTCTGTGTGAGGGTTTCCCCTTCTTTGTGCTTGAAGGTGTTGTATTGAAGCTTTAAATCTATGATTCTGGTTTTTTTACATAAGAGGGTCCCTCATGGTAAAGAATAAGGTCCTCTCACGTAGCTTTGGATGTTTTGCAATTTACAACAGAATTCATTTGGTCATCTAGGAGCACAGACATGATGAGACTTTTGAGACGCTGATCTAGGTTAGTAGCTTTTCTCTCATCAACAGTCCATTGTGCTTCAGGTTTTCTATTGTCGCCAACCATAGGAACAAAAGGATCATATTAATGATTCCAAGGAATTGAATTCCAACCATGTGGACAAGAAACCTCTTCTTTCAATTTGTAAAATTTGCTACCTCTATTACAGGAGCAACATTAAGTTGGCCACCCCTATATTCTAGGGTTTGTGGTATAATTTGAGCCATTTTGGATCTTGATTAGAAAACTTTTAAATGAGCAGTTTAATGAAATAAGAGTTTAACTAATCAAACTGCTCTGATACCACTTGTTGGTCCCTTGTAATTCGTTATTACTTATTACCTTAAGTAATAACTCTTTACTTCGACTTAAGTGTGTTGTTTTAACAATAGATAAGAACTATGAAAGATTAAAACAACATTACCAAAATACTTTTCAACGTATAGATTTTTATTATAATCAAATAAAGAATCTATAACCCACTTTGTTTGCGGAATAACAAAGTGGTTGAATGACAATGGGTTGTGATCTCCTCTACTTAAACGTCTAACCAAAGTTAAAGTCTAAGCTACAATCTAAACGTTCATATGCATCTTGGCTATAGTGTTTAGTTGGTATCGAGAGAGAAAGGTTTTCTAGAGTTTAAGCTCTTGTATTGGTTAACCCTTTCTCTCCCCATGTACACTCCTTATATAGGCAGTGTAAACTATGGTTTGCATTTTGCATGTTTCAGTGCATGGGTTTATCCAGTGGGTGGTTGATGCCCATGTTGGATAAACAGTACAAAGTACATATTAAACTATTCTAGAAAAGATAAAGGTTGTACTTATATCTAAGTATACAAGCAACCTACTTTGACTTAAAGTTATCTTTTCTCGCCTAATGCAAATCATCAAAATATTGAAGAGTCTTCAGTATCTCTAGCAACTAAATATGGCGTGCAGTATCGGCACTCTGAAGAAAATCTGCCTCAACAGTGACCCCCTGGTGACGAATCTCTGCCAGGTCGATGAAGATCCTGAAGGTCTTCTCCTGGGTGAGTGCATCAGCTTGGGTCTCGTACTGATGACCCTCTAGTGAAGCTAAGCGTTATCGAAGGTAAGAAACCTCATCCAGAAGCCACTGTAAGGTGTCCTTGTCTTGCTTGGGAGTCTTGGATGAGGAGCGTTCAGTACTCATTAAGGCCAATCTTGCCTTGATTTCTCTATATTTGGCCTCAAAGTCTTTTGTTGGTCTGAGTTCAACCCTGTTTTGCTGAAATGAAGTAGAAGCAAATTTTTTTGTTGAAATGATGATTAATTAGATGGTCTTGATTGAGCTGGTGAGGAATATGAAAGGAGAGACATTTTTGAATAACAATCCCTAGCGTAGTGACCTGTCTTCCCACATTTGTAGCATTCAGTTTCAACTAAAGCTTTTGTGGAGCTAGAGAACTTGCCTCCTTTCTTAAAGAACCTTCTAGACTTGGCTAGAAGTGCCCTTTCATGAAATTCCTCTTTGAGGTCATTCAGATATTCCTCACTAGATGTAGTGTCTTCCTCATCATCAGGACTATCTTGGTAGTCTTAAATGACAGCCTCACTGAAGAAGGCTGTGGACAAGGGTGTAGCAATAGTTAATGCTTTACTCTTGCTTGAGCCTTCATAAATTCTATCAACTAGGTTTTCTTCATATTTAAGTTTCCCAAAAAGAGAGGCTAGATCACAATCTTTAATGTGATTAGCATTTCTCAAGCTTTGGCAGAAACTGAGCCACTTCTTTGGCAATGCATTAACAAAAACTGTGTTGATTTCAAGTTTTGAAAGCTCAACACCATCATTCACAAGTTCATTCATCAGTGCTTTGTATCTCGTGAATGTCTGTGTGAGGGTTTCCCCTTCTTTATGCTTGAAGGTGTTGTATTGAAGCTTTAAATCTATGATTCTGGTTTTTTTACATCAGAGGGTCCCTCATGGTAAAGAATAAGGTCCTCTCATGTAGCTTTGGATGTTTTGCAATTTACAACAGAATTCATTTGGTCATCTAGGAGCACAGACATGATGAGTCTTTTGAGACGCTGATCTAGGTTAGCCGCTTTTCTCTCATCAGCAGTCCATTCTGCTTCAGGTTTTCTATTGTCGCCAACCATAGGAACAAAAGGATCATTTTAATGATTCCAAGGAATTGAATTCCAACCATGTGGACAAGAAACCTCTTCTTTCAATTTGTAAAATTTGCTACCTCTATTACAGGAGCAGCATTAAGTTGGCCACCCCTATATTCTAGGGTTTGTGGTATAACTTGAGCCATTTTGGATCTTGATTAGAAAACTTTTAAATGAGCAGTTTAATGAAATAAGAGTTTAGCTAATCAAACTGCTCTGATACCACTTGTTGGTCCCTTGTAATTCGTTATTACTTATTACCTTAAGTAATAACTCTTTACTTCGACTTAAGTGTGTTGTTTTAACAATAGATAAGAACTATGAAAGATTAAAACAACATTACCAAAATACTTTTCAACGTATAGATTTTTATTATAATCAAATAAAGAATCTATAACCCACTTTGTTTGCGGAATAACAAAGTGGTTGAATGACAATGGGTTGTGATCTCCTCTACTTAAACATCTAACCAAAGTTAAAGTCTAAGCTACAATCTAAACGTTCATATGCATCTTGGCTATAGTGTTTAGTTGGTATCGAGAGAGAAAGGTTTTCTAGAGTTTAAGCTCTTGTATTGGTCAACCCTTTCTCTCCCCATGTACACTCCTTATATAGGCAGTGTAAACTAGGGTTTGCATTTTGCATGTTTCAGTGCATGGGTTTATCCAGTGGGTGGTTGATGCCCATGTTGGATAAATAGTACAAAGTACATATTAAACTATTCTAGAAAAGATAAAGGTTGTACTTATATCTAAGTATACAAGCAACCTACTTTGACTTAAAGTTATCTTTTCTCGCCTAATGCAAATCATCAGAATACTGAAGAGTCTTCAGTATCTCTAGAAACTGAATATGGCGTGCAGTATCGGCACTCTGAAGAAAATCTGCCTCAACAGTGACCCCTTGGTGACGAATCTCTGCCAGGTCGATGAAGATCCTGAAGGTCTTCTCTTGGGTGAGTGCATCAGCTTGGGTCTCGTACTGATGACCCTCTAGTGAAGCTAAGCGTTATCGAAGGTAAGAAACCTCATCCAGAAGCCACTGTAAGGTGTCCTGGGTCATCCCTAAAGAACTCTGGGTAGTATGTGACTCCCCAGCCACTGTCCAGTAGAGAGAGTTAAATCTCTCCTGAAGTACAGCGCGTCCCTGTTGGTCCGTCTGTAGTAAGGCATGGATGAGTGCAGTATCCTACGCCTGTCGGGCTACAAGAGCGTCAACATGTGCCTGTAGAGCGCCAAGGCTAGCCTGACTAGCTCCCGAACCCTATCCTACCTCGAAGGTAGAGTCAGGAGTAGAGTCACGCCTCCTCTTGCGAGGTGGCAAGGCACTGCTGGGATAAGAGTGGAATGCAGAAGGTGGTGGTAAAGGTGGTAGAGTAGGCACAACCTAATTTGCCTCCCTAGGTGGAGATGCATGTACAACTAGTAGATGTGAAGTAGGAGAAATAACAGATGAGGATGGGGTAGTAGAATCCGAAAGTATGATAACTCAATCTGGATGGTCACCTTTGGACTCAGTGTCGGATGCATGTCTGGCAAGTACCGATATCGGCGATAGCAGTGCGATGGTAGGAACCATGAGCTCTTCGAAAGTAGTCACAATGGTAGGTGTCGTCATGATATCTGAAAATAGTAGCATTTCAAAGTTGAGTAAGTATTAGCTTACAAAATTCAAAAAGTTTTCAAAATGTATATGCGATGCGGTTTATGTCTCTTAACAATGCTTGTTAAAAGTATATGTAGATACTTAAGTGATTTAATAACTCGGAGGTTATAAATCGACGTACAGTTAGTTCACATAATATGCATGCTCTATATGCTATATGCCTAACCATAAAGGTTCCCCAAAAATCAATTTTTCTTTTAATTTAATTGATTAAAAATTCTAGTTATAGTCCAGTTTAAATTTTTATTATTTTAAAATTTTTATTATTGATCTGGTTCTCTATAGTTATGCGCTTTGATACCATTCTGTAACACCCCATAATGGTCAAATGCAGCGGAATAGTACGTGGGGTGTTACTTTGGTGGATCGATAGCACACAGTATTTAGAGCAATGATCATAATAGATAAAAACATATTACATGAGTTAAATTGTACACATTTAGTATCTTGTCTGAAAACAACATTTATTAATAATTTGAAGAATATCTCAGCCCGATGGTAACATGATGCTTCTATGATGCTGGAATCCAATGCATGAACCTGTTTATTTTCCTAAGAAAACATATAAAGTAAAATGTGGGGGTCAACACGAGGTTGGTGAATTCACAGGTTTAATTTAATAAATAAATGGACTGATATGCCAAACACCACGATCATAGTAGGACAATCACAACCAAGACTATGGAAGTTCCTATTGCCCTATAGTAGAAGCTAGACATGATGCTCAGGCGCCATTATGGTCAAACCCGATGTTGTTCCCTCAGTCCGACAATGAAATAAACCTGTTGCTTGGCCTAAGCGTTTCGTGATAGCAAGTCACGCAGGATGGGTGTTGTCAATACCCGAATAGATCTATTCATAACATTTCGCGCTACACTACTTACTATTACAGTCCACGGGAATGGGGCAAACAATAGGCAATAAGTTGTTATTTGTTGATGTTGTTTGTGCATGTTTGCATATAAAACGTTTTAGTATGTTTTCTCCCCCAGTTATAAATACAGTAAAGATGGGGCCATGAACTCACCTCGGTGGTAATGATGTAGTGGTAGAAATACCTAAGTAAATTATGTGTGACTCAGTAAATGCACAAATAAAATGCACAGATAAAATGTAGTTTGATGAAATGCATGATCACGAACTAATAAGTCGTTACGATTGTTTAAGTGCTAAAACTTATAGTGAGTTGTTAATAATAATATAACATATATTTTTAGTTTCTAAAAATATATTTAAATTGTTCAACAAACGTGCAAAATATATTTAATTTAGTTAATTAATTGTAAGAAATTAATATTGTCAATTAAATTTTCTTAACGATCCAAATATATTTAATATGATACGTTTGTTTATAAAGTCTCATAATTAAATCTTAGTAATTTATTTAATACTCAAAATAATTAATTTAATTTATTAATAAAATGATTCATTAATATTTTTAATTAAATTAAAATTACACGCAAGTCCTTGTAGTATAGTAACTTCTAAAAAATACCATTTAGGTTTTTGTTCGTTAAGTGTTTCACATCGTTAGTCCTCGTTCGTTATACTTATTTCCAAAACACGCCCCTAGGGCTTACAATACTTTCAAAATGTGGCAATTTAGGTCCCTAGGGTTTCACTAGTCTCGAAATAATTACAATGGAGTCCCTAGGGCTCAGTTCACTTTAGTGAAATGACAAAACACCCCTAAGTCTCAAAAACAATAAATAAGGGCTAGGGCTTGTTTTAAGTTTCAAAAGTGACACATCTAGTTCCCCATGTCTCGAAATGATTTATTTGAGGCACGAAAAGTAACCTAGGGTTTTATAAATGTTTACAAAGTGACAGAAATAGTCCTTGTGGTTTTGTTGGTTCTCGTTTTAAACACAAACGCACCCTGTACTTTTAAAAATGGCGAATTTGGTCCTTATACTTCTTAAAGGTCACGAAAATTGTATATATGTTTTATAAACTTACATTTTTTACTATTACTTTTACCACTTTACAAAAATGGCCCGAAAAGTCTCCCAAAAATAAGATTGGGCTTAGTTGGCCCATTAAGATCACAATTTGGGTTTTTGGGCCTAACGGGCTAAAGCTTGGGCTTGTTTGAGTTACTAATAACTTTATTAAGCAAAACTAATTAATCCACATTTGTTACTTGGGCTTATGGGCTTATAGGGCTCTCAGCTTATAACTTATTTGTGGCTCGGCTTATCATAGTAAGCCGTATAATGGCTTATTTGATTCGTAGCTTTATCTAAGGCTCATGAGATATTCAAGTTGGCTTATTTAGTTCCTCTACTCCTAGATGATTATACTAACTACATGGGCTTATCAAATAAGTGATTTCCATTCGGCTTACTAATAAGCTGAGAATAATGAGCTTAATTTACTTGGGTTTCGCGTTGGTTTTACTAGTCCTAGCTTCTAAGCTCACAAGCATAACCTTTCCACTAGTTCATCATAGTTTATAGGGTTTCGAAGTAGTTTTACCCATGAACTATGATAAGTCGTGGCATACATAGTGTTTGCAGGTTAAGTCATGGTGGTTTTACGTGTGCATGCAAACATAGCTTCGTTTACTAGGCTTCTACATGCATGACATGTGATGTGAAGTAATGAAATGGAGATGTGGAGGGTTTATACTTACTTGTATGTAGAGGAGATGGTGAATGATCAAGAACTAGGGCTTCTATGCGTCGGGTTCACCTAGGACGTGGCCTAGGATGGTCTTGAGTGCTAAGGATCTCGTGTAGGCTAGCTATAAATGCTTAGAAACCAAGATTTTGGGGTAGTAAATGTTTAGTGTAAGTGTTGTTGCGTCTAGGTGTTATATGAACTTGTGTGATCCAAAAAGGAGTGTGAGGGGTGAGGAGTGAGGTTCTTAAGCTTTACGTAATATCTTGTGAAGGTGATGTGTGTGGTTTGGGGTTAAGCCACGGCAAGAGGGAAGTTTAGGCTAGATATGATGTGATTTTTAGGTACCAGTTGGTACTAGGTTTTAAATACAAATTATGTATACTTGCCTTTTGGAAGCCCCCTATCCGTCGCATCTACATGAGTCAAAGGGGACAATTGGTGCTTGCATAGTGTAACTACAATGAGGGTGATGTACAAGTGAGATGTGTGAGTTATCTTGCTAAATATCTAAGTTTGGAAGGTTTATGTGGCTTGGGTTTACTACACGTCTAAGATAGAGAGGTATGTGTTAGTTATCCTAGGTTTAGTACCTTGCATATCCATGTACTTAGATATTCCTAGTACACTCCATTAATGGCAAGTATGTACACATTGCCTTTGGGTTAGTATATAGCTGGCGGTTTTTGTAAGTCAAGGGACAATGGGGAGACTTGTATAGTGTAAGTTTTAATGAGTAGCTAATGGTACATGTCAAGTTGCCTAGTGTAAGTTTATAATGATTTTAAGTTAGTGTAAATGTGTGTTTGAGGAGTATTCGGCTAGAATGTTGTGTCTAGGATAGTTTTAGGTTCAAGTCTTGTGACTTCGTATGGTTTTTAGGAGTCTAGGTATAATATTGTAGAAGTAGGTTCGAGTCCAAGTCAATATGGTTAAGTTTAAGGGTTTATGGTAAAAGTATAGTCATAATTAAATAAATGTATAATTTCCTTTATTCAAAATGTAAGACACTTGTGAAAATGAGTTAGGGTGGGTTTAATAATGAAAAGTAGTTTATGTCGTATCGTAGTATTGTTTATGAGGTGAGGAAAAAATATAATTATATATTTTGAAGCATAAAATAGTTCTTTGGTAACCGTTATTAAATTGTGATCATGGGTTTAGATTTTTATAAATCAATTTGATATATGCATATGATCAAGTGTTTCAGGTGACTTAATAGTCCCAAAAGAATGATTATTTAAGACCTCATATGCTCATATAATGTAGTCATA
The DNA here is from genome assembly GCA_025667525.1 of Glebionis coronaria. NCBI lineage: Eukaryota > Viridiplantae > Streptophyta > Magnoliopsida > Asterales > Asteraceae > Glebionis > Glebionis coronaria. Next base: position 453,073 of record JANFOE010001242.1, on the reverse strand, counting down.
CAAATGTGACTGTGTCCTCATGATTAAATACTCATAATCATAATATAATGGCATATGATCAGATGTTCCATGTTCTGATGATTTAAATGATGTATGCTCACGTATGATGAATATGTTTGCTCAAAGATTTCATGCAAATGTCGTAATATAAATAGATATCATGAGGTGACGTGTACAATGATGTCATATTCAAAACCTGAAAACTACAGGTTTTACACATAGATCCTTAGATAATCAGAATTTTTAAGGTTAATTTTAGGAATTTAATCGTGATCCCCATCTAAAAACTAAGAACGCCCACAACCCTGAAAAGGTGAAGACAAGTGAAGAGAAAATTGGTTGTATGAAGAGCTTGTAATGGAAGAAGATAATAGAAAGCAAGAAGATAAAGTAGAGATGGTGAGTTTATTAGAAAAATAAAAAAGTACTACTAACACAGTGTTCAAGAAGTAAAGCTATGGTCTCATATGGCCAATTGATAGATGATATTTTAGTCATGTTCGTTAGTTTTATAATGGTATTTTTATTTCTTTATAATCTAGGTAGTATAGTAATTCCAAATATTCATTTTGTTAGCACAGTGTGGCTCACATTAGATCTGAAAACATGATAATATGACAATTGATTAAAAGTGTTTGTAATTACGGAGCCAACATAGTAAAATGATAATTTAGGCCGTATTTTTTTGTTACAGTTATTTACGTTCTCTTAAATATTAGTAAGTGTTTTGCTCCAAAAAAAATTCAACATAAACCGCATTGTGTTGTTCGTTATAAAGCTTTAACATGTATAATCGAAGTTTTTGTTTATGTACTATCATATTAACAAAAAAAAATTTTCCCTCATAACTAAGTTTTCTGGTTCCGCCACTGAGTGTTGTCACTAACAAATCGAGAGCAGTGAGAAACTTCCAATGCATTACTAACAGGTCACTATAGTTCTACTTCGAGGTGACAAATCTTGAACATTTTAATAAATATGGACACTTTTTAATATTTTCAAAAAGGATGAGTTACTTTTTGGACATTCATTATTATTGATGGGTAACGAGCGCATTAGTAAGACACTAAATGAGCTTAGTGGGTGCATATGTAAATACTAATTATGCTACTCGACGAATATTTTATATTTAATTTTTTTATCCCGACATTCAAACAAGTATTATTATCTTTTACTTATACGTTTTTATATGTTTTCTCGTTTTAACTTGCGCCCATTCAGCCCGCTCATTTAACCCGCGCCCATTTAGCCCGCCGCATGTTTTTCCTGTTGTCCGCCAACCGTCCGCCTAATTTGCCACCTCTAGACTTTTACTAATATGGGTTTGGTGTTCTCAACAGAACTATTAACTGGAATTGGGCAACCATTAGTAACAATAAACGTGATGGGCTATTCAACTACACATCTTTTGTATTTTTATATGATCAATCCAAACGATTTATGAAAATTTCATATGTTCTTCCTTTAATCAATGTTATAACTTTTAGAAAAGAAATATTTTTTTATTTTTTTTAAATAATAAAAAGATTATTTCTAAATTTGGTAATTTTTTTTAAAAAAAGAGTGAAAGTGTGGTAGACGAATTTATGGATAAAAAATAACACAAAAATATAAATATCAAATTTGTGAAAAACAAAAACCAAATAAAATTTTAGTGGTTAATTTTTAAATAAATTAAACAGACTTAAATGAAACACATAATTTTTCAAACACTTTAGAAAATAAATAAATTCCACTTACACTTTATATAGTTAAGATTATATATCCTAAAGATACAAAATATATAAAATCTATTTAAACGCTAATATTAATATATAATAAAAATATTTATATAAAATCACATGCATAATTATTAGTTTTCATACATCCAAATATTAATCTAAAATATTCAAATAAATTTGACATATGTGTGAACCCTTGCGTACACAAGACTTATATAACTAATATATATATATGAATGTTAATTATATAAATTTTATATATTTACATGAGAGGGAATTTAGTTGGATAAGTGTAACCTTGATGCTTACTTAAATAGATAGGAGCAACCAAGCCCAAACAAAAGTCTCATTATTTAGACCAAAGCAAATAGTTTTTTTGGATAAAACATTCACAAAACTAAGCAACAAACATTTAAAAGCACATTTCACAAATTTTTATTGGTAGGCTGGCTGCTTGCATGTCACATTATGCATTGTGCTTAGAGAAATATAAGTGTGTAGTCAGACAAGGATATATGTACCAAAAGAATCAAAAGATATAAATAAATAACACACTAATAAATAGAACTTCTAATAGTACGTTAATTGTTCTCTATTATATATATGTGTGTGAATCAGAGAGCTAGAAAATGTTGAACGTCTAACCTCTAACGCTACATATACTAAAAAATTTTCCCGATTGATAATAACAATTAAAAAACTAAAAATATGATCCTTATTTAATCAAATATTGTCACGATATTATCAGTTTTACTTCGTAAAACAAGTATTTACCTAAAAAACGTAAAAGATAATTACAAGTCATACCCGTCCATCAGATGGGTTTTGCCACTAGTATATATATATATATATATATATATATATATATATATATATATATATATATATATATATATATATATATATATATATATATATATATATATATATATCTTTATATTATATATAAGAGGAGGGATATGCCACATAAGCACCTCATAATGCCATGTCATCATTATTTTTTTATGAAATTTTCGTGTATCAATAGCTGTTTCATATAAATTTGGTATTTATTAAAAAAATAAAGGCCATCATGGTTCGAACGTATGATCTATTTAAACAATAAAACTTGCCTTACCACTAGACTAACTCCTTTTTTGCTTCATACTTTATAACTTAAAATATATAAATTCATATTGCTGGCAATCATAAGTCCATAAATACAATGCAGGTTCTTATTTTTTTTGATAAATAAAAGTTAATTTAAACCAACAGAATATACGACCCGAATATCCCTAATACAAAATCTACTCCCTTCTTATTCGCATCTTCACAGCACAAAACCTAATACTGAATTCAAGTCTAATGATCAAAATTGTGACCATCGATGATTTGTTTAAAATCATGAATGCAAGTCACAAAGGTTTGGCTAAGGTTACGTTCTTTCACTTTTATGTGAAACCATGTTCTTGATATCGACTGATATCGACCATAATATTGGATTTGTATATAATCTTTTATTGTTTTTCCTTATATAATTTTTAAGTGACAAGGTTATCATATGGTTTCTTTTTTTCAATGATTTCTTTTAGGGATTGTGTAGTCTATCATAAGTTCGTCTCTTCTTCTGAAAATCCGAAGGAACCACAGAAAAGGTATGTATCTTATTCTAACACATTTGTGTTTCTTTATTTGTAGGTATTATATATATCGAAAGTTCAGCATGGAACTTGATTTTTCATTATACTTATAAGTACTATTAACTGAGATCTGTGTAAGTCTCAATTTTTTATACTTAACAGTTACAATGCATCGGCATTACAGGTCTAAAAAAACAAATGCTAAACACATCTAAAGCAGTCGGACTGGGCATTTTACTGACCAAGGTTTGTATACTAATTATTTGTGTTTATTTTGTGACTTTCGCATATTATATGTAAGTCGTTCTTTAAATTATGTTCTTTGCTAATCGACTTGATTAAAGGTACTATCATTGGGCCCGATTCCTAAGAGTTACTGCACCCTTAGAGTAGTTGAAGGTCTTGTCATGATCGTGAATCCAACGAGAAATGTTTTGGATGAAATGGTTAGGTTTTATTAGACCCTGTTGCTATTATGACTATTCTTTTTTGTTGTTAGTGTTTCAATTTGATAACGAACTGTTTTGTGTACAACCAAAAAAATCCTAGATGCAAGCACCAGCACCTACAGCAGAAAAACTCGAAGGCGACAAGCTGAATCAAAATTGGACGCTAAGCAAAAGGACCTCGAGTGGTAAGTACCGCATCAGACATTATTGAAGGTATAATGGTCTGAATATTGTGACCGTGAAAATGTCACCAGTGATATATGTAACATGAATTTACTATCGATATGAGTCAAATGACTATTAATATGACCTATTTTGTGTCTTATATATTTTGTTTTCACAAAGGACTGTCCTGTTAGTTTCCTTTCTCATAAACTCCCCTCTTCACGTATAAAATTGGTATTTATATTATTAATAACTGGAATGACTTTGCAGGTTCTTGCATAATGATTAATTTACAGGATCGTTCCAGTTAGCTTTCAATTAATGGATTAGTAAGTTGTTTGTAAAACACTTTTATGTTTCAAGCGGTATCTACGACTCAGCCACACAAATGGTACACACTCGTGAAAAGTCTTATTTTCAGATACTTAGATTATCAGTGTTCTTTAATCATTCTTAATATCTACAGAATTGGAACAAGCGGCGTTGAAATATTAGTATAGTTGTATGCGCCACAATCCATTTTACGGGAAAGTTGCACCTCCGGAACTGTCAGATTCACTGTACTATGCTGATGTAAGTGTCATTTATGCCATTTTGTTGCAGAAGCAGAAGCAAATTGAATTGCAGTTCGAATATTTGCGCCACCTGTTTACTTGCTGAATTTTGTATGGATTCTTCCCTAATGGATTCAATAGGCTCCTGCCCTGTACATGTTGCATCAAAAAGTGGTAACGTCCAAATCCTTGAAAAGTTCTTGAACATTTATCGTGATTTAGAAAGATTTGTAAATCACAAAGGTCAGCATATATTTCATATTGCAGCTGAGAATGGAAATGACAGAGTTGTTAGCTTCATACTAAAAACAAAGGATTTGGGTTTTCTCATAAAAGACAGATGAAGATGGAAACACTCCACTGCATTTGGAAGCGATAAAATGGCATCCAATGGTTGTGAGTTGTGTAACTTGGGACCATTAAGTTAACCTAAACGTCTTGATGCATATGAAGAAAGCATGTAAGCAATAACTACCTTCCAATAGGTTTGTTTTAACAACTATGTCTAGGTTGATTTCTAATATCAGCAGTTCGTACTGAATATTCTACTATCAACCAGTTGAGTGTTTTTTGTATGCATAGATATTGACATGGTCGGCTTTGATGTCTCCAAGGATAGGGTGAACACTTCAATGCTGGTATACCAATCCAGTTGGACTTCAGGGAAGATGGTCGTCGGGATGGAGAATCATGATTCAGTGGGTGAATACCTTTGCGATTCAGTAGTGGTCTTGGAGAAGGTTCAAAACCAGCTTATCAAACTCTACGTGTACAAACACTTGAGAATACTTGGGAGATCTATAGACCATCTCTACATAGAAAATGCCAGTATGATTGCTGATGAGGAAACCAACTACAGATTCGGTCATGTAAGTATCATGACGTGCTTACTGTTCTTATATTTATGCTGAGTCGATTTTGATAAATTAATACTGAGTTTAAAATGATTACTGTTTGTTTTAGTGAAGTTACACATGTACTATGGATAGGAGGTTAACTGATCATGCATAAATGACAAGAATAAGATAATTTTTTTGTGAAACTTCTTTGTAGATTGCAAACCTAATATCCATCTAATAGTTGTTTATTCAGCACGATTCAAATTTGTAAGTGGGTAAAAACTCTAAATGAGTAATTCGGGCACAAATTCTTTCAAAAAAATTCTTAACGGCTAACTTTACAACAGATAAACACATAAAAATGAGATGATTATTACCTTCTTGATTAATTCCTGATCAAAACAAAATGTCACATGGTTCCGAATTCACTTGCTGAAACATTGAGACTATATTCAGAACATGATCTCAATTCTCATAGAGCACAAAATTCTCTTCTTGAAAAAGATATGTTGCTGATCAATGAAATGGATTGCCATAAAGAAGTTGTAGATGATGATGTGGACTTAAGTGAAGATGAAAGAAACCATTGTTATTCCATTATACATGAGTGTGCAGTGTCAAAGCGAGTATTCTAAGCCGAATATGTTTCCATGGACAGAAGTCTAAGAGCGGTAAGAATATGTCACTACTAGGTATTTTGAATTATAAACTTGTCCATATGGTTAAATACTTGGGTGCACATAAAATTATTTGTTGACATTATGTACTTTACAGAGGCAAATATTCCTGTGATCATAAAGTGGAAAGGTTTTCATGCTGATAGCAATCAAATTCTGTCCTTTTTCGTATTTTGAATTATACATATGGTTATTTTATATTCTTTCTACTACTAGATTTTGGCAAAGTTATTGTTGTTTCTGTTTTAAACAAATTTTGATAAAATATTTTTTGATTACAAACAAACCATAATTTTGCTAACCTCATTGTTGTGCTATGCAGGTTTGATACCATGATTCATTTTCTGGACTAAAGAATTAGCACCTTCTTAAAAAAGACATAAATACTCACATAAATACTCGGCCCTAATGTTTATTGTTGCAGCTCGACGCATTGAACTCACACGACCCTTTTCAACTTAGAAAGCTGAGGCGGCATTACATGGTCACTAAATGAAGCATAATTTGATACTATCCCTGTATCTAATACTCCAATGATCATACCTTTTCCATAGCTCGAATGCTTTCACAAATAAGGCTTTTTAATTTTTATGCAACCCGAATAATCTAGGATTATGACCCATCTAATTCCTCAAGATAATTTCTCGCCTGAATGATAAAAACCCATATTTCTTTCTCATATATGGAACATCAACATCAGTTATCAAGACATCTTTGTTAATAAACATCTCAATTCTACTCTTTGGTACTACAGTATTAATTTTTATGCCTATTATTTTGCCTCAGGTTGTTGGGACCCCTGCCCCAGTGAAGTAAACGTAAGATTGCCCAAATTTTTATTCAGTTACAGGTTTTTATTGGTGCCTAATATATTGAGCTTTCAATCGCAGATCTTAAAGAAAATTTTCAGGATCAGAAGATTTATTTGGACAGGAAAGTTACGCAAGAGAAGCAGCTCGATAGTGCGGAAGATGAAAAAAAGGATATGAAAAAATACACGACATTTGAAGCTAAAATTCATATTCCATGGACACTAAGGTTCCAAAGACACAAGTTGAACTGTAGGGACTTGAATGAATCCATAGGGTAAGCTTTTCTTGTGACGACTGAGGAGTGCCGCCTTTAGCATTCTGTTTAATTATGGTCAGAACAATAGATCAGATGGATCTCTTTCGAATTATTAAGAAAATTGTCATACTTTCCAAAAGTGTCATGAAGTCAATAACATTTTTGGGTAAATATTGAGAGGATGATCAAGTTAGTGGAACATAATAAAATTAGTAGTAAACAAATTAAGTAGTAGCAATGCAACTTGACATGGAGTTAAAAATACAATAGGTTTAATAAATGAATACCTGGATACCAACCCAGTATGGCGTTTTGGTTCATTGATTTCAACCTCTAAGTATAACTCAATGTTGCTTAGTTCTTGATGTAGACCAACCGCATCGAACTTTATATCAATATCACCATTGTCTGTAATAGGGAGATGAATATATTTCATCATCTTTCCGATGCCTGATGGATATCTACAAATTACTTTTATACTATTGCCTTCCTTATCAATGGATGTTGCGGAATGGATCTGATTAATAAGCTCCTTGAATTTAATTCCATGTTGAACCTTGATAGCTTTACCTGGAGGTTTACTATAACTTATACCCTGTGGTCCATTACATATTTTGCCACCCCAGTAAAATAATAGTACAACAAACTTTGTTGCCATAGTAACCTATAAAACCACTAAGTCGTTAAAAGCATTATATTAAAATGCAATATATGCATGAGCCATTTAACTATAAAAAAAATAAAAAATTGAATACGCATATGAAAAACCAATATGCTTAGGATTCAAAAAGTTTTTAGGAAGTTCATATATGTATATATGCAAGAGGCATTTTACCAGATAAACCTCACAATAATGAAGCCATTCAAAAGATATGCAATGTACTATCAAAAAACCGTCATTAACCCTACGTATCCAAGATTCATTACATCAAATTTTATTCATAAAGCTTCTGGATGTACAACAAATAAATTGATAGATTAACAAAATTAAAGCGAAAATTGAAATAAGTGTGACCTGACACAAAAAAAAGGTGTGCGTAGTCCGGCTAGAGTTTGAATCACAAAGAGATCGACATGTGATCAGATGAGAGGGATGACATCTCCGAAGGTTTAGGAAGTGAAATAGGGTTTGCGATTATTCAATATTAATTGGCGTTGTCTTTTATGTTTACTGATGTGTAACAAAAAAAAAAGAAAATAAATAAATATTTTGTTTTGTAATTTCTTTTTAAACTACAAGGGTTACGTAATTTTGTTTTTAAACCACAAGCTTTTGATAAAAAAAACTCCTTCAAATGTAGGAAAAGATAGGCCCGTATCTTGGTAATATCAAGGTGACATCATACATTTAATACGTACCTACTACTTTTACAGCCATAGTTTGGTAAAGTCACGGGAAACGCTAACTGACCCATGTTTTACATTCTGGATTGCTAATTCAAGAGTCCCAAAACAATGTAGTTCAACGTACCAAAAGAGGGTTCGACAATTTAGAATATTGGGTACAACGATCTTATATATAAAATCAACGATTTATAAGCAAAATAAATTTGTTCAAGGAAGTAAATGGATTCCTCCATATCAGTAGAGGCTTTGTTCTTTGGTCATGAAAGCACTTTAGTACTTAATTACTTCTAAACATGTTAAATGAGACAATAAAAACCAAACATACTAATGGAGTGATTTCTAATGTAAACCCATAATATTTATCAAAAGTGCAGCAAGAATGCATATATTCTATGCATTCTGATATTTTACCATTGAGATCGATCAAATAGTGATGAGGGTGAGAGAGGTCGGAGTAATTGATCGCTGATTAAAAAGGGTTACACAAATGGAGCTTATTTGATATGGGGAGCTGTATGCGAAAAATAGGCACCCACAGATACATCAAAACAAGTATAGCAAATGAAAGGAACATTAAAGGTAATAAATATATTAATATACTAAATGTGATTATATTGTTCAATTGAAGTAGGGACAAAATATTTTCTAGATGGTATTTGAATTGTGCATTACAAAAACAAATGGATCTATTAATTTTTTGTTTAGAACTTAACAAACATACATTCATCGATCTATTAATAAAAAATTTAAGACTACGATTTCTTAAATTAAAAAAAAATTGACATGCTACTAATATATTAAATCATATTTTCTTTTGGAATGACAAATGTTAGTGGTTAGTGAGTCGAGTCGTGCAATGACATCCAAACGACTCTTTATCCGTTTCGCCTGAAAGGCCCTTGACAGGTCTTGAACCCAAAACCTTCAAGAATTCTCCTTCATTCCATTTAGTAGAAACTTGATTGCCAACTAATATATTAAAGAATTCTCCTTCATTCCATTTAGTAGAAACTTGATTGCCAACTAATATATTAAATCATATTAAGAGACCAACTTATCATGAAGAGGATTTTATTTTTATTTGAGTTTTATGAGATGTCATATTATTTAACATTTCTATTACAAAAAACCTGTTTATCATAACAAACATTATCTCCTCATTTGATACCTACAATCATATTTTTTTATCATTTTAAATAAAATAAATTAAAATAAAATTTATTTTTTAAAAAAGCTTTAGAAATACGTAAATCTAAAAGATGCATAAAAAAAGCTACGAAAATTAACCCAATAGAAAACCAATAAATTTATCCCAGGTCGGATATGGCGGGTGAGCTCGTCTCTAAAACATACCTACATAAAAAACAAAAAAAAAGACAATAAATTCTTAGACAAAGAAAATAATCAAACTTTTGCATACAAACTCTTATAACGAGTCTCACATAAGGTGTCATTGGCTTTCAAGTGTGAGTATGTATTTCACATTTAATTATCTTAATAGCAAACACATAGTTTTTTTATGTATTGTCGTGCACGATTTTTATTAAAATTAATACGAACTTTATTATGATACTTATAAAACAAAAAATATAGCAAATGCAAATAAAGTTAGTACAATGATTTAGAAATCTTTATAGAATACATACTTTTTAACATCAATAATTAGCTAAATAACAAAATGTAAACGATAAATACAAGTCACACAAATAAAAAATTCATAAATAATCAATTCTGTAAATAAGAAACTTAAACAACATATACAATGCATTAAAAATAACTATATATATAAAAATAAAAACAAATATACACCAAATAATAATAAAAGTTATACAAAAGAAAAGATTATATAACCAACGCTATGCTTAAAAAATACAGACAAATATTTACACAAATAAAAAACTTACAAACAATTAATTTCGCAAATAAAAAACTAAAACATCATTTCGACTAATAATACGTTTAAAGAAAACTATATTAGAAAAATACAAACAAATAAGTATCAAATTTAAAAAGTTAAACGACAATTAGAAGTCATACCCGTCCATCGGACGGGTTTTGCCACTAGTATATATATATATATATATATATATATATATATATATATATATATATATATATATATATATATATATATATATATATATATATATATATATATATATATATATATATATATATATATATATATATATATATATATATATATATATATATATATATATATATATATATATATATATATATATATATATATATATATATATATATATATATATATATATATATATATATATATATATATATATATATATATATATATATATATATATATATATATATATATATATATATATATATATATATATATATATATATATATATATATATATATATATATATATATATATATATGTATAACTATGACTTGATACCACACCTCTAATCCCAGTCATATGTGAATGGCACCTATTAGCCAATAGTATGTCAGAAATCCCTAAAAGATCTCCATTTGCCACGTTTTTTAAAATTTGAAATCGTAGTATATTGAAATTCGCGTTTTAGAAACGCAGTTTTGAAAATCGCGTTTTGAAAAGCAGTTTTGATATCTTGAAATTAAAAAAAATGCCAATGACAAGAATTGAACCCGAGTTGGTTTGTTATAAACCAAGCAACTTTACAAACTGTGCTAACTAATAACTTGTGATTTCTGCTTAAAAACTATAATAATAACTTTTATTAAAATTACATATAATACATATCCATTCCTAAATTATAGTTTACAAAAACTATCATATGTCATATATCTAAACATACGTATATCATTAAAAACACAGTAATTCTTATATACTAAAAATCACACAAACCATAACAAACCCTAATTCTATTAAGAAGCATCCATCCTTAATCTTCTTTGTTACTTCTTTGGTTTTTGTAGGTTGATAATCTTCCTTATTTTGTTTCAAAAGTATCTTATTCTCCATAAACCTAATTTTTTTAAAGATCTTTGATGAAGTTACTGTTATATGCATATGTTGGTTTGTTTTTTGTAGGTCTGTCTTAATTTACATGTTTGTGAAGGTATAATTTTCAAAATTATTACCTTCAAAAGTCTAAGATTGTGTCACCATATGAATTGATCTTCATGTTTGTATTTAAATATTATTTTAATATGCTATATATGTAATGTTTTGATAGGGTATCACAAACAGGTTCTTGGGTCATGTGATGTTTTCAATGAAAAGCAAGTTGAAAATGAACGGTTCAACATATTCAGTGCATGTCCTTCAGGGCAGACAAACGCTATTGTTCTTCATGGGCATCTGAAGTCATCAAACGTGCTGCTAAATCAATTATTTGAGTCACTCCTCACAGACTACAGGTTAATTTAATCAATACCAAATCAATTTTTTTGTTTTAGTTTAACCCAGTCATAGACAACTCTTCATTATGTGATGGTGTAGTTGCTACACAACTTGAAAAAATCAAGGAGCCCCTAAAAATTTTTGTTTGGGAATTTGAGAAGGTAAATATAAACTATATTTAACAATTGTTGTCTAATTTTCTTTATATCATGATTGATGGTTCTAATTTTTTATGCAAGGGGACTTCCATCATTGGCTTGCTTTCAAGGGACTGGAGATGATAGTAATCAATTCTTGCTAGACATATATGAATGCAAGAAAACATCAGATTAAGGACGACAAAATACGAAATGTGATTATATTGTTCAATTGAAGTAGGGACAAAATATTTTCTAGATGGTATTTGAATTGTGCATTACAAAAACAAATGGATCTATTAATTTTTTGTTTAGAACTTAACAAACATACATTCATCGATCTATTAATAAAAAATTTAAGACTACGATTTCTTAAATTAAAAAAAAATTGACATGCTACTAATATATTAAATCATATTTTCTTTTGGAATGACAAATGTTAGTGGTTAGTGAGTCGAGTCGTGCAATGACATCCAAACGACTCTTTATCCGTTTCGCCTGAAAGGCCCTTGACAGGTCTTGAACCCAAAACCTTCAAGAATTCTCCTTCATTCCATTTAGTAGAAACTTGATTGCCAACTAATATATTAAAGAATTCTCCTTCATTCCATTTAGTAGAAACTTGATTGCCAACTAATATATTAAATCATATTAAGAGACCAACTTATCATGAAGAGGATTTTATTTTTATTTGAGTTTTATGAGATGTCATATTATTTAACATTTCTATTACAAAAAACCTGTTTATCATAACAAACATTATCTCCTCATTTGATACCTACAATCATATTTTTTTATCATTTTAAATAAAATAAATTAAAATAAAATTTATTTTTTAAAAAAGCTTTAGAAATACGTAAATCTAAAAGATGCATAAAAAAAGCTACGAAAATTAACCCAATAGAAAACCAATAAATTTATCCCAGGTCGGATATGGCGGGTGAGCTCGTCTCTAAAACATACCTACATAAAAAACAAAAAAAAAGACAATAAATTCTTAGACAAAGAAAATAATCAAACTTTTGCATACAAACTCTTATAACGAGTCTCACATAAGGTGTCATTGGCTTTCAAGTGTGAGTATGTATTTCACATTTAATTATCTTAATAGCAAACACATAGTTTTTTTATGTATTGTCGTGCACGATTTTTATTAAAATTAATACGAACTTTATTATGATACTTATAAAACAAAAAATATAGCAAATGCAAATAAAGTTAGTACAATGATTTAGAAATCTTTATAGAATACATACTTTTTAACATCAATAATTAGCTAAATAACAAAATGTAAACGATAAATACAAGTCACACAAATAAAAAATTCATAAATAATCAATTCTGTAAATAAGAAACTTAAACAACATATACAATGCATTAAAAATAACTATATATATAAAAATAAAAACAAATATACACCAAATAATAATAAAAGTTATACAAAAGAAAAGATTATATAACCAACGCTATGCTTAAAAAATACAGACAAATATTTACACAAATAAAAAACTTACAAACAATTAATTTCGCAAATAAAAAACTAAAACATCATTTCGACTAATAATACGTTTAAAGAAAACTATATTAGAAAAATACAAACAAATAAGTATCAAATTTAAAAAGTTAAACGACAATTAGAAGTCATACCCGTCCATCGGACGGGTTTTGCCACTAGTATATATATATATATATATATATATATATATATATATATATATATATATATATATATATATATATATATATATATATATATATATATATATATATATATATATATATATATATATATATATATATATATATATATATATATATATATATATATATATATATATATATATATATATATATATATATATATATATATATATATATATATACATATATATATATATATATATATATATATATATCTATATATATATATATATATATATATATATATATATATATATATATATATATATATATATATATATTATATATATATATATATATATATATATATATATATATATATATATATATATATATATATGTATAACTATGACTTGATACCACACCTCTAATCCCAGTCATATGTGAATGGCACCTATTAGCCAATAGTATGTCAGAAATCCCTAAAAGATCTCCATTTGCCACGTTTTTTAAAATTTGAAATCGTAGTATATTGAAATTCGCGTTTTAGAAACGCAGTTTTGAAAATCGCGTTTTGAAAAGCAGTTTTGATATCTTGAAATTAAAAAAAATGCCAATGACAAGAATTGAACCCGAGTTGGTTTGTTATAAACCAAGCAACTTTACAAACTGTGCTAACTAATAACTTGTGATTTCTGCTTAAAAACTATAATAATAACTTTTATTAAAATTACATATAATACATATCCATTCCTAAATTATAGTTTACAAAAACTATCATATGTCATATATCTAAACATACGTATATCATTAAAAACACAGTAATTCTTATATACTAAAAATCACACAAACCATAACAAACCCTAATTCTATTAAGAAGCATCCATCCTTAATCTTCTTTGTTACTTCTTTGGTTTTTGTAGGTTGATAATCTTCCTTATTTTGTTTCAAAAGTATCTTATTCTCCATAAACCTAATTTTTTTAAAGATCTTTGATGAAGTTACTGTTATATGCATATGTTGGTTTGTTTTTTGTAGGTCTGTCTTAATTTACATGTTTGTGAAGGTATAATTTTCAAAATTATTACCTTCAAAAGTCTAAGATTGTGTCACCATATGAATTGATCTTCATGTTTGTATTTAAATATTATTTTAATATGCTATATATGTAATGTTTTGATAGGGTATCACAAACAGGTTCTTGGGTCATGTGATGTTTTCAATGAAAAGCAAGTTGAAAATGAACGGTTCAACATATTCAGTGCATGTCCTTCAGGGCAGACAAACGCTATTGTTCTTCATGGGCATCTGAAGTCATCAAACGTGCTGCTAAATCAATTATTTGAGTCACTCCTCACAGACTACAGGTTAATTTAATCAATACCAAATCAATTTTTTTGTTTTAGTTTAACCCAGTCATAGACAACTCTTCATTATGTGATGGTGTAGTTGCTACACAACTTGAAAAAATCAAGGAGCCCCTAAAAATTTTTGTTTGGGAATTTGAGAAGGTAAATATAAACTATATTTAACAATTGTTGTCTAATTTTCTTTATATCATGATTGATGGTTCTAATTTTTTATGCAAGGGGACTTCCATCATTGGCTTGCTTTCAAGGGACTGGAGATGATAGTAATCAATTCTTGCTAGACATATATGAATGCAAGAAAACATCAGATTAAGGACGACAAAATACGCTATGCAAAAAGGTTTATATGCAGTCTTTGGAGGCGTAAAAGGAATTGAGACTGTTGAAGAAAAGGCAAACTCATTCAAGGCTCACATGGTGGTAAACCATCCCTCCTTTTTAATCTGTTGTTAAAGATTTCTGGTGAAGTGATTATCTAAATATTTAAATTTTCAAGTCGCAATCACAATATTCAGATTTTAGGGTTAGTGAAGCCTGGAAGCCTAAAAGA
This sequence comes from Glebionis coronaria, assembly GCA_025667525.1. NCBI lineage: Eukaryota > Viridiplantae > Streptophyta > Magnoliopsida > Asterales > Asteraceae > Glebionis > Glebionis coronaria. Next base: position 437,574 of record JANFOE010001242.1, on the reverse strand, counting down.
TACGTATACAGTTTCTGAAAACCTTAATGAACCAACGGAGGCATGTATCTTATTCTTAAAACCCTTATGATGAGGTTCAATATTTTGTATTGTATCTCCTGATTTGTTTCTATAGGGGCATTATAAGGATCTGATAATCATCTAATACTTCAATCCATATCTGACCTCTAAAAGAAGGTATGCCTGTTTCTAGATGAGGTAATATGCACATATATCATATCAAATGTTTTGATTATCCATCTTTCTTGTAGGGATATCCTAAATATCTTTAGTGGACTGCAAAAGTTTTTGTGAATTGTGCACCAACAGGCAACAGTTATGCTCTTTCAGAGCCATACCATGGCTACTACAGGTTGTTGGCTTATTCTTCATTTCTGAGTCTCCTAGATGGCTGGTGAGTTAGTTGCACAATGTTAATGTTTGTTGTTATATTTCTACTTTCTGATATGGTGAGACCCCTCTTGGAACCACTAATTATTGTAATAAGGGGATCAAATATAATGTGCTTTACTAGAATACAGTAGCATATGATTTCTTGATTTAATGATACAACTTTGATGTAGACGATGCACTGGAAAGCAGTCCCAAACGCCCCTTAAACCATCTTGCTAACAAATGGAACATGACGGTTGCTCTAGGTAATGTGAGCGATGACTAAGGCTCAAAGCTATCGTCACAAAATATGATGAACTTCAGCTTTAAGAAGATTTTTCCAGAAGTAAAGTTCTCTCGGATATGTAGGCTTTCAAGGTGAGAAAATGCTCTCAGTTTATCTCAGATTTAAAAAACTTTATTTTTTCTATATATTCTCTCAAATTTTGTATTTAAGTGGGTTCTTTACATCGGATCTGTATTTCGTAGCTAAGTTTTGTACTTTCAGATGTCATGTTTTAGGCTGTAAATCTAGGGTGCATTTTAGAAGATATATTTTTAGATGGAACTCACCTCCTGATTGGAACTAATCATTAATGGATGATGACGGGAAGCAGGTGTACACTTCTCAAGCTTATAGCTTCTGGAATGTATTATTCTATTTCAAAGTATCCGCTGATGCTCAACCAGTAGGATCTAAGAAGAAACATGAAGTAATCATGGTATCTGAAGATGACATTTACCAATTTCAACTGGAGTGAATGTTCAAATATTGATATAGTTTTAGGTCCTATGTGTATCATTCAATGCCTTTTTTAGAATTATTATTAACTACATTTTCAGGGATGCTTCTTTTTAGTTCTTTTAATCAAACTCAACTGTTACAAATTTATGTTTACCAGGAGGCAGTAAACTCTTATCATACGTTCTTTGGTTTTTTACATGATAAGGATTATCATTCATCGATTGGTAATCCTACTGTTGTGATTGTCTGTCATCTGGGCGTTCACGCTACAATCGTTGCTTTCTCTCTTCACGCTTCTTCTTAAAGGACCATGTTTCAGATTCACTTTTTAATTTGAACAAAGTAAGACACTAAAGAGTTAGTAGCAAAGCCATATTCCAAATGACCATTTTTATTGCAACTGTGGTAGCCCATCTTTCATAGGTGAGATATTACTTTTAGATTAATCGCCATTGGTCATTGATATTACAGACTAAGTATCTGTGCTTAATCGTAACTACTGCGGATATGTTGTCACCTGAACCAGAAGAAGGAGGTATATCACATGTTATGTAATGTTTGGTGTAGAGCTTAAAACATCACCTAAAGAAGCTGTTATTTGAATGGCAATTAGGTCATGTTTCCAAATATACATTCCTATTTTAGTAGTACATGAAGAGTTCATAAATATTCAATTTTATGCAGATGGATCCTCATCTTACATCGGATGAAGATCTAAGTCTACAGGAAACGACTACAAAACCTAGAATCTACGGATAACAAGATGATGAAGTAGCTGCTGCGAATGCACTCTCTGTAATAGAGCCTAAGGATCAACAATTAAAAGACACACTTTTGACCAACTTGGTGTTCAAGTTTGAAAATTTATCAGAGGTAAATACACTTCACCCCGTTTAATCATCTTTACATGAGTCATTTATCTATACTCGCATTATGGAATTTCATTTTCGTGTTTATTTTGGTTTAGCTAGAAAGTAACCAAAGACGAGAAAGTTATATGTACTATTTTCTCACAACATGATTGTTGTCTTTTGTTAATTACCTGTAGAATTCTTGCAGAGTTTGGAAAAAATATATGTTGCCACCTTCTATAACTGGCGGCTCCTAACCAGCACTTGAGGGAGTGCAAATGGCCCTGTTATGCCAAGCGGATCCACTGCTATATATTACCGGCCATATGTTTCTCCAGTTCTGCTTTGTAGTCTCCTGGATTGCCACATTCTCGAGGTACTATGGTAATTAAAGGCGATGGCACCTCAGTTGACCAGCCCCCTCTCATATTACAATATCTTAATAAAGAGTGTATATAGTTTGTTACAAAGTGAGAGAATTTTGAACTTGAGAAGGAAATGCGACTTATCTCATTCCAACCACTCAGTTTAACTTAAAAGTGGATAAAGATTGCCTAAATGTTTTGAGAACTTTACAATGACAATCAGCCTTTGCCTCAAACTCGGGTAGTATTAGAAGAAATCTCACAGATTATATGAATCGATATGTTCTAGCAAAGATAGAGAAAAACACAAACAAAAAATTACAAACAAAAAATAGCAAACAAAAAAATGGCAGTCCCAAACATCGTGCGAGTGTTTTGCAACATAGTACAGTACTGTTTATGTAATCTTTTGTCAACTTTGTTAGTGTCTTGCGGTGCTTTTGTGCTTTTCAATGTGTCTCTGTGTAATATACACATTTGTGTTTTTGTTTATTTTTGAGAATATAGTTAGCTTAGGTAAGAACTATAAAAGGGTTGTAAACTTAGAATAGAGTTCAAACTGGAATGACATGAGATGGTGTGAACTGTTATCACATTGGCTGATGCCAATAATCTGTACTAAACAAATAGTTTTCTGATGTTAACCCCTGGCTCAGAGATAGAACATCCTTTGCAGCATTAGAACTCGGCTTTTGTGAATGGTTTCCATGCTGCAAATGATAACAGACTTTCTGGAAGTCTGGGACGGAATAAAAAATCCACATATTCCGCAATTTCAACGGGGGCATCCTCAGCTTCAACCAGAATCAAATGGTAAAGCTATCATACTTCACGTTGTTCCGGTTTCATCAGTAGTTTTCCATAGGTACTGTATAAGGAATCCAAGGAGAGGTTCATAGAAGATGTTGAGTTTAGAGAGCCTTGCAGCAGGTGTGAGTCTATATAAAAATTCCCCTTGCCTGAGTTTGTTGGTCTTCATAAGTTTTCTTGTATATTTATAATAATGAACTTTTAAATAGGCTTGCGACGAAAGGCAACAAATTGCATTGCTACAAATCTGTAAGATAAGCCTAGAACGTTACCAAAAAGTATATCAGCGTCTGGGTCCACATGAAAGAAGAGGTGTCATCTTTTTTCTCATTTAGGTTTAAAATAGTAATATACATCTTAGTTTTTGCAGTTTTAGTTTAATTCCAATTATTTTCAGGGTAAAAGCCTTTATGATATATACATAAGCAAGACTATAAATTTATTGAGGGGAAAGGGGTTTGAACGTTTGAATATAGATAGTGAAGGTGTATTTGCTTAAGGACAAAAGCTACCTCTTGCAGCTATGTGGCTAGCTCACTTGCTACAAATGTTGATTTTATCGAAACATATCTGGATTTTCTGGAAACACATTTTTCTCATTATGTGAAAAGGCACTGAAAATCTCTTTTGTTTGACTGAAACAGACATTCAAAAAAGGATTAGTTTGTTTCCTATATTTGGGTTGTATATGCGCTGCAAGTACACCCACTCCAAACTGTTTGAATATTCTATTTTGTCGTATTTTTATATGACTCGACAATTCTAATTTGGTGCAAGGGAGTATGCACCAGCAGCATCTTGAATGGTCATTGTTCAGTTTCTAACCCTCTGGACCGCATTAAATGGTTCAAGTAACATTGTAAAGTATATGGGTTGTGTCCATACTTTAACTTGTAAACACTTCATGATATTACTAAGTTTAATATGGTTGGAACTTGTCTATATTTATTTAGCGAATCTGACTTCTTGGTATATTGCTTTCTTTGTAGGTTGTTTTCCATAACGCCATGGTGGAGACTGATAATCCAAATTTCTATGATCGTGAGCATTCAAACTGAACGCATACACACTAGCCAGTTCAGTTCAATTTGATGTTAGACAGCTAGGGCTCATTAAGCCGACTGTCATGTTACTTGAGTGAAAGGAAAACTAAAAGAAAGGTCTAGCACAACATGTTTCTCAAAAGGATAGTGAAAAGTACACTTTTTCGGTCATATGAAATTAGTCACAGGACATGTGGCATGGCAAGAAGTCAGTGTCACTGCTCCAAATACTTAAAACCAAACGAACCTCAAGCTCAGAAACTCATTGCATAGGTTTTGTTGATGCAAAAACATACTTTATCACTTTATCTTTATGGATTACAAGACCACAATTTGTGTGTTAAACACGTAATTATTCATGCATTTAGTGAGAATTTCCCTTCATTTTTTGCATAATAAATAGCAAAAATGTATTTTTAGTGCATATATCGTTTATATTTGCTATTTATTATTGTAGGTACGAATATTAAAGAAAAGGAGCTAAAACCAAGAAAAAGAGCAAAAATAAGCACGAGAAATGGCAAGAGCACGAAAAATCGAGTTTGACGGTGCATTCGTGTTTTATTGGGCCGGCCCGACACCATTTAAATGGGTCGAACCGACCCATTAATACATCTTAAAGCCACTCCAGCCCAGCAAGCCTAACAAGCCCAACAACTTCTATTTGAGGACACAACCCATGAAGGCCCAAGGCTAGAAAAAAAGACGCAACAAAGAAAAGCCCACAGGCCCATATTTTTGGAAAAAGAGCAGTAGCTTAGCTTAGACGCATATATCTTCACATCTGAACTTTTCCATTTTTCTCTTTTTTTTGGAGGTAGGCTAGTCTAGATTAGTTTTAGGATTAGATATAGTTTGATTTTTCACGCAACTTGATCCATCTTACTCTATGCTTTATTTGCGGTATTTGGAATTTGTTTTTAGATTAGTACGTATTACGTAATAGATAATTGGTAGAAGTATTTAAAGTGATAGTCATATAATATACCGTTGCGAAGCTCGTGGAAAAAGCTACTTAATGGTGTCGAGAGTTCTATGTTATTGTTATGTATGCAACGGGAATTAGTCCCGAACACACAAATGAGGAAGGCCTCCTCAACTTGTAAGCCTTAGTATAAAAGGCCCATCCAACCTCATTTGTGTGTGTGTCTCTCATAGTATTTTCTCTTCTTGTTTTATAGAGAGAAATTCTCCTTAGTTTCTCTCACTAGAATCACCTACTTTGTATCTTTCTTCCTCTTTCTTCATCTAATCTAATATTCCATTCTTTGTATTAATCTTGTTCTTCATCTTCTATATTTCTTGTTCTATAAGTCGTGTGCATAAGTCATACAAGTGGTATCATTCGCCAAGGGATTCGTGGATAGCTCTTTGGTGTTGTCCGTGTTTTTCTTGTGTTTTGTGATTCATATATCTTCTAAGTAGTTGTAGTAGCGATTTGAGTACATTGCTTTGGTTAAAAACTCAAAAGTGTTGGGTGTTTGATCCATTTTTTAGGCTTCGAATCACGAACTTGTTGTGTTCTTGTCCTTTCCGAGAAATGTGGTAACTTTGTTTCCATAGTACGATCTGATTGTTGCGATCGCATAAACCCTGGGGGTTTCTACTTGCGATCCAAGATCACGATCACTGGCTACGATCACTTGAGTACAATCACTGGCTACGATCAAGTGAGTACGATCATAAGCTACGATCATCAAGTGCGATCATAGACTACAATCACCAGTGAGTGCGATCAAGTGAGTGCGATCAAGTGAGTACGATCATTGGATACGATCAAGTGAGTACAATCAATTGAGTACGATCATTGGGTACGATCACGAGTACGATCAATAGTTACGATCTGCCACTACGATCACTAGTTACGATCAAGGAACACGATCAAGGACTTCGATCAGGGTCTACGATCTGTTTAGTTAAATCTTGTTCGAGTATTTTTTTAGACTTAGCCACCATCTAGAATTGTCTCGGAGCATAGTTGTTAGAAATACGTTTTAACGTATATTAGAAGTATCGGTCACTCCACAATATGATTTATGTTGTAATAGCTCGTAGTTAGTAATTAGTTATTATTTGCTTATTAACTTAAGTAAGAACCGGTCCATGGGCTTGTCATGGACCGGCCCAAGTCCACTTATGACTTGGAACTATAAATACCCCTTTCCACTAAGGAAAGGGGTTGGTTGTTATCATTTCTTAATTTCCACTTAATAAAATTCACATAGTTTCTCTCACTTTCTCTCTCTAACTTTCTCTCTCTAGAAATTAACAAACCCCTTCATAGATTCATTGATTATCAATATTCTACATTTGGTATCAAGAGCTATGGGGTGATTTAAGGTGGTGATTTGTGTGGTTTTTTAGTTTTTGATTGTATTAGTGTTCTTTTAGAAAAATCATCTTGATTCTTGGTGTTTTTGGTGTTTTTGTGATTGGGATTAGTGGATAAGTATTAGTTGTTACTTATTTTAGTCGAAAGCACAAAACTTTTTGGGTTATTTGGTCAAAATCGGGGCTTAATCTCATTTTTTTACGGTTCGACTGTTCATCAAGGAAGTTTCTGTTCATTCAGCAAAAGTTCCGGATCAAGGAGTTCCGGATCAAGAAGTTCCGGATCAAGGAGTTCCGGATCAAGAAGTTCCGGATCAAGGAGTTCCGAGTCAAGAAGTTCCGAATCAAGAAACTTCCGAACCAAGAAGTTCCGGATCAAGAAACTTCCGAACCAAGAACTTCCGAGTCAAGAAGTTCCGGATCAAGCTAAAGTTCCGAACCAAGAACTTCCGAGTCAAGAAGTTCCGGATCAAGCTAAAGTTCCGAACCAAGAAATTCCAAGTCAAGAAGTTCCGGATCAAGCCAAAGTTCCGGATCAATAACTTCCGAACCAAGAAGTTCCGAATCAATCCAAAAAGTTCCGAATCAAGGTAATCTTCCGAATCAACCAAAAGTTCCGAATCAAGGTAATCTTCCGAATCAACACAAAGTTCCGAATCAAGGTAATCTTCCGAATCAAACTTCCGAATCAACAAAAAGTTCCGAATCAAGGGTTATTTTGCTTGTTTTTTCGACGATTTTTTAGAGGATTTAATCTTGGTTTCATACAACAAAAACACAACACAATTCACAAGCTTTACTTCACTGCTCGATCAACCGATAATCTCTGTTTCTTTGAAGAAAAACAAAATGAATCCAAATTCAGTAATGCCTCAGATGACATCTCTTACGGATATATCGATTATAACGGGAACTGATAGTCGTCCACCGATGCTTATTAAAGAGGTATTTGAGGCATGGCAAGGTCGAATGATGCAATATCTAAAGGGGAAACCGACATACGGAAGGCTTATGGTCAAATCGATTTTGAATGGTCCACTCGACTATGGTACCATTACGGTTGACAACGTGACTAGACCACGAGAATTTGAAGAACTCACTCCAGCTCAACAACTTGTTGCAGATGCAGATGAAAAAGCTCTTCAAACAATTCTCCAAGCTCTTCCCCATGACATCTATAGGATGGTGAGTCAGTATACGGTGGCAAAGGATCTATGGGAACGTCTTAAGGTGTTGCTACAAGGCACGTCTCTCACCAAACAAGAAAGGGAGTGTCAGCTGTATGATTTGTTTGATAGATTCACCTACAACCCAGGGGAAACACTTCACGATTATTACTTCAGATTCACCACACTCATGAATGATCTGAATGTATACAATCTTGTGATTGCACCATTCCAGGTTAACACCAAATTCTTGAATACTCTACCTCAAGCTGAATGGGGTGAGTATATTACTGATGTGAAGTTAACCCGGGATTTGCATAAGTGCAACTTAGATCAAATCTATGCCTTCCTTCAGCAGCATGAGAAGCATGTGATTATGCACCGTTCTCCTCGTGGTATGCACCCAGATTCTTTAGCATTGATGGCGAATCAACCAAGCTTGTCTCACAACAACACACCCTATATCTTGGGACATCAAGCTTATCATCAATCACCTTACATGACACCAGCCTTTCCCCAATACTCGATTCTACCACAACCACCCACCTCACATCAGCAACAATATCGGTTCAATGCACCCTCACCACAGTATGCTTCACAACCTCATCCAGCAAATGTTGCACATTATGCTCAGCCATCATATTCTTCTTATCAAGAGAATGCAGCATATCCAACAAGCTACCCTGATCAAATGAGTCTTCCTTATACTGATTATGCAGCTCATCCAGATCAAGCACTATATTGTGATGATGAGGAAGTCCCCGTTCCTGTTTTCCAACAAGGAGCTGACCCAGTTGAAGTGCTAACTACTATGTCTGCTTATCTCACAAAAACTTTAAGCAAACGAGGATTCAGAGGATCAGCTCCTACCAACAATCAATTGAGGAATTCATCCAATTCTCGCCAACAAGCTACAATTGAGAATGGCAGGGTAATGGTTCAGCCAATTCAACCATATCAGGGGAGAACTTCCACATCAACCAATGTTCGCACCGCCAATCCTGCTCCTGCTCCAATGGTCAATAATCCTCCACGGGCTAATACAGGCAAGTTGAGAATGATCACATGCTACAACTGCAAGGAAGAGGGTCATATGTCCAGGGATTGTAAGAAACCCAAGAGGAGAAGGGATGGACAGTGGTTTGCAGAAAAGATCTATCTGGTAAATGCTCAGGCGCAAGGAAGGGAACTTGATGAAGAGGAGCTTGCATTTCTTGCTGACCCAGGGATTGCTGAACAAGACGTGGTCACTACGCAGAATGCAGCTTACCAAGCCGATGATCTTGATGCGTATGATTCCGATTGTGATGACTTTCAAACTGCAAAGGCTGCTTTCATGGCAACTTTTTCCAGCTTAGGGCCAGATAAGAAATCTGAGGTACTTATTAATAACACTGATAATGCCACTGATGCTAGTATTCAACCACATCAAGTTGGGCAAGAGAGTGCTGATTCGAATGAATCTTCGGTAGTGAGTCTTTCAAATGAGGAGACAAACAATGATAGCAATATCAATGTGAGTTCCCAGACTTTGAGTGAATCACAACCGGGACCCAGTTCGCATATGCCTACTCCTGCTCAACAAGATTTGGTCATGGTTCCTGCTACACTACTTAGCCAAATGAATGCTGCACTCTTAGAAACCTTAGCTAAGAATAAGAATTTGTCTGAAGAGCTTGCCTTAAGCAATGAGAAAGTACAAACTTTGGAATTAGTGCCTTCGTCTAGTGTTCTCACAAATCTAGAATATGATCACTTTAGAAACAAACAAATGGGTCACTTGCAAGAAATCGAAAACTTAAGAGCAAATTTGTCTAGTGAACTTAGAGAAAAGGAGTTAGTGGTCACTAATTTTCAAAAACTTCAAACTGATTTTGAATTACTCGAATCTAAGAAGACTGAAATGGAGATTAATGCTACTAATAAGATTAGAAGTCTAGACTACTTGCTGTTAAGACAATACGCTGCTTCACAACTAGTTCACTTATTTGATGCTTCGTTTAAAGAGTTTAACTTATCACGTCTAAAAGGCCTTCCCCCTAATCCACGATATGCAAAACAAGCTTTAAGACATAGTCCTAGACTTTATAATGCAACTCAATTAGGATTGGCTTTAGACCCGATTGTTTTTCCCAATGATCGAACAAGTAAGGTTCTAGTTGATGAGGATCGGTCATACAATTCAGCAAAATATCCCGATTGTGATTATTTTAAAATGAATAAGGAGCTTGCTAAAACTGATTTTAGAGTTCGCTTCCATATGGACAAAGATCTCATTACAGCACCAACCTACATGATAGAGGAAGAAAGCCCTAGTACATTTCCTACACTTGTCAACATGGAAGGTCCTAAGGAAATTCCAAAGAATCTTCCACCTGTTAGCACTGTATGGTTAAACTTGCAAGAGATTAACCGATACTTTACTAACTTTGACAAGGTCATCTTGGAATGTACGACTTCAAATGGCTTAAATGCCGGAGAATGGGCTTTCGAACACATGAGCGAGGTGTTTAAAACTGAGATCAATCCGTTTGTCGAAAGTCTAAAAGGAAGTTTTGCATCTCTTAAGGAAAATCTTCAGTTTGAAATTGGGGAAGTTCAAAAAGTGTTTTATGAAATGGACACCGCTTACGAACTGCAACTAATTGAAAAGGAAAAGATTTCAACCGAATATGACCGATTCTTGTCCGAAGTAATTTCGTGTGATGTGCTTACTATTGTAAATGTTAAATATTCGAATGAGCTTACATCCGCTATGATGAATTGTGATGCTGTGAATATTTGTGAGGATATTTGTGATGATGTTTGTGATATTTCTGTAAATGTTGCTGAAAATGTAAATGAGGTAGATAATCATTCTTGTCACGAATCTAACGCTGAGTTTTTAAAGCTACAAGATTCTTATAATTTACTTTCTCAACGCTTTAATCAACTAGAACAACATTGTATATCTTTAGAATTAAAACAACAAGCTCAAAATGAAAATCTTTTGATATCAAATGTTTGTGAAAACGGTGTTGAGACAAGTGACAAGATGATTGCAATTGTTAAGACATTAGAGGAAGAAATCATGAGATTGAAGAGAGAGATATCATCAAAGGAAACATTAAGAATGGAACTAGAGGCCGCAGAGTCTAAAAACCAGGTCTTAGAAATTAGACTATCAACTGTTCTAGGGGAGATGGATCGGACAAGGCAGGGACTATCCGCTCTTTATGGTTCACTAGAAGATCGCTTCGCTTTTAATGCGACACAGCAACAATATTATGTTGAACAACTGAACCAAAAGTGCGAAGAAATCTCTGACTTGAACATCCTGCTCATAGACAAAAATATGGTTTTGGCTGAGTTAAAGGAGACACTTCTTCTCACCCGACAAGAAGTTGTTGATAACTTAGCTACCGACTCTGCACCGTCCACTAGTGCTCCAACAACCAAGAAAGTAGTGCTTTATAAGAATCCGCTTCATAAGAGAAACCAGCTTACCTATGATGATTATATGAAGAATGCCATTAAGCATGTCGATCTTCTTAGGGATATTGTAGACGATATTTATGCCTTAGATCCCTTAAGTAGCGACTATTATTCGGCTCATGAATATGTTAAGCGAGTTCAATATTGCTTGGCTTATTTGCAATACATAGGTACACCAGGTTCTGCACTACTTAATAATAGGCCCATTGCTGTCACTCCATTTAATAAGACTCCAGGAGCGAAACCGTCATTGGCACAATCAAGTAAGACACCTTTAAAAACTGCTGCTAATGTTCCCAATTTGCCTTCTACAGGATTAAAAGCGACTACTAAGGCTAAAGGATCGCCACTCAAGAAAGATAAGATCAAGCCCGCCACTAGTAGTGCCACAAAGAAGAAAGTAGAAGTCCACAATAGGAATGCTAGTTCAGTTTTAAATAAAATGAATCATGTTAAGACTAAAAGCTCTGCGCCTGTGTAGCAGCCTAAACCATTCGTGAATTCTGATTTAAATTGTTGGAATTGTAATGAATGTATGTTTTCACAGCGTCATGATTTGTGTCTGATTGATCACGTTAATGAAATGAATGCTATTAAGAATGGACTTGAATGGAAGCCAACGGGTAGAACTCGTGCCCAAGTTGGCTGGCAATGGCGTCCCACTGGTAGGACCTTTACTCTCGATGGTAAAATGTGCCCTTTAACTAGGAATGCATCCATTGAGGTTAGGTCTGAGCGTCCTTTAGTTAGGAACACTCGCACTCAAGTAAGGAAACAGCGCCCTTTAATTAGGTCTGCCCCCACTATAGTGCCTATCAGTGTAGAAATACCTCAGGATTTGAGCCAATTAGAATCTACACCACCAATTAAGAAGAAGAAGGCTAGGAAATCTAAGAAACCTAGAGTTAGCAAATCTAAGATTATTAAATCTGTACCTGCTAATAACAAGGAACACTCAGATTCCGATACCTCTACATTGTCTTTGTGTGGTGATATTTTCAGGTGGTCCAAATCATCCTGTGGTATTTGGACTCCGGTTGTTCAAAACATATGACCGGAAATCGCTCGATGCTCCGAAATTTCGTCAGCAAGTTTCTTGGTACGGTTAAATTTGGGAATGATCATATAGCAAAGATTATGGGGTATGGTGAATATCAGATTGGAAACGTGACGATTTCTAGGGTATACTATGTTGAAGGTCTTGGTCATAATTTATTCTCAGTAGGACAGTTTTGTGATTCCAACCTTGAGGTTGCTTTTCGACAACACACTTGTTTCATCCGCAACTTGGAAGGAAAAGATTTGTTGAAGGGATCTCGTGGTGCAAATCTTTACACTTTGTCCTTACAAGACATGATGACCGCTTCTCCAGTATGTCTTCTCTCTAAAGCTTCTAAGACCAAGTCATGGTTATGGCATCGCAGATTATCTCATCTTAATTTTGATGCTATCAATCATCTGGCTAAAAACGAGTTAGTTCGTGGTCTTCCCAAGCTTAAATTTCACAAGGATCATTTATGTTCCGCGTGTTCAAGGGGGAAAAGCACCAAGAAATCTTACAAACCCAAAGCTGAAGACACTAATCAAGAAAAACTTCATCTTTTGCATATGGATCTTTGTGGACCGATGAGAACTGAAAGTGTGAGCGGTAAGAAATTCATTCTCGTCATTGTGGATGATTTCTCAAGGTTTACATGGGTTAGATTTCTACGTACAAAGGATGAAGCTCCGAAAGCTATCATTACTTTTCTGAAATTCATTCAGGTACGTTTGAATACCACTGTCCGCCGTATTCGTACAGACAATGGTACAGAGTTCGTCAACCAGACTCTTCGTGATTATTATGAAGGAGTTGGTATATCACATGAAACATCCGCTGCACGCACTCCACAACAAAACGGTGTCGTTGAAAGACGGAATCGTACACTTATGGAAGCTGCTAGGACCATGCTTATTTATGCGAACGCTCCATTGTTCTTGTGGGCAGAGGCTATTTCTACTGCATGTTTCACCCAAAACCGTTCTATCATTCGGAAACGCCATGGAAAAACACCTTATGAGCTTCTACATGACCGCAAACCCGATTTCTCATTTTTCCATGTGTTTGGTGCTCTGTGTTATCCAAACATCCATAGTGAGAACTTGGGTAAGCTTCAACCAAAAGCCGACATAGGTATTTTCATTGGTTACTCACCGTCCAAAAGAGCATACCGAATCTATAACCGTCGTCTTGGCAAGATTGTAGAAACTATGGACGCTGATTTCGACGAGCTGACAGCGATGGCTTCTGAGCAACACAGCTCTGAACCCGCGCTTCATGAGATGGGACCCGGTGCTATAAGTTCCGGATTAGTTCCCAACAATCCTACTTCTACATCATTTTTACCACCAACTAGGCCTGAGTGGGATAAACTGTTTCAACCGTTGTTTGATGAATTCTTCGATCCCCCGACTGATGAAGTTCCAGCACCAGTAGTAATTGCTCCAATACCTGAAGTGGTTGCTCAAGCTAATGAACCTTTATCTAATGCATCTACAATTCACATTGAACCGGATGCACCTTCACCAAGTGATTCTCAAACTACACCTGAATCATCACCCCTACTTGTGCCTAATGATGTAGAAGAGGATTCTACTGATCACGACTTGGAATATGCTCACTTGCAAGAGCTTCCTTTCTTTGGTGTAGCGATCCCTGAAAACCCTTCAGCCGCCTCTACCTCAGAAGAAGCTCCATCTATTGTTCACTCCAGACCACCTAGGATTGAAAAACATAGCACTAAATGGACAAAAGATCACCCAATTAGGAATGTTATTGGAGATCTAGATCGACCAGTCTCTACTCGCCATCAATTACAAGAGAGTGCACTATATTGTTACTTTGATGCATTTCTCTCTGAAGTTGAACCCAAAAATTGGCAGCAGGCTATGACCCAATCATCTTGGATCGAAGCTATGCAGGAGGAACTCAATGAATTCAAACGACTTGAAGTATGGGAATTGGTTCCTCGCCCTGACAAGGTTAACATCCTTACTTTGTTATGGGTTTATAAGGTTAAACTTGATGAGATGGGTTCGGTACTGAAGAATAAAGCTAGATTGGTCGCTAGAGGATATAAACAGGCCTTGGGTATAGACTTTGAGGAATCTTTTGCTCCTGTAGCTAGATTGGAGGCGATTAGACTATTCCTTGCGTTTGCTGCTCATATGAACATGATCGTCTATCAAATGGATGTGAAGACGGCATTTTTGAACGGTGAACTAAGGGAAGAGGTTTATGTTAGTCAACCGGATGGGTTCGTCAGTACGGAGTCTCCTAATCACGTGTACAAGCTTAAGAAGGCTCTCTATGGGTTGAAACAAGCTCCACGCGCGTGGTATGATCTCCTGTCAACATATCTCATGTCGGAAGGCTTCTCCAAAGGCAAAGTGGACCCCACTCTATTCACTCTCAAAGACGGCAACGACATGCTTCTGGTACAAATTTATGTTGATGATATAATTTTTGCTGCCACTAACATAGAATTGTCTAAACAATTTGAGAAGATAATGTCCACACGCTTTCAGATGTCGATGATGGGAAAAATATCATTTTTCTTAGGATTACAGATTTCTCAGAATCCCAGAGGCATCTTTATAAATCAATCCAAATATGCTCTAGAATCTCTTAAGAAATATAACTTTGAGAATTGTGACCCCGTAGACACTCCAATGGTGGAGAAATCCAAGTTAGATGAAGATAGGGATGGGATTATTGTCGATCCGAAACTTTACCGTGGAATGATTGGCACCCTTCTCTATCTGACTGCTAGCAGGCCTGATTTGCAATTTGCTGTATGCATGTGTGCCCGGTATCAGGCTCGGCCTACCGAAAAGCACTTACATGTTGTTAAAAGGATCTTTCGGTATCTAAAAGGAACACTTCATCGTGGTCTATGGTATCCGAAAGATTCCTCGATTGCTTTAATATCATACGCAGATGCCGATCATGCTGGATGTCAAGATACGAGGCGTAGCACTTCTGGATCTGTGCAACTCCTAGGAGATAGATTGATCAGTTGGTCTTCAAAAAGGCAGAAAAGCGCTGCAATTTCTAGCACGGAGGCTGAATACATCGCCATGTCCGGTTGTTGTGCTCAAGTCCTTTGGATGAGATCACAATTAACTGACTACGGTCTTGGATTTAACAAAATCCCGATGTATTGTGACAACAAGAGCGCCATTGCCCTTTGCTGCAACTATGTTCAACATTCCCGGGCCAAGCACATAGACATTCGCTACCATTTCATCAAAGAGCAGGTGGAGAACGGAGTGATCGAGCTGTATTTTGTCACTACTGAGTACCAGCTGGCGGATATGTTCACCAAAGCCTTAGATCGAGGACGAATCGAGTTTTTGATCGACAAGCTTGGCATGAAATCATTCACTCCAGCGACTCTCAAAGAGTTGGCAGAAGAATCAGCTGAATAGTCGTGGTAAACTATTCAGAGTATCCTTTGGTTGTGATCATGTATATTATCGTAAATATATAAACCACAAAAAGAAAATACAAAAATATAAAACCAAGAAAAACCATAAAAAGTATAAAATCAAGAAAAACCAAAAATATTTTTCGTTTTAAATCGGGCATGTCTTTTAGTACGGTAATATTTACGGCCTTAGAAATGTCGATTAAAATTGACACGGTGCCATAAATAGAGTCCGTATAAAAGTTGTACATTTTTAAAACATGCCCATTATGGCTTGTAGTTATTTCAGACTGCAACCCGGTTTTCATATTAAAGTCACGTATTTCCTTGGAAAACGTTGGCTCAGAACGGGAATTAATTTTCTCGGGCGTGATTTACAAGCCAAATCATGCAAAGGGATCAAGTTTACTTTATAACTTGGTCTGACACGAATTTGTGTACGTCTCAGTGCATTAATTTGTTAAGATAAGAGAAATCTTATTCAAACCACGAATCAAAATTTTTCAAGAGATAAATTGGAAATGCTTTCATCACTATTTGACTCTTTAAACAATGACTACAGCTCTTTAAATAGAAAACGGGTCATCGTTTAAGGGGGAGAAAATAGTAAAATCATCTTCGTCATTAAAATTGATCTTCAAAAGTGATTGTGAAAATTAAGGGCTTCATGGTAATTGAGTGGTTTTGCTTTAGAAAACGACTAGTGTTCGTTCTAAGTGATAGGCATGGCTTTTAGATTTTGAGGATATGCTAATAGATTGTGTGTGCTAAGTTAAGTGAAATGGAAACATTAGAAACAAAAAGGAAAAGTATAGATACTCGAGGGACTAAAAGTGTGATTTATTGAAACTTGTCAAAATATTTTGACCTAAGTCAAAAAACACATCCACCCGCCTCTCACTATTATTTCTAATCACTGTTCTCCTATTCATTTGCCGCCATTGTTGTTTACTCACACACAAACTCTTCAAATCATCTTGTCTGATCATTCCTTCCTGATTCATTCACTACATAAGGTAATTAACATCATATTTTAACTTATGAATTCGTTTAAATCCCATCTATATCCCCTTAATTGATTCAAGATAATTAACAATTATCAGATTTAGGGTTTTGCCTTAATTAGGGTTAATTGATAAGGGATTTATGGTGGGTTTTGCTCGGAATAGGTTAAATGATGATTAAATTGCTTTAGATTGCCTTAGAAACTCACAAACGCACTTAGATTATTCATCATAAGCTTCGTTTGAAAAGTTCCGAATGAACACTGGATACAAACTTCCGAATGAAGGATTTCTTCTGAAAAACTTCCGAATGAGGAAGTTCCGAATGAAGGACTTCCGAATGAGGAAGTTCCGAATGAAGAACTTCCGAATGAAGGAAGTTCCGAATGAAGAACTTCCGAATGAAGGAAGTTCCGAATGAAGAACTTCCGAATGAAGGAAGTTCCGAATGAAGAACTTCCGAATGAAGGAAGTTCCGAATGAAGAACTTCCGGATGAAGGAAGTTCCGAATGAAGGAATGTTCCGGATGAAGGAAGTTCCGAATGAAGAACTTCCGGATGAAGGAAGTTCCGAATGAAGAACTTCCGGATGAAGGAAGTTCCGAATGAAGAACTTCCGGATGAAGGAAGTTCCGAATGAAGAACTTCCGGATGAAGAAGTTCCGAATGAGGAGAAGTTCCGAATAAAGAATGTTCCGAATGAAAATGTTCCGAATGAGGAAAAGTTCCGGATGAGTTGTTTGATTGTTATTGTTTGCATGCTATCTATGTACTTGTTGTTTTATCTTATGAAATGTGTTATGCTTAGAAGTAGAATGATATATATCTATCTGTTTTTGTGCATCAACCTTTCATGTCTTATCTTAAGCAGATAAAATGACTAATCCAACAGTACAAGCTATCCAAGAATCTAGGGAAGCCGATATTGCTAAAGCTCGAACCCTTAAGTTTATACCCAACAACTATAAGCTAAAGCAAGTTTCTAAATCCACTCACCATGGTTTTAAGGTCGCCATAGCCATTCTTGATAACTCCCATTTCAAGAACGCCCTTAGGAGTACAGCCTCGGTGCCTTATGAGTATATGTTTGAATTTTGGGCAACCAAGGATTTCACTTCGAACAAGATCACCTTCACCATCGACAACAAGCAGCAGACACTCACCGTTTCAGACTTCCGTAAGATGCTTGGTATACGGGATACACCCAAGGGCATGTCTTTCTCAAGGGATCCTACTAAAGATGAACTCGCGGAGTTATTTGACGCACTTGGATGTCCGGAAATACGAGTTGCATCTGAGTTTACTACTGCTAAGGTAGGACAACCCTGGAGAGCTTTGATGGGTATTCTCAGTAAATGCCTTACACCAAAAACGAGTGGACATGATGCTTTGCGAAGTCCGATAATGAACCTCTTCTATGGCATGTACAAAGCTGCGAATTCAGATTATGCTTTGTTGATATGGGAAGAATTCACCTTTCAACTCTTCCACAACAAGAAGCTGAAGACAAACTTCTTTCCTTATCCTCGGTTTATTAAGCTCATCATAAATTACTTTATGAAGCTTGATGCTACTATTGATAGGCGTGCAGGAGGTCGCTATCACACTGAAGAAGTTGATGATACTGTAGATCTGAGGCATGAAGGACCGTCTACTGGTGTGATTCCGGGTCCTGTTCCTGATTACCTTCTATCTGAAAAAATCAAAGGTTCTGCAGATTACAAGCTACTACAGTTAGAAATCCAGAGGCTGAAAGCAAACCTTCAAACTGGAGAAGACTCTTCCACAACGGTTAAGAGTAAAGGTAAACGCAAACAACCAGCTGCGTTACCTGAACCCGAACCCAAGAAGAAGAAGACAGAGGGTAAGAAAGGAAAGGGTAAGGATTTGATGCGTCTACGTGATGAAGCAGATATTGTTGATCCTACTCTTGATAAATCCGAACAACAAATGATGAAGATGGCTATTAAAAGGAGTAGGAAAGATACAGGCGGTAGTGGTTCAGGTGCGAGGGTAGATATCGAGGATGAGTACGAGGAACCGCATGATGTTGATGAGTTTGGGTCACCTGAAAACTATTCCACTTCGAAGGAGCCATCAATCCCTATTTCAACAAGTGTGGAAAAGGAACCTGCTGCCCCTACAATCATGGTGACAATTCAACCCTTGGCAACTCTACCTCCACCAATCCAACCCTTAACAACCCGACCAACCCGACTGGCTTCCACACCATTTCTTCCACCACCCATAATCCCCATCGTTAGTACAGCAGTAATAACCGAGCCTATTCAGTCAACCCAGAGCAGCTCTGCAACATCTGCAATGGCTGCATTAGTGATGGCCGAAATGCTTGACAATCACAAACGCGAAATGGATGAACTTCGCCAAGAGTTGCAAAGACGAGCTCAAAGGGAAGAAGTATCTCAGAAAGCTCAAGAAGAGTTGATTGCCAAGTTCTCTGCAGACATGGAAGCTACACGTAAAGCTCATGCAGAGGAACTTGCTCGAGTTAAGCAGGCTGAGGCTGATAAGCATGCTGCACGCATTACCAGACTTCAAGCAATGAGGGATAAATATAAGGAACAAAAAGACGCACTTGAAGCTTCTGTGAAAGAAAGAGTGCAAGAATCCGTTGAATCCTTAATGCCTAAGCTTCGTGACGAGTTGAAGACACTTGCTGCTGACAACTTGATGGTCAAATCCTCCAACCCTTCAGAAGCCGCCTATAAGATTGCTTATGACCTGACGGATTTTGAATTGAAGAAGATCCTTAAGGCTCGAATGGTGGAACTTGGGTCGTATAACAAGTCGAGGATTCAACGGGCTCTATATAAATCCCTGAATGATGCTATCATGGAGGATGATAGATTATTCAAAATGTTTGGAAGTGTGGTACCATATCACATCTTACCTGAGGAAGAAAGGGAAGAGAGTGAAGAAGAGGGTACGGGTGAAGAAGAGGAAGAAGAAGAAGAGGAAGGTGAAAAGGAGAAAGACGATGAAGAAGGTGGTGATGATGATGAGGATGATGAGGATGATGACGAGGATGAGGATGATGATGATGGCGATGATGGTGGTGATGAGAATCAGGAGAGTGTTAGGGATAATAACGGGGATGACAATCAGGATGATGATGGGGGTGAACAGCCGAAAGAGGGAGACAAGGTTACCAGCTCCAAGAAGACTGCTACTGGAACCAAGTCCACAAAAGATGCAGGACAGAAGGACAAGTCGACATCCTCAGAATCAAGACGAACTAAGTGGCGCCACGATGTGAATGCCACTACAGCGTCATCGGTTCCTGGTATCTCTGTTGCTGTATCTTTACCTATTACAACTAACCCCATTAGTTCTGCTGTTGTTCCTCCTGTGATTGCAGAATCAGTGACAGAACCCGAAGCTGCACAACACTCTCCAGTTCAAGACACTGCTGAAATGCCTGAAACTGAACAAGTAGATGTTCGCACTTCCACTCCTCAACAACAGGTTCAACAATCTACGGTTCCTGAACCAAGCATTCGTGCCTGGGAAGACACGTTGGAGATAGACGAGTCTGCACCACCACAAGCTTGGATCACGGCAGCAGCTCAATATGATCCGATCACAGATGCTGACAAAGATGTGCTGTATCTGCGTATCCGAAGTCCGATTGACTTATGTGCATTTCTTGCTCATGAGTATAAGACTTCGGTTACTCCATCCTTGGTCAAGAAAGCGATGAAAGATAAGAGACTGCGTGCCAAAACCCGATTACCCCGAATGGAGCTCGAGTACTATGCCGATGAGATCATAAAGGCTTTGAAAACCGTTCAACGGCCAGGACTTCATGAATCAGAAAGAGCTCCACCTCCAATGGATCCTGCTCAAGATAATCAGATCACTCTTGACTTCTTCGTCACCAATGATCTTGAGTATCTTATGAAGGGGTCATCAAAGTATGCAACATCCCTGACTTTGCTGAAAGCTGCCAACTGGGGGACAATACCCTTCATCGAGGAAAAGGTAAATCGACTCTGGGTCCCAAAAATGAATCGTAATTATGATATGTATGCTGTCATAGGTGCATCTCATTGGGACGAACGAGTCCGAAGGGCGTACAGGGTTTGCTGCATGGTCAATTCTGGAAGCAATGTTAGATCCGACATCCGTATCTCCAGCATCTTAGGAATGAAAACTGAAGCCAAGAACGGCTACTATCATGTGACGGAGATTCGCTTGAAAAGGGAGGATGACAGGGAATATAAAATCCAGCAAGGAGATTTTTCCATCATTCGCCTTGAGGATATTGAAGATATGCTGCTTCTGATGACCCGAGATCAACTTACTCACATTCCTCGTGAAGATCTGATTGCTTTGAATACAGCACTTCGTATGTTCACACGAAGCGTTGTCATCAAGTCACGAGTTGAGGATCTTCAGTTGGGAGTCGAAAGCTATCAGAGGAGGCTCAACTTAACCCGTCCTGTGAATCAAGTGCTACCTCAACATGTAGAAAGATGTCCCTATACCGGCATTTCTGTCCCGAATTCCGGCATTTTCTACTTGAACAGTCGAGGTTTGATGAAGTTTATGAGGGTGGGTGAGCTTCACAAGTATAGTGATGGAACTCTTATACAAGTCAGAGATAAGTTGGAACATCTGAACTCGGGTGGGACTTTGCCAGAGATGACGGAGGATTGGCATCCGGGTTACCGGCAGATGGCAAAGTATGTGATCAAAAAGATCGATCAAAAGCTCCGTGAACGTAGGTTGATGAGGAGCTTGGAAAGATTCGTGGGTGGAAGACCGTATTTAGTGCACCACAAGCTACTGCAACGATCCATCTGATGGGTCGTACATCTCAGGTCACTTTATATTGGTTTTCAATTGTGAATATGTAAATTTGTGAATAATGTGCTTGAATGGCTTGGTGTAGTGTTAAGGTATGATAATTTTTCAAGAATTTCTCACGAGATTCTAAATCTTTCAAAATATGTCATACCAAAGCACTACAACTATCCCTTATTAACTTAAGGGGGAGCAATAACTTGTTCTATGGCCAAACATTGATTTCATTTTTACCCAAAGACCGGTTAAACCATTCAATATCCCAAATATTAATGGTTAACATTTTGGATAAGGGGAGAAAATGGGATTAAGGAGACGTAAGTGTTACTTGGCTAAAAGATGAAAAAGACTTAATGATAATCCAACTTAATATGTGTTAAGCACGTGTTAAGGGGGAGCGTTTTTGATGATCAAAACACCTAAGGTACAAAACTTTTGATTTTAATATCACAAGTACCTTAGGTGATTTTCAATGATGTTTTCATGGTGGCAATTCCTTCCCAAAACACGCTTAATTCACGACGGATGTGGTGACAAAAGGGTGGTAGGAATAGGTTTAGTCCAATGATTCATCAGAGCCGATGGAATCTTCCCAAGGACAATTCCCTAGATAGAATTAGAAGTCCTAGGAAAGATGGAGAAAGAATGTGAACGTAGCTGAATGCCGACCAAGTACTTAAGCTAGCACTGGAACAATCACAACAAGGTGCTAGTGATGACGTATTGGTAAGCATTGAAGGGGTTGAAGAATGAAAAAGAAATGTAAAGATAAAGGGTGTAAAGAAAGAAGCCCTCCTTACAACTTTAGGCAGAAACCGGGTCAATACATATGCTATTGAGGTCATTTTTGTTAATGATTCTCGGTATTGAAGAAAGACATCATGGACCCAGTGATGCAATGCACAACCCTTCCCCAGCTAACTCAAATATCTCTCAAAAGGTATTTGTTTTAATCACACGGAGATCAACACGTTATCTATTGGTTTATTCACTCCGAATAAACTGGTATTGAAAAGGTGGCACTCCTCTCCAGCCATCGCTCACTAAATCAAAACGCACAATCGAGTCTAGAGCCAAGAGATCATCAAAAGTCTCATTAGGACACTTTCCATTTATTCCTTGCTTTCTCACACACTGTGAAAAGTAAGAGATTTTCATGAGTCCTACGCAATATTCCTGTAATATTGCCAGAACATCCGAGTAATACGTAAGTATTACAATGAAGATGGAAATCCTGCTTGAGCCAACATCAAACAAGCTCATGGTAGGTTACACGTGCGGTTCTTTTAGAACCAATCTTGTGAAAAACTGGAAGGTAACAGTGGTTTAATTCTTAATTGAACTTAAACTCGTTCCAGGCCTCTTCGCATTATCATATGATCTTGCCAGAACACTCAGAGTGACTCTTTATTGACCACAGTGACGAGTGGAAATCCTTCTAGTGTCAACATCAAACAGCACTTGGTAGGTAACGTGCAAGATTCTTTATGAATCGAGCTCGTGACAACTGGAAAGCAACGATGGTGAAAATCTTAATTGAAATTCACTTGTTCCAGGTTTCATGAATTGACGGCTTTTAATCACAAGGATAATTTATCCAAGTGATTCACTCTTTATGTTCGCAGTCAGCTTTGGACGGTCGAATAAAGAGAACGGGTTTACCCGCGAAATCCTGTCAGGAAGTTACTTAATTGAAACTATCCGTCACGGGTACGATATCTAATATCGTCCAACGGTCTTCACCGACCGGAGGTAAAATGCTACCGAATTAGAATAAAATGTTCAAAGCCATTTTATTCGTGTCGTTGCTGTGTACCTGCTAAAGACGGTGGCGTTGCTGAGTACCTGTTGAAGACGGTGGCGTTGCTGTGTACCAGTGAAGACGGTGGTGTTGCGGTGTACCTGTAAAAGTCGTTCCCACATGCTTATGTCTTTTGCAACAAAAATTCAAGAAAGTACAAGATGAAGTCTTCCGCTGTACCAAACTCTGAAGCTTTCAAGAATCCAACAAAAAGATGTAAGTGTGTGGAACATGAAGTCACGAGGAGGCAAAGTTCACAAGAAAGGCAAAGATCGCACGTGAAAGGCCAAAGAACAATGCTCTCAAGTCAAAGCCAAAAAGATCAAATCAACATATTCACAACAAAAGAAAGAAAAGAAGAAAAGACTACGAGCTAAAGAACGAAGACTTAGTATAGTATGCTAGGTTTAGAACTTTGTAACGTGGAGTGACCTCCCTTAGGGGGAGATTGTTAGAAATACGTTTTAACGTATATTAGAAGTATCGGTCACTCCACAATATGATTTATGTTGTAATAGCTCGTAGTTAGTAATTAGTTATTATTTGCTTATTAACTTAAGTAAGAACCGGTCCATGGGCTTGTCATGGACCGGCCCAAGTCCACTTATGACTTGGAACTATAAATACCCCTTTCCACTAAGGAAAGGGGTTGGTTGTTATCATTTCTTAATTTCCACTTAATAAAATTCACATAGTTTCTCTCACTTTCTCTCTCTAACTTTCTCTCTCTAGAAATTAACAAACCCCTTCATAGATTCATTGATTATCAATATTCTACAATAGTTTACACGAAGATTAAAAAAAAAAATTTTGGCGGCAAAACCCAAGTAAAATTTATTTTTCCCTAGACCATTTTTAGGCCATTTAAGCTTCATTTTCAAATTTTGGCGAAGCGGAAAATTTTTCGACCCAAAATTCAAATTTTCGGACCAAAATTCAAATTTTTAGGCTAAATTTCAATTTTTTTAGGTTTTATTTTTCATTAAAAATTTTATTTTTTCAAACTTTTTCCCTACTTGTTATTGGCTATTTCTAACTTGATTTCAAAATTTAGTGTTTCAAAATTTTTTTGGCTTACCGTTTTGTCAGACTTAGGAATTTTTTTGTTGGGCTCGAAAATTTTGGCAAAGTTTGATTTTGTTGACACTCCAACACACGCTTTCTACGAACTAAGATCCTGTTTTTCACACGGCTTCTACTATGAATTCAACAAGATAGTGGTGTTGCGGGTTTTGAGCATCGTGATAGCCATGTAAGAAAGAATAGGAATGTTGCCCATCTCCAGTCTCAACTTCTTATCGCACAAAAGGAAGAAGCAAGAATTCCACTTTTAGCTGAAGAGTTTGATCTCATGGCATCTACAGAAGCGTATGATGAGGAAGAAGAGATGACTACCGACTCCATCTTGATGGCTACTTCGCAGCAATCATCCACATCGGTAGTTTAACCTGACAGAGCTCCTGTGTATGATTCAGATGGTTCCTGTCAGGTACACCCACATCCCAATGATAATGAGTTATATAATATGTCTAATCAGGAGGAAGAGTATACTGAGTCACTTGTGACTTCCACTGAGACACACGGGGCTCAAACGAATAATAGCAATATTATTTCTAATGCGCCCAGTGTGGACCTTAGTGGAGATCAAGTAGCGCAACCTACAACCCTTCCTGACGAGACGCATGCGTATTATAAATCATTATTTGATAAGCTTGCCAAGGATGTTGCTCATGCGAATGTGGTTAATAATAAGTTTAGAGAAACTAATGCCAAATTGACCACTGATCTTGCGGGATATAAGGAATGGGAGAAAAGTTTTGAAATTCATCATGCTAATATCAAGGAACTTGAACAAGCTCATGCTACATCGGTTTATCAAGAAAAATGCACAACTAAGAAATTAAATGCCTTACACTTAAGTAATGCTAACAAGATAAGCGAATTGAATGATGAAATCACCTCTCTTAATAAACAGCTTTCAACTAAAAAATCTATTATTTTGGATTTTAAAGAAGAACGAAAAAAGGTGAAACATGATTTCAAAATTCGAGAAGATGGGCTTCTTGAGGATTTTTGCAAAGCTCAGGATAGGATTAGGGAATTAGACAACCTTTTGGTAAAACGTGGTCAAACTATGCAGACGATAAATATGCTCGCACTAAAAGTGAATGAGATTAATTACACCCGTTACAAAATGGCTTTAGGTTGTCCTCTTTCTCCCAATCCCGAATATCTTAACAAGTTCAGGCCACAAATCAAACTCTATATAATGGTAGTGTGCTCTTGTCTGATGAGCATGATCCTCCTAGTGTGCATGATTCTGAGGAAACTACTGATCTTGCTATAGAGACTCGTTTACGAATGAAAAAGCTTGATAAAGAAGTGACACCCGTTTATTATCCGAAAGTTAACCCTCCAACTGTTTTTGTTCGGTCTAAAACGACTACTGAAATGCTTTTGATACCGAGTGAGGAATTGTCGGATGATCCTTCTAAACCGAGTGTTGCACGACAATTTCTTAACGAGCTAAAATATAACTTTGTCATTCTCAAATGTGTTGTTAATTCAAAAATTACTGGAGGAAACTTTACTTCACCCGTTCAGATTGAAGTTCAGAAAATTCTTCACAACGAGATTAATCCGATCATTAATCAAGTTGATGCTAGGATAAGCAATCTTGAGAACGCTTTTCTAAAAGAACTTGCCAAATTTGTTGAAGACTTTAAATCTTTGGCGAAGGAGGCTGATGAATATCTTGATAGAATTAAAGTTTTGGAAAGCGACCTTGCATGTCTCTCAAAAGCAAGTGACAGTGGTAATTGTGTTGATAATAACCCCGTTGCGGTAAACATCTTTGTGTCAGACAATGAAACCCTCCAAAATGAGCTTGATCGTACGAAAGATAAAATGGAGTCTTATGTCATCAAAAAGGACAACGAATGCACCGATCTTTGGAATAAATATGTCAAAAAATGTGATGAATTGATGAAAAACTCTCGTATGATAAAGCTTACAATGAACTGCAACTAACAATCGAACAGCTGCAAGCTCGGTTAGGAGGTGAATGTCGCGACAGTGAGCCTTCAACAAATGTTAATCAAAAAGAGTTCACGATTCTTCAACACCGATATGATTTTCTTTACAAACATTTTCATGCTCTTGAACTTACTTTGCAAAACAAAGTTGGAAAAGTTCCTGATGACAGTAATTTACAAGTAAAACTCTCTGAATCATTTCGTGAACTGAATGAAAAGAGTAAGGATATTTCTGATCTGAAAGCTTAGTTGCAAGACAAAGACATCACAATCAGTGAGTTGAAGAAACTTGTTGGAAACATGGGTGGGAAAACGGTGGAATCCAATGGTGTGAAACTTGTTGTTCGTCAGCCAAATGCGTACAAAGTACCAAAGCCATCTATCTTAGGAAAACCGCCTTCTAATGTTTCTAGGTTACCTCCTAATACCGATGTGCCATCACCTGTACCAAAACCAGCCATATCACCCTATGTTCCTCCATTTAGAAAACCCATTTTTGCTAAACACAACCCGGTGAATGCACCTTGCGCTACTCCTAAGAGTACTCCCAAGCATGTGATTCTTACGCCCACAAAAGAATCTAAAGGTTCAAATGACGTTGTTCAAATCAACAACCTAGGGGATGGTATGCCAAAAGGGAACATTCAGAAAGTAAACCATGTGTATTCAAAACCTAGTAAACCAACAACCACTAGAGTTCAACACACTCCTAATGGTAATCAACCAAAACCTAGGACTCCTTTCCAGCAACCTAGGAATTAGCAACCACCAATGAGTAGTAGTGTATCGAACAAGGTGCCTGAACTGTCAGTAAAACCAAGGTACATAAGAACTTTCAAGAATCCCAAACTCCCTATATGCCCCACGTGCAAAAAGGGTATTCATAATGGAAACCATGCTAATTGCATTCTGCAATACCTCTATGAGGTAAACTCTCGTGCCTTCACACAGACAACAAGGAGATTCACACCCGTCACAAAGAAAAGCAATGACAAGAAATCTTCAAGGCGGATCACTGCAGGAACTAGTTTCTCTCCTAAGAAGTCTTCCGCTGTGCAAGAGAACACTACTCGTAGATCTAGTTTTCAGTGGAAAACAACGGGTAGGATCTTCAAGGAAGTTGGTCTTAAGTGGATTCCCATCGAGAAGAGTTATGACACCTGCTCCAGCACTAATGCGAGTGGTCTGAATGTAGAAAATACATTTGTTACTCCTAACACTAGTATTTGTGCAAACTCTTCTTCTATCATTGCAGGTACAACAACGGATTCTGAATCCATTTCTTCAAAGGGTTCCAATTCAGTTCATTTGACATCACCTTCTTCTGCTATACAAAGGTCTATTTTGGATTATTTTCGAAAAGATTGAAAATCAAAATACAAAAATATAAAACCTATAAAAACAAAATAAAAAACGAAAAAATCTTTCAAAAATACCAAAAATATTCTTCTCGACATGTCTTTCAGTTTCAATAATATGGACGTGCCTAGAAATGTCGCTCAATAACGACACGGGTGTGTACATAAAGCTCGAATGAAAGTTAAAATGTGTTCAAAACATGTCACTTCCTTTTTCTTTAGGTGAT
Source organism: Glebionis coronaria (assembly GCA_025667525.1). Classification (NCBI taxonomy): domain Eukaryota; kingdom Viridiplantae; phylum Streptophyta; class Magnoliopsida; order Asterales; family Asteraceae; genus Glebionis; species Glebionis coronaria. The sequence goes on along the minus strand of JANFOE010001242.1, from coordinate 409,696 downwards.
TTGCAATTACTTCAGATTGTGACTCGTGCCTCAAAGAAAGGAAAGTTGATCACGGATGATAACTTATCCTTAACAACGAGAAAATACAATTTTCTCGGTCATGAGCTTTCAATAAAAACATTCCATGTTTTTAAGCTCATGAAAACGACTTATAGTTAAATGTCAGACTGTAACTCGAACTTCAAATAAAGGAGAGTGTATCTTTAAAGATAACTTATCCTAATAACGGGTGGAGAAATATATCACGGGTTGAGCTTGTCACAAAACATTCAAAGTTTTGAGCTCAACACAATGGCTTATAGTCACATGTCAGACTATAACCCGGTCCCCCAAAGAAAGGAAAGTCTATGACTTATCCTCATCAACGGGAAATTAATTTTTCTCGGTCATGGGATTATATTAAAACATTCAAAGTTTTAAGCTCATGCACTCAAGGAAAATGTTCATTTATGTACATTTTTCCTCAACAACGGGAAATTCAGTTTTCTCGGGTTTGAGCACAACTTTTCAAGGTATTTCAAAACTGTGTGCTCATATACTCCCATATTTTAATTAGAATTCTTTTTCGATGGGGAGTAAAAACTTTCATGCAACATTATTCTCTCCATGTTTCATCACTAGTTTTACAAAAATTTCAATCATATGCAATTTTTGAGGGGGAGAATAGTGATTAAAATGTGTCATCTTGGATAAGATCTTTGACATAAGGGCTTTCTCTTCCTAATATGTGCAAAAACCTTTCATTTTATGATGCACATATGTAGGGGGAGCATTTTGGTGATATAGAAAACTTTCAAGGTGTAAACATTGATTTCATCAACACCTTGATTGCATTTTCAATTGGTTTTTCTGGTTACGATATCTATGCCCTTCAACACATTAATTCACGATGGTATTGGTGTCAAAAGGTGGTTAGGTATTCGTCCTATGATCCAACCAGAACCGAATGGATCTTCCAAGGGACAATCCATTAGAACTTAGAATTCCTTAGGAAAGATGGAGTAGTAGTGCGTACGGGAAAAATGCCGACCAAGTACTTAAGCTAGCACTAGAATAATCACAATAAGGTGCTAGTCATGACGTCTTGGTAAGCATTGAAGGGGTTCAAGAATGAAAAAGAAATGTAAGGATAAAGGGTGTAAAGAAAGAAGCCCTCCATACAACTTAGGCAGAAACCGGGTCGATACATCTATTATCAGAATCACTTTGATGATTTCTGATACTGAAGACAAAGCATCATGGACCCAGTGATGCAATGCACAACCCTTCCCAGCCTACTCAAGCTTCTCTCAAAAGAAGTTTGTTTTATTGTCACGGAGTTCAACTCATTTCTATCGACTTTCTCACTCCGAGAAGGTAGATATTGAAAAGGTGGCGGTCTGCTCCAGCCTCTGATCACCAAATAAACGTGCACTTATAGAGTCTAGAGCCAACGAGATTCATCAAAAATCTCATTAGGATACTTATTCCATATATCAATTGTTGTTCATCATTAGAACATAAGCGATATTTTACAGAGTCCTACGCTCTATCCTTGTGATATTGCCAGAACATTCAGAGTGATACTCTTTAGTATTCACAGTGATGAATGGAAATCCTTCCAGTGTTAACATCAAACAGCACTGCGGTAGGTCATGTGTAAGATTCACTTGAATTGAACATATGTTAACTAGAAAGCAACAGTGGTTTGATTCTTTTGTGACTCAAACTCGTTCCAGGTCTCGACGCAATATCTTTATGATCGTGCCAGAACATTCAGAGTAATACTCTTGAGTATTTATAGTGACGAATGGAAATCCTTCCATTGTCATCATCAAACAACACTGTGGTAGGTAACTTGTGAGATTCTATTTGAATCAAACTTGTGTCAACTGCAAAGCAACAATGGTCTGATTCTTAACTGATTCAAACTTGTTCCAGGAAATTGAATTGACGAATTAATCAGCAGAATGAAACTGCTTGATTCACTCTTTATTATGAACTATCTTTCGAGATATTCAAGTATTAAGAACGGCTACCACAGCCGGAAACCCTGTCAAGGAAGTTCTTTGAACTTACTAATCACAAGTACAGTATTCGTACTGTATAATGGGAAACCGGAGGAATGCAAACGGTGGCGTATCCTCAAGAGTCGTAATTTAAGACCACGTGCTCATGTTAATGAAGAAAGCTCAATAACATCTCAAGATAAAGACTTCCGCTACTCTGATGATCAAGGGAGATTGTTAACAAGCTTTCATCTCAAATCAAAGTTTGAGTATGTGTGGAAAAACACAAGAACACAAGATGGCAAAGTTTTAAGATCAAGTCAAGGCAAAGACCAAAGATCCACGATCATAAGTCATTAAAGGAATGATGAAAGAACTCTCAAGACAACGAGCTTCAAAGTTTACAACAACAATGAAGTGAAGTCACATATAACTTTACCACCACTTAGGGGGAGATTGTTAGAAGTATTTAAAGTGATGGTCAAAGAAGTGAAGTCACATATTATATGACCACCCCTTAGGGGGAGATTGTTAGAAGTATTTAAAGTGATGGTCATATAATATACCGTTGCGAAGCTCATGGAAAAAGCTACTTAATGGTGTCGAGAGTTCTATGTTATTGTTATGTATGCAACGGGAATTAGTCTTGAACACACAAATGAGGAAGGCCTCCTCAACTTGTAAGCCTTAGTATAAAAGTCCCATCCAACCTCATTTGTGTGTGTGTCTCTCATAGTATTTTCTCTTCTTGTTTTAGAGAGAGAAACTCTTCTTAGTTTCTCTCACTAGAATCACCTACTTTGTATCTTTTTTCCTCCTTCTTCATCTAATCTAATATTCCATTCTTTGTATTAATCTTGTTCTTCATCTTCTATATTTCTTGTTCTATAAGTCGTGTGCATAAGTCATACAATATTATTTTTACTTTTTACGTGCTTTGTGCGAAGTATAAATAGATACCAATCGAGCTTTTATTAACCAAAAATAAATTAAGTCTTAACGATAAAACGTAAAATCAATTCGACACGATTCGAGACAAAACGATATATACTAAAAAACGGTTATTAAAATGGCGCCGCCGCCGGTTCGTGCTCGTTACGATTGACGATTTTTCGTGAGACGATTTGAATTTTGGGATCCGTTCACTTTTGAACGTTATTTTTCATTGCAATATAAAAAATATATATTAAAAAAAAAGAAAAAAAAATATATAAAATTTATAAAAATCAAAAATATTTTCTTATTTTATTTTCTTTTCATTATTACTATATATATCCCTTAAAAAATCCAAAAATATTTTCTTTCGACTTTATTTTTCTTTTAGCTATATATTATATATGATATATAGTTTTATATAGTATATTATAATCTATTATTTTCTTTTTATTATTTTATTATTATTTTATTATTATTTATTATTATTAAAAAAGTTTCAAAAATATTCTTCTTTATCTTCTATCGTGTTTAATTCTTTTCTCCTCACCCTCTTATCGTTTAATTCTTATCTTCTACTTCTCATTCTTTCTATAATTCTTTTTCTCAGCCCTCTTATTTCTAATTTTTCATGGATTTGTATTGTATAGGGTGTGGGAGACCATCGTCTGGTAGTCAATCATGTCAATGGTGTTCATGCGAGCGGTGCGGAAGATCTCCCCAATTCACAATTTGGACATTGTCTATTTTGTAATTCGATCAATTCGTACTTAACCTCTAATGACACTATCTCTCCCTCTTACATTTATGGGGATCCGTATCCACAAAATGCATCGGGTTTTTCTCAATACCCGTGTTGCAACAATTGCGGGGGCCCTCACGATACTTTTCTTGTCAACCGATGAATTATTATGAGCCAAATCCGTGCTATAATTTCGGGTTTCATAATTTTGAGCCCCCACATTACACCCTCCATCATCCACCTTCTTTTGCAATGAGTGAAGAATAATGAGCCACTATTTTGAATGAACTCCTAAAAGTTCAAGACGAGTTAGATCGACTAAAAGATAAATTGCAAGAGGAAAGGCGACAAGAGCAAGTATCTAATCTTAGTGCTTATACCTCTACGCCTCTTGTGATTCTTTATTGTTATGATGATGACGAGGATAATATTTACGATCTCAATCCATCATGTGAGACTACTACTCCTATTCTCGATTCTTCCACTACGGAGACCGATGCCTCTCTCATCATGGGGGATGAGGGTCTTATCACTATTCCTTGTGATGAGATTCTTATTCCAATCCAAAGTGAGCCTACGGTTTCTTCCGATAGTGATAGTGAGTGTGAATCTCTTTCTAGTGAAGATTCATTACCTCCCATCGACATCTTGGGAGATGATTCTTTGGCTTTCTCTAATCCTCTTTTTAATCTCGAATGATTTTACTTCTAGTGATGACGATTCACTATCCGATGAAGACGTTCTGAAGGAAAATTTCAAGATTTATTCAAACCTTTTATTTGATTTTGATGACGCCTACATCTCTAGTGAGGTGAATCCTCTCTTTGAAGAAGGGATTGAGGACATTGATAGCTCCGACTCTCTTGCTATTGATGAGCATTATTTGTTAACCATGCCACCTCCCGTCGTAGAGGAGGTGGAGAGATTTGACCCTACCTTCCGTTTGATTCGGTCTAGAGAGGTGACGCGGGTGGTGGATATTTCTTATGATATTTCTCATATTATGTTGCCACCCCGTCCTACTACATGCACACCCAAGCGGGTGATGTATCACTTTTACTCTCCTCATTTCATACCGGGAAATGAGGATGACTGTTTTGATTTTGGAGGAGACGTTGATGTTGCTATTACTTGTGATGTTTTACCGGTTATCCCATCGACTCTTGCTTTGAGTTTCTATCAAGTGTCCTTAGGTGACACTTTGATATCTTTTTATCCCACCCTCCCGCCCTTCGCGAAGATGAGTATTCTTAAGGATCACCTTTATACCTATTTCTCGTATGTTATAAGAATCCTTCTGCTTTTCTTCACTTATACTGTGGATTCTTCTTCTTTATTCTCATCCGGTAATGAGGATAAAAATTTTGACCCTAGCATATCTGTTTTGAGCCAGTGGTGATTCTCTTGCTCCCCCATGGACCATTTAATTCGGGGTCGAGTCAGGCTCGTGACTCGATTAACAAAAACAAGCGCTTCTCACGAGGCAACCCGATGATTTATCTATTTTATCTATTTTCTAACATAACTGTAGGGGCGTGCTTCTCTCCATGTGTGCTTGTTGGTATTTGTTTTTGTGTGCAGGGTTCCCTTGGATTGAGGAGACTTTCAGAGGGTTGATGTTGTTGTTTCCATCATCTTCTTCATTCAGTCTCCGATCGATCTTCATGTCTATATCAGAGGAGTACTCAGTTCTCATCTTTATCCATACATATCTGATTGTGTTCTCCTTCTTACACATGGAATTCTAGCATTAGCCTTTTATGTTCTTAAGTGTAGGGGTAGCACCTTATCACTTTTGAACATTGAGGCCAATGTTCGGTTTTAAGTGTAGGGGGTTTATATCATATTGATCATATTCATGCCTACTTGTTTGCCCTCTTGCATCCTATTTTGATCAAATGTCTGTTTGTTTTTATTTTATTTTAATAAAATAATAAAACGTTTTTGACCGTGGGCTAGAACAAAGGGGATCATGACTCTGCCTGAGTGTTGATCTGGCTGCTCCCTTAACTTTTAGACTGAGCTTTTAGGAATTGTGCAAATGAAAATGCTAAACGTGGAGTAGTTGGTTCTCTTTAGAGCTTATATGAGTAACCAGTGGCTTTTCCTCCTAGATTATAACTAGACTAAATAAGTGTGTTTTTTCAAGCCTTTGAACGTTAAAAATTGTGTTGTTATGCAAAAATAAATTCTTATGCAATTTTGATATAGAGTCCTAGTTCAACTTTTTATTTAAATTTGAGTGAAAGCATACTTTCTTAAATTTGAAATAATGTTGCGTGAATAAATATGTAGAAAAAAAGAGAGAAAACAAAAGAAAATCGAAAAAAAAAATTAACAAAAAAAGAAATTGAAAAAAAAGTGTTCAATAGAGTTAGAAGAGTCGAGTAAATGAATAAGTATTTTTTGTTGCTTTAACTATAATTGTGAGAAACTTGCTTTTTCTTAAATTTAAATCCTAAGTTGAACTAGAATTCGTCAATTTTTTATAATAGTTTAGACGGTATTAGAGAGTGTAGAAGTCAAAGGTCCCGTGAGCTCCGATACTATTCTTGAGGGTGTAAAAACCTAGCCTCCTAAGCTTTGCTAAAGGACATGCTGAGAAGAAAGTCGCTACATGGAGTGATATCTCCTTTGAATCTTCATTCTCTAATTAATGTCGTTGTTTTTTATCTAAGTGTCTTTTATTAGCTTAGCTGTGATTTCAAGATCTTTGATTTCAAAATCTCGCCAATCCCAGTACTATTCTCAGTGGGGTGTCAAAAGCCCGGGCACTTAACCGATGAGGTTGAGACGTTCCGAGAAGAAAGCCGCTACATGGGAAAGGCCATTTTTGAATCTTAAATCTCGTCTTTTTCGGTGAGTTTAATATTACACTTAGATGATTAGCAACCATAATAGATGTCGATTTGAACGATCAAAACTTTGAAAATGAGCACACTTTCCTAGTATTTTATAATTATAGGAGTAAAAAGTTATATTTACACAGGTTATTAGTATAAGTAGTGTTGGAATTTTGCCAAAACATTTGCACAAGGAGTCTTAGCTTAGCTGGGAGTAATAAAAAGAGGATGACGATACTTATTCCCTGGAGAAACCCAGTTTGCATGTTTCCCGTTCTATGATCCTTATACCTTGAATAAAAAGTCGAGCATGGCGGGTCACAATGTATTCTTTTATTTTCATTTTATTAACAAGTCGATTTCAAATAAAGTGGTTTTAAATTGTTTTTGGATTTAACATTTGTGATAATAGTTGCTTGGGGGCAAGCAACGTTTAAGTGTAGGGGTGTATTAAACACGTAATTATTCATGTATTTAGTGAGAATTTCCCTTCATTTTTTGCATAATAAATAGCAAAAATGTATTTTTAGTGCATATATCGTTTATATTTGCTATTTATTATTATAGGTACGAATATTAAAGAAAAGGAGCTAAAACCAAGAAAAAGAGCAAAAACGAGCACGAGAAATGGCAAGAGCACAAAAAATCGAGTTTGACGGTATATTCGTGTTTTATTGGGCCGCCCCAACACCATTTAAATGGGTCGGACCGGCCCATTAATACATCTTAAAGCCACTCCAGCCCAGCAAGCCTAACAAGCCCAACAACTTTTATTTGAGGACACAGCCCATGAAGGCCCAAGGCTAGAAAAAAAAAAGACGCAACAAAGAAAAGCCCACAGGCCCATATTTTTGGAAACAGAGCAGTAGCTTAGCTTAGACGCATATATCTTCACATCTGAACTTTTCTGTTTTCTCTTTTTGTTGGAGGTAGGCTAGTCTAGATTAGTTTTAGGATTAGATATAGTTTGATTTTTAACGCAACTTGTTCCATCTTATTCTATATTTTAATCAATTTTAGTTTATGAAATAAGTAGTTTGATGTTCGGATATGTTTCGATTCGTACGATGATGTCAAGTTGTCAGTTTCGATTAATGAAGAGGTGAATGTTTCGGTTTATGTAGCAGTTTCGATTCGTTCAGCAGTCTCGATTTCAGTTTTCAGTTTTTTGTTTAAATATAGTTTCGATATTAGCTTCAATATCATTCTCGGTTCAAGTTTCGGCTTGTTCGATAGCATCGTTATTCGCCTACAGCGGAGGCTTTGGATGTAGTGTAATTGACTTTTCCTTTTTCTCTACTGCTATTGTCGAATATATTTTAAACATGCTTCTATATGCCTCTTTTGATTGTCTGTTTAGTTGTTTTACTCTTGGGCTTGGTGGATCTTAAATAGTACTAGCTTATTAGACTTTTGTTATAGCTATTAATATGTGTTTAGATTAGTGCAATTTTAGAGGAATAAGTGTAATTCAGTTTAATGGAATTTTTAATTTATTTAATTTTGCATCAGTACAATTCATTCAAGTCTCATTATACTAGAAGTCAAAGTTCTGGTGTCAAAATAAGTCAAACAGATTACAATCAATAAAATCATTTTGGTCAAATATAGGTTTTAAGCATTAGACTTTAGAGTTACAGTTGGTTTAGTGGAACATTTATATTATTGCAAGTATTGTAATGTTTCTGCCTAAATAAATCTGAAATAGATTAGTCCTCAAAAATGTTAAAAGAATAGAATAGCAAAAATATTTTATTAGCTTAGAAAAAGGTTTCTCATCTTAAGATGTTATACTCATTTATACTGTTTGAATAGGATTGTTTTCATAACAAATAATAAGAGAAAGCTAAATGACAAAATGGTTGAAGAAAAATAAATAGCTAAAATGGTAGTATCATACTAGGTTGTTAATTACATTTTTTTGCTGAGCCAGTGTTGGTTTAGTAATCGAACTGGGCCAAGATTTGGTTTTACAAAGTTTAGATTTCAGATTTTATAAACTTAGATTTTATTAAATTTATATTTTAGTTTTATAAAAATTAGTTTTACTTTTACAAATTGGTATTTTGTCATTTTGCATTTTTAGAATAATTTGAATTTACATTTTTAGCATTTTATAATTTTTACATTTTTACTTTTCTTTTATTTTATCATTTTTATATTTGTTTAGTTTTAATATTCTGTTTGTGCATTTTATATTTCTACTCTATGCTTTATTTGCGGTATTTGGAATTTGTTTTTAGATTAGTACGTATTACGTAATAGATAATATTTTTACTTTTTACGTGCTTTGTGCCAAGTAGAAATAGATACCAATCGAGCTTTTATTAACCAAAAACAAATTAAGTCTTAACGATAAAACGTAAAATCAATTCGACACGATTCGAGAAAAAACGATATATACTAAAAAACAGTTATTATTGTGCTACGAGATGGTTCATTGTAGGATATGTAAATCTTGCTTATGTTTTAGAGAGAGAAAGAGATAGAGAGATGATGGAGTTCACACACTTCTAGAGAGAGAAAGTGAAAGATAACTATGTAAAATATGAAAACCACCAACCTCTCCATCAAAGGAGAGGGTTTATATACCCAAGCCTTGTGATGGGCTTGGTCTTACAATATTGGGCCGGCCTACACATGTTGTAGGCTAGGCTTGGCCTTGTTTATTTAATAAAGATATCTAGACTACGAGCTACTACTTAATATGTTGTTGGAGTGACCAAATCTTCCTAAATACGTAAAAACGTATTTCCAACAATCTCCCCCTAAAGGAGGTCACTCCAAACAAGGGTGTTACCCTAGTTACAATAATAAAATAAACCTAGCATACTATGCTTGTCTTGAGCTCGTAGACTTCGTCTTTCTTTTCTTTTTCTTCTCTGGTGAACATGCTGATGTGATCTTTGATATCAATCTTTAGCATTAATCTCTTGCCTTGATCTTGTGCATCCATCACTTGTGATCTTCGCCTCCTCGTGACATCATGTCCCACATACTTATACCTTTGTAATTCTTAAAAGCTTCAGAGTTTGATACAGCGGAAGACTTAACTTTTAGGCTTTCTTGAATTTGTTGAAGTTTTAAGTGCGAAAAGTATAAGCATGCGGGGACGACTTCTTCTCGGATTCCGCAACGCCACCGTTTTCAAATGCCGCAACATAAGTAGACACGAACGAAATGGCTTTGAACATTTCATTCTAAATCTGTAGCATTTTACCTCCGGTCGGTGAAGACCGTTGGACGATATAAAATATCGTACTTGTGGCAGGTAGATTTAATTAAAAATATCCTTGACAATATTTCGCGGGTAAACCCGTTCTATTTACTCGACCGTCCAAAGCTGACTACGAACGTAAAGAGTGAATCATTTGGATAAAATTATCCGCATGATTGAAGCCGTCAATTCTGATTCCTGGAACAAGTTTGATTCATTAAATAATCGCACCATCGTTGCTTTCCAGTTATCACGAGCTTGATTCATATTGAATCTTGCAAGTTACATACCAAGTGCTGTTTAAGGTTAACACTAGAAGGATTTCCACTCATCATTGTGAACACTAAGGTATCACTTTCAGTGTTCTGGCAAGATCACTAAGATATTACGTAGAGGCCTGGAACGTGTTTAAATTCAATTAAGAATAAAACAGCTGTTGCTTTCCAGTTATCACAAGTTTGATTCATAAAGAATCGCACAGGTCACCTACCATGAGCTTTTTGATATTCGCTCAAAAACGATTTCCATCTTCATTGTAAATACTTTCGTATTACTCGGATGTTCAGGCAAGATCATGAAGATTTTGCGTAGGACTCTTAATATCTTTCTTACTTTTCACAGTGTGTGAAGAAGCAAGGAATTATGAAAGTGTGTCCTAATGAGATATTTGATGATCTCAAATGGCTCTAGACTCGACCGTGCACTTTGGATTTTAGTAATCGGAGGCTGGAGAGGAGTGCCACCATTTCAGTACCTATTTATTCGGAGTGAATAAATCGATAGATAACGTGTTGTTTCCGTGTGATTAAAACAAATACCTTTTGAGAGATATCTGAGTTAGCTGGGATGGGTTGTGCATTGCATCACTGGGTCCATGATGTCTTATTTTCAATATCAAGCATCATTTAAAATGATCTTAATAGCATATGTATTGACCCGGTTTCTGCCTAAGTTGTAAGGAGGGCTTCTTTCTTTACACCCTTTATCTTTACAATTCTTTTTCATTCTTCAACCCCTTCAATGCTTACCAATACGTCATCACTAGCACCTTGTTGTGATAGTTCCAGTGCTAACTTAAGTACTTGGTCGGCATTCAGCTACGTTCACAATCTTTCTCCATCTTTCCTAAGGACTACTATTTCTAGATATGGAATGTCCTTGGGAAGATTCCTCCGGTTTAAGAAGAATCATTGGACTTAACCTATCCTACCATCCTTATGACACCACAATCTTCATCATCATGAGATAAATGGGTTTTGGGTAAGTATATGTCACCATGAAAATCCATTTTGATATGCAAATCTGTTTTGCTCCCCCTTAACATATGCCACGATATTCGAAAACATTTCGCATATGTCAGGATGAGCCAGCACATTAAGTCAAACCATTTGTGATAATTTCCCATATTAAATCATATTTTCTCCCCCATATTAAAACAATTAACCCAATCGATGTTTTTAATATCAATTGATTTAATGAAGTTTTAACAAAGGTTTTGGGAAGAAAAATGCAAGTCCGTTTTATCTTCATGACACCAAATGTATGAGATATGATACCGATTTGTAACATGATCACATATTCACCATATCAGAAAAAATTGACAAGGTTGGACCTGATTGATGAGAACATCATGATAAGATCAAATGGTTCTTGTTCACGAATGTTGGTCTCCTCGTCATGTGTGAAGTCATCTGTTGACACCACGTGTACGATTGGTATTGTTGTCTTGACACCAATTAGTGAGCTTGTCACTTTCGGCATCGAAGATTCTGAATGCTTGACAATGGCTCCCCCTCAATTGTTGACCCGTGTTCTAATGAAAGAGCTATAGTCGTCGGTTGAGTAGTCGCATCGTCAAGTATGTAGATACCAATTGACAAAATCTTTGGTTGTAGAGATGATAACTTCATAAAAATAAGACTTCTCTTGTTTTAACAAATAAATGCACTGAAACGTACATAGATTTGTGTTAGACCAAGTTATAAAGTAAACTTGATCCCTTACAAGGTTTTAAAGTAAACATTGCCCGAGAAAATTAATTCCCGTTGTGAGCCAAAGCTTTCATAAGAAATACTTGGCTTTAATGTGAAAACCGGGTTGCAGTCTGAAATAACTACAAGCCATAAGGGCATGTTTTATGAAATATTTACAACTTTTGTACGAACTCAATTTATGGCGTCGTGTCGATATTAATCAACATTTCTAAGGCCGTAAATATTATCGTACCAAAAGACATGCCTTTAAAAAATAAAGTAAAAATATTTTTGGATTTTCCTAGATTTTTCAATTTTATGGTTTTTATATGGTTTTATATTTTTGTATTTTGCTTTTGTGGATAAAAATATAAACAATATATACAGATGATCACCAAGGATACGAAGAATAGTTTACCATCACTATTCTTTCGCTTCATCTGCCAGTTCCTTAAGAGTCTCAAGCGAGAAGGTTCTCATTCCTAGCTTGTCGGCCAAAAATTCCATTCGAGCGCGATCTAAAGCCTTCGTGAAAATATCCGCCAATTGATACTCAGATCGGACAAAGTAAAGCTCGATTACTCCACTTTCCACTTGCTCCTTGATGAAGTGGTAGCGAATGTCAATATGCTTCGACCGGGAGAACTGAACGTTGTTGCAGCATAAGGCAATTGAACTTTTGTTGTCGCATTACATTGGAATTTTGTTGAAACCTAGACCATAGTCGGTTAATTGCGATCTCATCCAAAGAACTTGAGCACAGCAACCGGACATAGCTATGTATTCTGCTTCCGTACTTGAAATTGCAGCACTTTTCTGCCTTTTCGATGCCCAACTGATTAGTCGATCTCCAAGTAATTGCAAAGTTCCACTCGTGCTACGCCTTGTATCTTGACAACCCGCGTGATCCGCATCTGCATATGCCATTAGGGCAATCGAGGAGTCCTTCGAATACCAAAGCCCGATTAATGGTTCCTTTAAGATATTGAAAGATCCGTTTAACAGTAGCTAAGTGTAACTCAGTAGGCCTAGTTTGATACCGAGCACACATACATATAGCAAACTGAAGATCAGGTCGACTGGCTGTGATGTACAGAAGGGTACCGATCATTCCACGATAAAGTGTTGGATCAACGGCAACTCCATGTGGATCTACATCAAGCTTAGTTCCTTCCACCATTAGAGTATCCATGGGGTCGCAAGATTCCATCTTATATTTCTTAAGCGATTCAAGGGCATACTTGGATTGATTGATAAAGATGCCTTTGGGACTCTGAGATATCTGAAGACCTAAGAAGAATGATACCTTTCCCATCATTGACATCTTAAACTTGGAAGCCATGAGTTTCCCGAATTCGTCGGAAAAGCTTTGGGTCGAGGCTGCAAATATAATATCATCAACATATATTTGTACCATAATCATATCTTTACCTTGTTTTTGAATGAACAGCGGGGGATCCACCTTGGCTTTAGCAAAGCCTTGCGTAATGAGGAATTGTGATAATAGATCATACCATGCGCGTGGAGCTTGCTTCAACCCATAAAGAGCCTTCGTAAGCTTGTACACATGATTAGGATATTTAGGATTCACAAAACCATCCGGTTGTTGAACATAGACCTCTTCCTTGATTTCACCATTAAGAAATGCCGTCTTCACATCCATCTGATAGACGATCATATTCATGTGGGCTGCATAAGCGAGGAATAGTCTAATAGCTTCCAAACGGGCAACAGGTGCAAAGGATTCCATAAAGTCGATGCCCAATAATTGCTTGTATCCACGAGCTACTAGTCGAGCTTTTTTCTTCAATATTCCGCCTAACTCATCGAGTTTCACCTTGTAAACCCATTTCAAAGTGCGTAACTGCACTTGATCCGGGCATGGGACAAGTTCCCATACTTCAAGACGTATAAATTCATTAAGTTCTTCTTGCATAGCTTCTATCTAGCAGGATTGAGTAAAAGCTTCTTGCCATGTCTTAGGTTCAACTTCAGTGAGAAAAACATCAAAATGACAAAACATTGCATTTTCTTGTAACTGACTTCGTGTGGATACCGGACGATTAGGGTCACCAATAATAGAATCTATAGGATGATCCTTTGTCCACTTGCTATCATGTTCACGTATCCGTGGATTGGAGTAAACTGAGTCAGTGCTTCCTCTGACGTGGACGACCCGGCTTGATTATGAACGGGAATTGGTACACCAAAGAATGGAAGTTCAGGCATTTAAGCGAATTCCAAATCATGATCATCATCATCCTCTTCATCATCAATAGGCATGACATGGGTAGTTGATTCGGGTGTTGGTTGAGAATTACTAGTTGATGGTATATCTTGACCACTTATAGGTGCAGATGTATCAGATTGTGCTTCGGTTGCTGGAGCGACAACTTCAGTTACCGGAGCTATTACCATAGGTTCTGGAGCAACAATATTCGGAGGAGTAAATAATTCATCAAAGAACGGTTGAAACAACGTATCTCATTCAGTCCTAGAAGGTGGTGTAAATGATGATGAAGTAGGGTTGTTTGGGACAAGACCAGAACTAACAGAGCTGCTTTGCTCAGAAGCCATTGCTGTCAGCTCATCAAAATCAACATTCATAGTTTCTAGGATCTTACGAGACTTACGATTGTAGATTCGGTATGCCTTCTTTGCGGGTGCGTAACCAATGAAAATACCAATATCAGCCTTTGGTTGAAGTTTTCCCAAATTGTCACCATCATTATTTGGATAGCAAAGAGAACTAAATACATGAAGATATGATAAATCTGATACTTTACCATGGAGAATCTCATAAGGTGTTTTACCATGACGTTTACGAATTAGTGACCGGTTTTGGGTGTACACTGCTGTAGATACTGCTTCTGCCCATAAAAACAATGGAGCCTTTCCGTAAATTAACATCGTTCGAGGAACTTCCATAAGTGTGCGATTTCGCCTTTCAACAACACCGTTTTGTTGTGGAGTGCGTGCAACGGATGTTTCATGAGATATGCCAACTTCTTCATAATAATCACGCAAGATTTGATTCACAAATTCGGTTCCATTATCTGTACGAATGCGTCGGACAGTAGTGTTGAGACGCACTTGAATCATCTTGAGAAATCCGATGATGAATTTAGGTGCCTCATTTTTTGTTGTAAGAAATTTTACCCATGTAAACCGAGAGTAATCATCGACAATTACGAGGATGTACTTTTTTCCACTAAGACTTTCAACACGCATTGGCCCACAATGATCCATATGCAACAAATAAAGTTTCTCTTGGTTGGTGTCTTCGGTCTTGGGTTTGTATGATTTCTTAGTGCTTTTCCCCATTGTACACGCGGAACACAAATGATCCTTGTGAAATGAAAGTTTAGGAAGACCACGAACAAGTTCGTTTTTCGCCAAGTGATTAATAGCGTCAAAGTTAAGATGAGATAACCGTCGATGCCATAACCATGACTTAGTCTTCGATGCTTTGGAGAGAAGACATACGGGAGAAGCGGCCATCATGTCTTGTAGAGACAAAGCATACAAATTATTCCCTCGAGTACCTTTCAATAAATCAACCCCTTCCAAATTACGTATGAAGCAGGTATGCTCTCAAAAAGTAACTTCTAGGTTTGCATCACAAAATTATCCCACAGAAAATAAGTTGTCACCGAGACCTTCCACATAATACACTCTTGAAATTATAACATTCCCAATATGATATTCACCATAACCCATTATATTTGCAATATGATCATTTCCAAATCGAACCGTACCAAGAAACTTGCTGACGAAATTTCGGAGCTGAGAGCGATCTCCGGTCATATGCTTGGAGTAACCGGAGTCCAAATACTAGAGAACAATTTGGACCACCTGTTTTCAATAACAACAGTAGACAATGCATTGGAAACTATTGGTTCCGGAGTGTTAGCAGATACATATATAAGATTATCAGAAGTGCTAACATTTGTGTGACCCTTAGATTTCCTGCGTTTTCTAATGTGAGTTTTAGCACTAACAGGTTTTACTGTTCCAACTTTCTTAGGTTTTGAAGTATTAGCGGGCACTACAGTAGGAGTAGACCTATTTAAAGGGAACTTGGTTCCTACGGTAGTGTTGGTGTTCCTAGTTAAAGGACACGCTTGTGCTTTGGTAGCCTTGGTACTCCTAGTTAAAGGTCACGCTTTCTTCGCTGTAGTGGGAGTGATCCTAGTTAAAGGGCACACATTTCCTACTATAGTGAAAGTTCTACCAGTGGGGCGCCACATCCAACCAACTTGGGTTAACACTTTCCCAGTCGGTTTCCATTCTAATCCATTTTTCCGGGCATTCATCTCATTCACATGGTCAATAAGGCAAGAATCATGACGACTAGAAAACATACATTCATTGCAATTCCAACATTTCAAATTAGAATTCACAGTAGGCTTAGAACGCTGCACAATCGCAGAGCCTTTAGGTTTAGCTACATGATTCTTTTTGTTCAAAACAGAAATAACATTCCTAGGATGGGCTTCTACTTTCTTCTTCACTTGACTACTAGATGGGGGCAAGATCCTATCATTCTTCTTGTTTCTTTTAAGCTTAGATCTTTGAGCCTTAATAGTGGTGATTACTCTTGTAGAAGACAACACGAGAATATTAGAAGCTGGTTTTGATTCCGCCTTATCTTTAGTGACCAAAGTTTGAGATGGTTTAGTCATAGAGCCCTTATTAAATGGTGTGACGGCTATAAGGGTCCTTTTGATTGCACTAGAGGACGATGCTGAGATAGTGGCTGCGTTATCCACAACATTCTTACCTTTTAGAGTACGAAGTGTTTCCTTTAACTCAGCCAAGGCCAGATTCTTATCACAAATTTGTTCCCTCAAATCAGATATTTTCACCGACTTCCGATTCAATTGTTCAATCAATGATTGATTCTGTGCAGTGGTATTAACACATGCGGGCTTTACTGAATCGAAGAGTCGTGTATCTTTCTGTTTTAAGTTATCAACTTTGGACAAAATCTTGGAAACTCGATTATCTAGATCAAGTTTAAAATACTCAACGGCCTCAAGTACATTCACACAGTTAAGCTCCTTAGATTTCTCTATGTCTATCGGCAAAGATTTAGCAACTTCGTCACTTGGCTGACGCTGTTATGATTGTAAATTCAATCGAAAATTCTTTTCAAAGTTTGCATCATCGATATTAACACCTTCGAATGACGTTTCAAAGATTTCTTGAATAAGTTGTTGCTTGCATTCAAGCGAAATACAATGTGTTTGAATCTCATCAAAACGTTTTGAAAGCGAAGAATATGAATCTTGAAGCTTTAAAATTTCAGCGTCAGATTCGTGACAAGTACTATCTACCACATTATCCACAGATTCAACATTATGCAAAATAGAATCATTATCAACACTTTTATTCACACAAACGGAAACTATATCATGAGACATCACTTGTTTCAGAAGCTGATCATTTTGTCGAGAAACATATTCTATTTCAAGTAAACTGTTTTCATAAGCATCATCCATTTCATTGAAAACACGTTTAACTTCTTCTATTTCCAAATGCAAATCTTGATCAAGATTACTAAGACAAGCTTTAACATTCTTTACAAACAGAACAATTTCGTCTCGGAACGCAGCTCTAGTGTGCTCAAAGTTCCATTCACCTTCTGTTATGGCCGTGGCCGTCGTACGTTCCAAATGACCTTGTCAAAATCGCCTAACTGTTGGTGTACCGCTTTTAAATTAACGGACGCCTTACTTACCGGTGGAAGTAACTTCTGATGAGACTTCTTTTATACATAGTCTCATCGTCCAAATAGGGCTTAAAATGCATTAAATATCATACAAATACCCATATATATGCTTGTGTTTGTTGCTTGTGTATTTTAGGTACGGATATTGAGAAAATAAAAAAAGATCACAAGGATCATTCAAAAACGAACACGGGAAACGAAGCCGCACAAAGAACCGGGCCCGAATCATGAATTTCTAAAGAAGTCCTTGAAGATTTGAAGATTGGCAAGATTGGTCCCTCACTTTTTAAAGACTTGTCACTTTAGACCCTTGTAAACCTCAATTATTACAAGTTTGGTCCTAAAGTTTCAAGACATGACATTATTAGCCCTTGAAGAATGCAATTATTGCATGTATGGTCCTTATTCAAAGTTTGAAAGTATATTGGGCCATTTTCAGCAAGTTGATGAAAGTTGTTATGAAGAAATTGGGCGTTGACAAGTTTCTAAACTTAAAAGGCAAGATGAAAAGAGTCAAGGGGGAAATTGGGCCAGACAACAAAACTTCCCGCACCCACTCATAAACCGCCACGTCACCCACTACCCACCATCCACCAATCAAAACCACCCTTTCTTCCATGTCAAATCCCACTCCTTCTTTATTTAACTGATTATTAAATCAGTTGAAAAATTGGTGGTAAACCTGTTTTTAAACTTAATTAACCCAAAACAAATCTAACACTTAACTATTTATCACCTTCATCCTTTAAACCCTAGAAAAAACCCAGTTTTAATTACCCTAATTTTTAACCTAAACCCCAATTAACTTCGGGTGTTTTACTCTCAACCCCACACTCAACACAACCCCCAACCCAGAAAATGACCCTTGTACCTCTTGTCCCCTCCCCTGCTACATCCTTCACGTGACACTGTTCACAATCAATGGCTCACAGCCATTCCTTGGTCCCAAAGTATAATTTAAACGCCCAAGATCATCTCGACTAGCTGGCTATCACTCTCAAGTCACAAGAAGCCAATTTGACCAATTTTTTAGTTAAGATTCCAAGGGCATATCTGGATTTTCAAGAGCTAGGGTTTAGTTGTTTCTGTATTTTTTATTGTGATTCTAGAATCTTCAATAGTATAGTATAAATAGGGGTGTGTTGTGCCCCTATTTTCCTTTGTTCCAGATTTATTTTAAAAAAACTTATGTAATTCCTTTTTAATCTTAATGAAAGTTGGTATTTGGTGTGCAATATAATTCCTTTTCATTTCTCTTAAAAGTTGGTGTCTTGTTAAGAACATAAATCTGTGTTCCATTTTATCCGTTTAAGCTTTGAGTTCAAGTTTTATGAAAAGTAATTCCTTTTTCAAAATTTGAACAATTGGTATTTTTAAAAAAAATCTTGTTTCCCAAATCTGTCATTTGTGTTCTTTGTAAGTTGTTTGAGTAAATCCTTGTGTGGAGTTCAAGTTTTAAGTTCCTATAGAAGTAGTTTGGTTAAGTTCAGAAAGTTTTCAAGAAATTTTGTGTTCCAAAATTGGTTTGAAAGAGATTCTGGCTGATTGGTTTTACTCACAACTTATTGCTTTTATAAGCCTGCTCATAAGCTGATATAAGCTTATGAGCATCAGCTTATAAAAGCCTTAAGTACTCTTTTTTTTCTTGTGTTATTGTGCAGGGTAACAAGGAAGTACAAGCTCCCATCATAATCATTCTTTTCTTACCTATTTGAATATATTTTTGGCCTTGGGTCCACTTGGATTCCACCAGCAGGCATTCTCTACATTTCATAAGCTACCATAAGCTCTCAAAAGCACAAATAGGAGGCACCAGCTTAGGGTAAAAAAATCTTGAACCTCTTTTTAGTTTTTGAGCATATTATGTGAATTGCATATGATTTTGTGTGCTAGCTGTTAACATGCTGGATTAGGGCTTGATTTATGTTCACCTAGGTTGTTTATGTTGATTTAGGTTGATTTAAATCAGTTAAGTTTAGATTTGATAGGATTTGGTTGCTTGGAGTCTATTATCAGAAAAGTTAAGGGGTGTTTGGGATTAGGATTATAACTAAAAATAAGGACAGGTTTTGGTTTTTAATTACCCTAGACATGCTCTTATTATTGAAGTTAAGTGTTTTCAGTCTTATGTGTTTGGAATAGATTGGTTTTAAAACTTTGGGTGTGTTTCTATAGCTAGAATTTAGTATCCATTGTTTCTGCTTGTTTAAGTGTTGATTTTGCCTCTATACCTTGGCAGCTTGATCATATATAGGTAAAGTTTAGGATTGTGAGTTGGTGTTTATGCTCTTGTTAGATTTTGTGCAAGCTATGGCCTATTGAATCTCATCTGTTGACCTATTGCTTTAGCAAAAGTACCCTTAGCCTGCATTTAGTGGTACAGTGACTGATCTTGCTTGAATTTGGTGCTTATTTGTTCTTGACTTTTGTTTTTCTTGCTCAAATAGACTCCCTACACTCAACTGAGTGTAGGGGTGCCCCCATTGTCCATCAAAATCCAAAAATCACCAAGAACAAGCTCCTCTTGTTCATTCTTCACTTGTAAAGAAACGTTGTTCTTTGTGTTCATCAGTCATTAAAGCAAGCTAGTCATCTGGGCACATTTTTGATTTCATTTAGATTAATTCTAGCTTAATTTTTATATAGATTGTGTTTTAGAGTAGTGTAAGTTTCTAGATTTAAGTTTTATAAAAAGAAAATAAAAAAAAGTTTTTAACAAAAAGGACGTGGCCAGGACTCGAACCTGCGCTACTCCTCTCACACACCAACGTGATAACCAGTTGCCCTAGGGTCTTTGACTGGTTATCACTTGGTTTAATTAATACTTAAGGTGTTTGTGTATTTGGCTTATTTAAGCAAGCAGTTTAGTAATAAGTTGTTTTCAGCTTATTTGTTTTAGCTTTTCACCAGTTAGCAATTTTCCTTTGTTCTTTATTAGGTTTTAGACTTTTTGGCTTAAAAAGTTTATTTTTCACATGTGTAATTAATTTATTAGGATTATTTTAAGTTTTAATTTTAGAAAGAAAATAAAAAAAAGGAAAAAGTGTTTTAAAAATCTAGAAAAATAGTTTTTAAGCTTTTAGTAGTATTTTTGAGGTTTACATCAATTAAAGTTTTCAAATTAACTAATTTTTGATTTTATATGATTTTAGGGTTTTTAATAAACTTTAAAAATTAATATAAAATATTAAAAAGGTTTTGGAAACTTTTGTTTGCATTTTTGTCTTAGTTACATTTTTCTAGATTTTTGGTAAATTTTTAGAATTTTTTTATAAACTTTGAATTATTTATATTATTTTATTATTATTTTATTAGTAAAAATTAAAAGTTAGTTTTTTCTGCTTTTTTCATTTTTCTGAGTTCAAATACATAAAGTTAGGAGTTTTGCAACTTTTAGAATATTTTCATTGTCCTTAGATTTATTTTTATTATTATTTTAAGTTTTAATAGTTTTTAATTGTTTTAAAATAGTTTTTATTAATTTTAAAATTTTCAAAAATAGTTTTAAATTAAGTTAGGTTGTTTTAGAGGTTTACAAAGTGATAAAACTCATTTTGGGCTTTTTGGTTAAATTGATTTTTAGGGCTTTAATTAGCATTTTAAAATCATTATTTAATTAATTAAAAGGTTTTGGTGATTTTTGATTTTTTGTAAACTCTTTATACATTATTTAGGATTTGTTTGCAATTTTTAGGAATTTTTAGGATAAAATTTTAAATTTGGTGCTTTTACGGTTTTACGTGTACGACCTTTTCGTCTTAGTGTAATCCGTCATCGTAACCGTCAATCTCTTCTTATCCCATTTCTATTTTCTTTTCTCATAACAATAAAATCACAAAGTTAATCATCTCTTAACACAACGCACTAGCCTCCTCGAGAACGAACTCATTTTAGGGTCATTTGTACACGGTTTTCCTAAATCATCGTGCTTACCCTATTTTACCCTTGTTTTCCTAAACAAGTGGTATTTTTACAACTATCATTTTGGCGCCGCTGCCGAGAAGGCGTGTTGTGTTTTGATTTGAACAATTGTTGTTTTTATATAGCCATAATAGCTAATTGTATTAGTAGCACTCTACTAATACGTATTATCGGTTTTTCGTTTTTTGTGTGAATACTATTACTATATTGTATACGTAGAACAATAAATTCACAAGTACTCCAAATACGTGAGAAATCACAACCTTGACTTGGGAGGTCATTACCCAATCATTGTATTCGAATCTCAAACCAAAGAAAAAAGGCAAAAATAGATAAATACTTTCGAGAAGCTCGATTTTGAAAAATACAAACTATAAGGTGGGTATAAGGCGGATATTATAAAATATATCCTAAGGAAAAAGGCACTTAAGTGCTTCACGTCGCCTCGTTTCCCCGCTTGCTTGTGAGTATTTGATTTTGAGAGCTAATCGAGGGTTTTTCCGCCCAAAGTATTATTAAGTATCATATATACTTTCTTGGTTTTATTTGATTAAACCCTCTTGAACGTTTTGGTGTTCCACCAACGTTCTAAAGTCATCGAAGGCGTTCACTTCACGTGACCGTTTTCATTCCTTGAGGCTTCTTTAATCAAGAGATTTGATTAAGGAGGAGATTTGTAGATTTTTGTCTACCTAATACAATTCAAAAAAACCAAAAAAAAAGTAAAAACAATCAAAAATCCAAAAAAATTGAAAAAGTTAAAAACACCAAAAAGAATCTTCTTTGCTCATCCCCACGTTGTACGTGACGTTAATACTTACTCGTAGTCAAGTTAAACGTGCACGTAAACGAAAAAACAAAAAGGAGTCAACACCTACTCCTAATCTTTCTAGTGAAGAGACTCCAAGTGAAGGACCTTGATAGGTGTGAAAACACCCATCTTTTTACCACTTAATTACAATAATAACCAAGCCAAAACGTGTATTTTATGTCGTAAATGTTGGAATTATGCGTGGTTTGTGTTTTTGTTGTGATTTAGGACCAGAATGTGAAAAGGGAGGAAAACACGGGCTTTCACGGGCTTTTATCGAAGAAAAAGACAAAAGACGAAGTCAAGAGATCAAGGGTGCAAAAAGAACGGAAGTCCAAGGCCAATTCTGAAGATTTATCGAAGAAAAAGTCTAAATACGAAAGTTTAATAAAGCCGAGAAACTCAAGTCTTATTAATGAAGAATTTTCAAGACGAGTTTAATTAATCCCGAGACAACGTCGAAAAAGTCGAAGAATTAAGAAGACGAAAAGACGGAAAGAAAGAAAGGAGGAAGCAACACATGCTTCCCTTCTCCCTATAAATAGTGTCCATTTCATTTCATTTCACTTGTTGGCTTGTTGACAAACTAGCTCTTCCACTTTTCTTTTCATGTCAATTTCAATTCTTGTCAATTTACTTTCATGCACCTTAAATTTGTAAGTTCTTTAATCTTTAAGTTTTTGTTATTGAATCTTTACCTTTTAATCAAGCTTTTAATTCCTCTTCTTCTTCCCTTCTTGTTTAATCTTTCCTTATGTTCATGGTTGTGTTCTTGAGTTTCCATAGTTTTGATCAAGTGGGTTTTGATTGTTTTGGTTATTATTGTTAGTTTTGTTGATTTGGATTGATTGGTTATTGTTAGTTAATCATTAGTGGCTATTTTGGTTTAATCGTTTGGTTGATTTTGATTAGATTTGGTTAGATTCGTAGCTTTATTTTATTCCCCTGTTCTTCGCTTTATTCTTCTGTTTCCCAGATTCCGAACCAAAGCTTTATTCCGGACGAAGGATTTATTCCGGATGAGTTTGTTATTCTGAATGAGCGTTCTTCTTCTATTATTCCGAACCAAGTGCTTTCTTTTGATTATTCCGAACCAACAATTATTCCGAGTCAGCAATGTTATTCCGAGTAAACAAATTATTCCGCATGAACCTGTTTTTCCGCATGAGCAGTTTATTCCGAATCAGTATTTATTCCGGATGAAGGAATTTATTCCGAACGAGGACATTTTCCGAATCAGCATATTTATTCCGAATGAAGGTTTATTCCGGATGAACGAGTTATTCCGAATGAGCAATTATTCCGGATGAACGAGTTATTCCGGATGAACATTTATTCCGAATGAAGGAATTATTCCGGATGAAGGATTTATTCCGGATGAGCTGTTTTTCTTGGATTTGTAATTTTTATGTTTTCTATTTTTCAGAAAAGTGAGAGTTTTCTGGTGATTATTTTTAGCTTATTTTTATTACTTCGCACATTTTATTTTTTAGTCTTTAAATAATTTCGTCTTTTTGATTTATTTTTATTTATCGTTTCGCTTTAAATTACGTTTTATTATTTGCATTGCTCCTTTATTATTTGTCTTTGGTTTATTTTTATTTCGCTTCGCATTTACCTTTTCTAGTAGAATAGATAACCAACTTCCCTTTTCGTTACCAAGAACAACTGAGTCGCACTTTTAATCAGTAATCAATTCGAAAAGACTTGGAACGAATTTATATTTCATACTTGGCTAAAAATCAGTTATCAAATGGCGCCGCTGCCGGCTCTTTTCGTGATGATTAACGGTTTTTTGTGAGAGACCCGTTGGATTTTGGGATCCGTTCACTCGTGAACGTTATTTTTCGTGTCAAAAATTTTCAAAACTCCAAAAACATTTGAAAAATCATAAAAAGCATTTCTTTTTCAAAATTTTGCGACCAAAAATATTCCTCTTTATCCTCTATTGTGTTTAATTCTTTTCTCTACCCCTCTTATTTATAATTCTTCATGGATTCGTCTTGCGTCCGGTGTGGGAGACCATGGCTTGGTTTTCCAATATGTCCATGGTGTACTTGTGCGAGGTGTGGTTCTGATATCGACAATACACAATTTGGATTTTTTCCATTTTGCAATTCAAGAAATTCGTACTTCTCCTCTTACACTAATTTCTCCCCCCCCCCCTCCCGTCTATGGCAATCCCTATCCTCAACAAGCACCGGATTTTTCTCCATACCCATGTTGCCAAAATTGTGGGGGCCCTCACGATACTTGATATTCAGATTTTGCTAGGTTCAATTTTCTCTCGATATCCTCTCGAATTGATCTCAGTCTTAAGTGGAATGATTGTTCTTGGTTACTAAATAAAGGGGTTTGGTTTTCTAGTCTAATAAGAAGTGAAATGAAAATTTAAATCAAAGACAATTACTTTAATTATGATTAACAAAGACTTGTATTAAACTAAAATTAAAATCAAGATTAACAATTAAAATTGAAATTTAAGCAAACAAACATAAAGAAACAGTAAAGTAGACAAACATTAATCTAAAGGGAAAACTTGATTCGGAACTTTTAAAACTTGATTCGGAACTTACTCATGCGGAAGTTACTATTCATTCATCCGGAACATTTTCATCCGGAACTTTCTCATCCGGAACTTATCCGGAACTTTCTGACTGATTCGGAACCTTCCGAATGAAGGTTGTTGATTCGGAAGTGGCTTGATCCGGAACTTATGCTTGACTCGGAACTTTCCGAATGAAGGGTTGGTTCGGAACTTTTTATTGATCCGGAACTTACTGGCTCGGAAGTCACTGACTCGGAACTTAATGCTTGGTTCGGAAGTTTCCGAATGAAGGCTTCATTCGGAACTTTTAGCTGGTTCGGATGTTTTGAATACCCAGATACAGTAGCAGAATAACGAAGAACACGGATCACAAACTTTAATCAAAATCAAACCAAATACTTAAAAAGGATTTACCAAATTAAACACAAATCATTTAGGCACCATAAGCAACGAACCCCACTAATAAAAACACAAATCTCATCAACTTTTGAAGATCAAATCAAGAAAACTAAAAAACTTAAGAACTTGAAGATAAAGATGAAGATGAACAAGATTAAATGAAAGATTAAACAAAAACTTGTATTGATTGATTAATGTTTTGACAAGATAAAACAAAGATTAAAATTACAAGCTTAAAGAATTAAAGATGAAAGTCACCAATCACCCTAGTGGTGATGGTGAAGCTACGAACCAGGAAGAAAAATGGGGAGGGAGAAAAAACTAGTCTAAAATGTGTGAGGGGAAGGCTATTTATAGCCTTGTCTTTTGGTTGGTGAGTGGGCTTTCTCCCGTTCTTCTTGTCTTTTCGTCTTTTCAGAAAAGTTTCCGTTTTCGATTCTGATTCGGGATTTGTCGTCGATTAAATTCAACTCGTCTTTTAATTTCTTCGTTTAAAGGACTTGAGTTTCTTCGACTTATATAAATCTTCCATCTTTGGTCCTTTTCTTTGATAAATCTTCGAATAGGCCCAGTGACTTCAAATCTTTTGCATCTCTTGGACAATAGACTTTATCTTGAGTCTTTTTCTTCAGTAAAACCCGTGCAATCCCATGTTTTCTTTAATATTCACCCGGTTGGCTCTGAAAACACAATAAACACAAAAACCACGCATAATTCCAAACAAATGATATTAAATACGTGTTTTGGTCTCGTTTTAGCCCGAATTAAGTGGTAAAAGGATGGGTGTTTACACACCTATCAAATCCCCTACACTTAACCATTGCCATGCCCTCATGCAATGCTTAGTGATAAAGCAATTTTACACTTTTCTCATAATTAATCAACCTTGGCCTTATTTAAAATTCTACTAAACAAAAATTAAAGAAATAAAACTTTAAAGGTAACAAAGGGATAGAAAACCATTTTCACTTGAAAATAGCTACATGGAAATAACTTGCAAAGAAATCGATGACTTACATTAGGGCTTTGGTGCTGCGAAGATTTATCACCCTCAAGTTTCACTTTCCCCAAACTAAGCTTAAAAACGAGATCATTGTTATTATAAGTTAGCAATTCAAACACTTACACACATGGCTTAATTAAATGCTTAAACTCCCTTATTCCTAGGTGTATCTCTTATATTTTATTTTTGTCTTAGAATGATCATGAAGATGCATTTTTGGACTTATTTCGATAGTTTATTAGGGCTGAAAGCAAAGTAGGACGATTTGATCAATAGTTAGCTAAAGGACAAAATCTCTTAAAACTGCTTCTCGGGATATCAAAAAGTTCATATCTTGGCATAACTTGGTTCACGATTTGAGACCTTTCTCGGGCCGATATTTGGCATGTACTTCATACTTCATATCTTCGAGAGACGTTCTTGAGATAATGGTCTTCTCATCATAATAGAGTTTCTTCGCTTGGAGACTTTTGAGGGATACTCCAACTTTGTTGACCACGACTTCATGATTATTTCTTCAATCTCTAATTGGGATTTTGAGATACAACGATCCGCCTCCTTTTCGGACTTGGATCTATTTATCCTCATACCTTGTTAGGGTCTTTTCGGATAGACTTCTCCATGATCTTTATGGGAGTTGATTGCTTTTCGTCGTGAGTCTTGATCCTTCATATTGACTTTAGGAATAATGCTTTTCACATCACTTTGGATCTTCAGCAATAAAATTGAATCCTCATGCCTTGTTAGGGCCTTTTCGGACTCGCCAATCTTCGCGCCCCGCTTCATAAGTTATGCCTTGGCTATGAACTCTTATCATTACCGAGCAACTTTTAAACGATCTTGGGCTAGAAGCTAAGTAACTTTTCAAATCGTACGACCTTACTTATTGCAGATAAATTATTAGCAAGTGATGGGAGAATAGGCAAATAATTACACCAAGTGAGCTTGCGCAAGAATACCGACTTATAATTGACTCTATCATTTCTCGTCCTCCACAATTTAAAATCTCAAGTAATGAGACTCGTGGATACTTAGCCTAATAAACCAATTAAGGTCTACATGGTTAAGGATACTAGCTAGAATAAACTTGGATAAGTCCATTCGGGTTGAGTCAAAATAAACGCAACGGGCCTAATATGTCAAAGACTTCTAAACTAGCTACACCACTTTATTAATATTATTGACTTTATTGCGGGATATATACACATGAAAGCAAAGATAAAAATTTAAAAATTACGACTAAATGGCCAAAGTTAATAAAAAATTTGAAAAATGTTGAAAAATATGATTTTCCGGTTAATTGAAGGCATTTTCATGGAAAAGTCCACTTAAAACTTCGATAGAAGTCCCCCCTACACTTAAGATAAACATTGTCCTCAATGTTTAAGCATGTGGGGAAAGTTTCCCCTACACTTATGACATTGTGCACGTTGGTTAACTCAAGCGAAGGAAGAGACGACTAAAGTGATCAATTTCAAATGTGAGTATGAAGAAAATTGAATCACGATAGTTGAGAGATAGAATCGGATTTCGGATAAACACGGGAGCACGGTTCTTCAAAGATTCCAAGAGTGCACTTATCCCTGTAATCACATCACCATGCAAAGACAAACACATATAGAAGTCCACCCCTACACTTAGGGGATTAAAACATAAACGGATAGATACTCGGGCTGCCTCCCGAGGAGCGCGTGTTTTTGATAACCGAGTCACGAGCCTGACTCGACCCAAAATTAGTTCATGGGGAACGTGGTGATGGATGGAATCACCTCCTTAGAGGTGTCCTCACCAAAGTACAACTTCACTCGTTGGCCATTCACCTTAAAATTTGGTCCATCAGGTTGAGCGAGCTCGAGAGTACCATATGGAAAAATTTGGGCAATGGTGAATGGGCCGGACCAACGAGATTTGAGCTTGCCTGAAAAGATTTTCAACCGAGAGTTAAAAAGTAAGACTTTGTCTCCAACATGGAACTCTCGGTTTTTAATCTTAGAATCGTGAATGAGCTTAGTCCTTTCCTTATAGATCAAAGAATTTTCATAAGCCTCATTACGGTGTTCATTCAGCTCATTGAGTTGGATTTTGCGTAGGTCACCGGCTTTGTTTATATCAAAATTAGCCCACTTCAATGCCCAATAAGCCTTGTGCTCCAACTCAATGGGGAGGTGGCACGCTTTCCCGTACACAAGACGATAAGGCGTACAGCCGATCGGGGTCTTGTAAGCAGTACGGAAAGCCCACAAAGCATCATCCAATTTATCAGCCCATGAGGCACGATGCTCTCCCATGGTCCTTTCAAGAATTCGCTTCAGCCCTCGGTTGGATATTTCAGCCTGGCCATTAGTTTGTGGGTGGTAGGCTGTGGAAAGACGATGATTTACACCGTACTTAGCCATGACTCGAGCAAATTGATCATTGCAGAAATGAGTCCCACGATCACTAATAATGGCGCGAGGCACACCGAATCTAGCGAATAGAGCTTTCAAAAAGTTACAAACCACCCTTGCGTCATTAGTAGGCAAAGCTTTGGCTTCAACCCACTTTGAAACGTAGTCAACGGCTACAAGGATGTATTTGTTTCCTTTAGACGAAGGGAATGGCCCCATAAAGTCGATACCCCAAACATCAAAAATTTCACACTCTTGAATAAAATTCTGAGGCATCTCGTCTTTATGTGTGATTTTGCCTTGCTTTTGGAAAACATCACATCGTTTGACCATATCGTGAGCGTCACGGTATATGGAGGGCCAATAAAATCCCGAATCAAACACTTTTTTAGCGGTGTAGTTGGGACCAAAGTGACCACCGGTGGGTCCTTTGTGGCAAGCATCAAGGATGTCCGACGCTGCCGGTCCATCAACACATCGGCGAATTATCAGATCAGCACATTGTTTGAATAGGTAAGGGTCGTCCCAAAAGTAAGTCTTGATGTCGGTGAAGAACTTCTTCTTTTGCTGGGACGTCAACCCTTCCTTGAGAATTCCACCCGCCAAGTAGTTTGCAAAGTCCGCAAACCACGGGGTTTCATTTGGCTTCGAGTTTATAGACATTAAGGTCTCCAAGGGAAAAGAATCATTGATTTCTTTGGTCGGATGATCCCCTTGGTATGGATCCTCAAGTCTACTAAGATGGTCCGCGGCTAGGTTTTCTGCTCCTTTTTTATCGCGGATGTCGATTTTAAATTCCTGGAGCAGCAAAACCCAGCGAAGAAGTCTTGGTTTGGAATCTTGCTTTGTCAACAAGTACTCGAGATGTGGTGGCAACTCCTTAAGTTCCAAATCCGGAGGATTTTCGACGAGAGGCGTTTTCAAAGTCGGAGTATCGATAGCAATGACCGTGGGAGATGGAGGCGAAGGATTGTCTTCGGTGAGAAGATTGTCAAAGAAACTCATGTCTTCATCCCCCGCGGTGGGAGAATCATTAGTAGCAAGATTCCC
The DNA here is from genome assembly GCA_025667525.1 of Glebionis coronaria. Taxonomy (NCBI): domain Eukaryota; kingdom Viridiplantae; phylum Streptophyta; class Magnoliopsida; order Asterales; family Asteraceae; genus Glebionis; species Glebionis coronaria. Next base: position 380,147 of record JANFOE010001242.1, on the reverse strand, counting down.
ATCTCCCATGGTATCTTCAAGATTGTTCCAGAATAAATCACTATCTCCAAATAGAGACAACGATGAATCAATGGAGGACACGGTCTCAACAGTGGGAAGAGAGGTAGGAATACTTTTGCAAGCATCATTAAAGTGTTCTTCACAAGCCTCATCAAGAACGTCAATACAATTAACGCTCTCATATGAATAAGGCTGTTTAGACAACTTTCCCATGTTGAAGACTACTTTGTCGTCACCCACTCTCATGATAAGCTCACCGGCTTCAACATCAATAAGAGTGCGACCGGTCCTCAAGAATGGACGACCAACAATAAGTGGTACACGAGGGTCCATCTCGTAGTCGAGGACAACAAAATCAGCAGGGAAGGTGAATTTGTCGACTCCTACAATGACATCTTCGGCTATCCCCACTGGATAAGCAACCGTACGGTTAGCTAATTCCAAAGTCATTTTAGTGGGGACTAGCTCTGGGAGAGATAATTGCTTCCAAACACTTAGAGGCATGAGATTAATACTGGCACCTAGATCGGCTAGGGCCATGCAATTCTCTACTCCCGGGAAATTGCAAGGGATAAGAAAACGACCCGGATCACCAAGCTTGATTGGCAATTTCCTTAAGAGCACTGCAGAGCAGTTCTCATTAAGTTGGGTGTTGGCAATGTCGAGGAGCTTTTCCTTATCGCTCAGAAGATCTTTAAACATTTTGGCATACTTGGGCATGTGAGCGAGAGCCTCAGCGAAGGAGATGTTGAAATTCAGTTGTTTGAACATTTTAAGGAAATTCGAAACCTGAATATCATCCTTGCTCTTTTGCTTCTCTTTCCTCAACCTTGAAGGATAAGGTATATTGGAAGAAGAGGAAGGCTTTAGGGGAATAGGATCACTCACAACCATGGGTGGAGGAGGGGTAGAATGAAGAGGTGGAGAAATTGGGGAAGGAGAAGGAGGAGGAATGGGAGCAGGTGACTCGTTCTCCTTAGTCACAACCACCGGTGGAGGTATAGGAAGCTCGGGTTCCTTGGTACCTTTACCACTTCGAGTAGTGATTGCTTTCATCTCCCCTCTTGGGTTCGCAACGGTGTTACTCGGAAGAGTACCCGAAGAAGAGGGTTGACTACTTTGGAAAAAACTAGCCATCATGTTCCTCAGATCATTAGTCTGGCTATCCAACGTGTTTCTCTTGTCAGCTCTCAAATCATTTCCTTGCTTGACCAAGTCTGCCTTTAAATTGCGCACTTCCTCTTGGAGATTTCCTACTATCACATCATTGGTCCTCATATAGGTTGCAACCTCTTGGTGTAATGCAGTGGTGGCTTGGTTGGGAGGAGCATTGTATGCAGGTGGTTGGTAAGCTGGTTGTTGGTATACTTGATTGTTACGTTGAGGTGGTTGTTGTTGCTTGTGAGGTGGGATGTAAGGTTGTCGAGGTTGTTGTTGTTGTGGAGGAGGAGGGCGGTTAAGGTTTTGTTGTTGGTTTGGGTTGGTAGGAGGAAAGCCAGGTGGTGAAAGATAGTTGTTTGATCGATAGCTAAGCAAGTTACGGTCACCTTGAGGTCTAGCTTGATAAGCAGGTTGTTGGTAGGTGCCATATGCCGCATTCACATTCTCAGCAGGGTAATCTTGGGTGGCGGTACAAGTTGTGTAAGAGTGGGGACCACCGCATATCTCACAAGGTTGGCTGACAGCGTTCACTTGTGCATTTTTGGCGTTGTTGCTGTTGTTGTTGCTGACGGTGTGGGTGACAAGCGATTCAAGAAGCGTGGTGATTTTGTCAAGTCGCTTGTCGCTGTCATTAGTGCTAGGACTAGCAACATTGGTCCGAACACTCTTGGTTTGCACACGAGATTTGTTCGCAATGATATCCCAAGCAGCATTGGAAGTCTTAGCCAATAAATTACCCCCTGAGGCACTATTCAGTGAATCTTGGTCACTCATGCTTAAACCATTGTAAAAAGTATTTATTTGATGTACCTTGGTAAAACCATGTTGTGGGCATTTCCTTAAAAGATCTTTAAAACGATCCCAAGATTCACTGAATGACTCATCGTACTTTTGTTCAAAGTTTATAATCTCATTCCGCAAAGCGGTAGTACGAGAGGGTGGAAAAAAGTAGTTGATAAACTTTGTTTCCAAATCCGTCCACGAGAGAATACTCTGTGGCGGTTCTTTAGCAAGCCAATGTCGGGCTTGTCCCTCTAGAGAAAAGGGAAAAAGTTGTAACCTTATCACTTCTTGGGAAACTCCATTGAATTTGACCGTGTTAGTGAGTTGTAGAAATCTCTTGATGTGGTCGTGTGGATCATCAATGGTTCGTCCCAAGAACGGTTGAGCTGAGACCATCTGGATAAAGCCTGACTTTAGCTCGAAATTGTTGGCGGCAATTGGTGGTATAACAATTGGATCCGTATTGCCATCGACATGAGCTTGCAGCAATTCAATCATTGGGCGATTATCCGGAAGGTGCTCATTGTTGTTGTTATTGTTCATGTTGTTGAAAGGCGGATTGTTGTTGTTATTATTGTTGTTCGGAGGTGGTATGTTATTGTTGTTTTGTACACCAGCCATGTCTAAGTTATCGAGAGGCTCGGGCTCTTGATAAGACGTGGATCGAGTGCGCATACACCTGCAAAAGAACGAACAAAGACAAACAAAGCAAAAATATTTTTGGTTTTTATTGTTTTTTACTTTTTAGGATTTTTGAAAATTTTATATTTTTTAGTTGTTTTTGAAAATTTTTGAAAAAGTAACGTTCACGGGGAACGGATCCCAAAATCCAAGTTCTCACAAAAAACTTTTGATCTTAACGAGAAGAGCCGGCAGCGGCGCCATTTGATATTCAGATTTTGCTAGGTTCAATTTTCTCTCGATATCCTCTCGAATTGATCTCAGTCTTAAGTGGAATGATTGTTCTTGGTTACTAAATAAAGGGGTTTGGTTTTCTAGTCTAATAAGAAGTGAAATGAAAATTTAAATCAAAGACAATTACTTTAATTATGATTAACAAAGACTTGTATTAAACTAAAATTAAAATCAAGATTAACAATTAAAATTGAAATTTAAGCAAACAAACATAAAGAAACAGTAAAGTAGACAAACATTAATCTAAAGGGAAAACTTGATTCGGAACTTTTAAAACTTGATTCGGAACTTACTCATGCGGAAGTTACTATTCATTCATCCGGAACATTTTCATCCGGAACTTTCTCATCCGGAACTTATCCGGAACTTTCTGACTGATTCGGAACCTTCCGAATGAAGGTTGTTGATTCGGAAGTGGCTTGATCCGGAACTTATGCTTGACTCGGAACTTTCCGAATGAAGGGTTGGTTCGGAACTTTTTGTTGATCCGGAACTTACTGGCTCGGAAGTCACTGACTCGGAACTTAATGCTTGGTTCGGAAGTTTCCGAATGAAGGCTTCATTCGGAACTTTTAGCTGGTTCGGATGTTTTGAATACCCAGATACAGTAGCAGAATAACGAAGAACACGGATCACAAACTTTAATCAAAATCAAACCAAATACTTAAAAAGGATTTACCAAATTAAACACAAATCATTTAGGCACCATAAGCAACGAATCCCACTAATAAAAACACAAATCTCATCAACTTTTGAAGATCAAATCAAGAAAACTAAAAAACTTAAGAACTTGAAGATAAAGATGAAGATGAACAAGATTAAATGAAAGATTAAACAAAAACTTGTATTGATTGATTAATGTTTTGACAAGATAAAACAAAGATTAAAATTACAAGCTTAAAGAATTAAAGATGAAAGTCACCAATCACCCTAGTGGTGATGGTGAAGCTACGAACCAGGAAGAAAAATGGGGAGGGAGAAAAAACTAGTCTAAAATGTGTGAGGGGAAGGCTATTTATAGCCTTGTCTTTTGGTTGGTGAGTGGGCTTTCTCCCGTTCTTCTTGTCTTTTCGTCTTTTCAGAAAAGTTTCCGTTTTCGATTCTGATTCGGGATTTGTCGTCGATTAAATTCAACTCGTCTTTTAATTTCTTCGTTTAAAGGACTTGAGTTTCTTCGACTTATATAAATCTTCCATCTTTGGTCCTTTTCTTCGATAAATCTTCGAATAGGCCCAGTGACTTCAAATCTTTTGCATCTCTTGGACAATAGACTTTATCTTGAGTCTTTTTCTTCAGTAAAACCCGTGCAATCCCATGTTTTCTTTAATATTCACCCGATTGGCTCTGAAAACACAATAAACACAAAAACCACGCATAATTCCAAACAAATGATATTAAATACGTGTTTTGGTCTCGTTTTAGCCCGAATTAAGTGGTAAAAGGATGGGTGTTTACACACCTATCAATACTTCTTATTGTTAGCCAATGAATTATTATGAGCCAAATCGTGTCCTCATTTTTCTTCACCGATGGATTATTATGAACCAAATCCGTGTTCTAATTCTTCTTAACCTATGACTTACTATGAGCCACGTCCGTGCTATAATTCCGGTATGTATAACTGTGAACCCCCACATCCCACCCTCAATCATCAATCCTCTCAGGGAATTCGTATTGCCCAACAACTCACTAATTTGAATGACGAAAGACAAGCCCTTTTTTTGAAACTTCATGACGACTTAATTCAACTGACCGAGGCATTGAAGGAGCGACAACGACAGCAACAAGAGAAAGTATCTAACCTTAGTGCTTATACTCCTCCTCTTGTGCCTCCATATTATTATGATGATGATGACGATGAGAGTCCTATTTCTTGGAACGATGAGAATTCTATTCCTTCTCCCGACTTGCCGGCTCTGGAGCCTAAGGATTCACCCATCCTAGGGGATGAGGATCTTAGCACAATTCCTACAAAGGAATCCGACGAATTCATAAAGTCTAGTGCTGATAACCTTGTCCCAATTCCAAGTGAATCTAAGTTGACATCCGACAGTGACAATGAGTATGATGCGCTTTCTTCTGATGATGTTCCTTCCACTAACACTTTGGGAGAGGATTCTTTGGCTTTCTCTAATCCTCTTTTTGATCAAGATGATGATTTTATTTCTAGTGATGACGAGTCACTATCCAATGAAGACGTTCCAAAGGAAACTTTCAAGATTTATTCGAACCCTTTATTTGATTTTGATGACGCATACAAATCTAGTGAGGTGAATCCTCTCTTTGACGAAGGGATTGAGGACATTGATAGCTCTGATTCTCTTGCTATTGATGAGCATACTTTGTTAGCCATGCCCCCTTCTATCGCAGAGGTGGAGAGATTTGACTCTACTGGAAAGGTGATGCGGGTGGAAGGTAATTGTTCTCTTACTTCTCATATTATATTGCCACCTCATCCTACTGCGTGTACGCCCAAGCGGGTGATGTATCAATTTTACTCTCCAGGAAATGAGGATGAGTGCTTTGACCCGGGAGGTGACATTGACCATTCTATGACTAACACCTTTACGGCTTTGCCGCCTAGTGACCATCAGCTGTCTGGGGGGGATTTAACTTTACTTCCTTTACCCACCCCACCTCCCGTGGATCAAGACTTCACATACTTTTCGTATGTTGAAAGGACCTTTCTACCATTCAAGACTTATCCTCCTGCCTCTCCTTTATTATTTTCCTCTGGGAACGAGGACAAGGTCTTTGATCCCGGTATTACATTCGAGGCTTCCCCATGGACCATTTACTTCGGGGACGAGTCAGGCTCGTGACTCGGTTAACAAAAACAAGCGCTTCTCGGGAGGCAACCCGCGGTATCTATCCTTTTTCTCTGTTTTCATAATAAGTGTAGGGGAGACCCTAGTATGTGTTTGTTGTTTTCTTTCTAATCATGTGCAGGGATTCGAGCTTTCAAATATCCATTCTTGATGACTTTTGACGACCCGTGATTCCGTGTTCCCATCTTCTCGGTTCTATCCTAAACTCTTTTGACTCTCTATTTTATATTTTTCAATATTAAAATAGGAATTACTTTAATTGTCTCTTCCTTAGCAAGATTTAAACAAAGTGCACAATGTCCTAAGTGTAGGGGAGTTTACTCCCACATGCTTAAACATTGAAGACAATGTTTATATCAAGTGTAGGGGGGACTTCTATCGAAGTTAAGTGGCCTTTTCCTTATATTTGTCCTCATTTTAACCGGAAAAATTGATTTTTCGACATTTTTCAAATTTTTTAATCTATTTTGGCCTATTAGTATTTACCTTTCTTATAGTTATTTTATTTCGATGCTAGAATAAAGTTTAATAAAGTGGTTTTAATTTTCAAACGTTGTGAATCTTTTGACTCAACCCGAGTTTACTTAAGTAAGTTTACTCTAGCTAGTATCCTTAACGTGTTTAAGTCAAGTTTTGCTAGGCTTTTATATAGGGAACTTTAAAACGCGAAGGTCTTAACTCTCACGGGTTAAGAACAAGAACTTTTCGCAAGTTCCTATAATTGATCCTAGAGAGTCGTTTATCAAGGGAGCTTTAAAATGCGATTTCTAAACTTGAAAAAGTCTAAGAGTTTGCAAGATCCTATAGATGACTCGAAAACCCAAAACTTTGATTTAATTGGCTAAGCATCCACGAGTCTCATTCCTTGAGATTTTAAATTGTGGAGAATGAGAGATGACAGAGTCAATTATAAGTTTGGTATTCTTTCGTGAATTTATGTGAGTTGATTATAAGCCTATTCTCCCATTGCTTGCTAATAAATTTATCTGCAATAAATAAGGTTGTACGATTTGAAAAGTTACTTAGCTTCTAGCACAAGATCGTTTAAAAGTTGCTCGGTATTAATTAGAGTTCATAGCCAAGGCATAACTTATTGAAGCGGGATGCGAAGATTGGCGAGTCCGAAAAGGCCCTAACAAGGCATGAGGGCTACATTTTGTTGCTAAAGATCCGAAAGTGATGTAAAGAATCATTTATCAAAAATCAATATGAAGGATCGAGACACACGACGAAAAGCAAATACTCCCCAAAAGATCATGGAGAAGACTATCCGAAAAGACCCTAACAAGGTATGAGGATAAATAGATCCAAGTCCTAAAAGGAGACGGATCGTTGTATATCAAAGTCCAAAGTAAAGATTGGATAAAAATGAAGAAGTCGTGGTCAAGTATGAAGAATCTCTCAAAACTTCAAGTGAAGAAATTCCTATTATGAAGAGAAGACCATAATTTCAAGAACGTCTCTCAAAGATTTGAAGTATGAAGTCGCTGCCAAATATCGGTCCGAGAAAGGTCTCAAATCGTGAAACGAGTTATGCCAAGATATGAACTTTGAAAGGTCCTGAGAAGCAGTTTTAAAAGATTTTGTCCTTTAGCTAACTATTGATTAAATCGTCCCACTTTATTTTCAGCCTAAATAACTATCGAAATAAGTCAACAATGCATCCTCGTGATCATTCAAGACAATAATAAAATATAAGAGATACACCTAGGAATAAGGGAGTCTAAGTAAATAATTGGCCCACATGAGTTCGTGTTAGTTTGCTAACTTATAATAACAATGATCTCATTTTTAAGCTTGGTTTGGAGAATGTGAAAACTTGAGGATGATGATCATTCATGACATTTCCAAAACCCTAAGGTATGTCTTTGATTTCTTTACTTACTTTCTTCTTTTGAATGTTTATAATTTTCTATCTCTTTAATAAAGGCCAATGTGGATTGATTATGATGGAAAATATAAAACGTGCTTTGTAACTAATGCATTGCATGAGGACATTGCAATGGTCAAGTGTAGGGGATTTGATAGGTGTGAAAACACCCATCCTTTTACCACTTAATTACAATAATAACCAAGCCAAAGCGTGTATTTTATGTCGTAAATGTTGGAATTATGCGTGGTTTGTGTTTTTGTTGTGATTTAGGACCAGAATGTGAAAAGGGAGGAAAACACGAGCTTTCATGGGCTTTTATCGAAGAAAAAGACAAAAGACGAAGTCAAGAGATCAAGGGTGCAAAAAGAACGGAAGTCCAAGGCCAATTCTGAAGATTTATCGAAGAAAAAGTCTAAAGACGGAATTTTAATAAAGCCGAGAAACTCAAGTCTTATTAATGAAGAATTTTCAAGACGAGTTTAATTAATCCCGAGACAACGTCGAAAAAGTCGAAGAATTAAGAAGACGAAAAGACGGAAAGAAAGAAAGGAGGAAGCAACACATGCTTCCCTTCTCCCTATAAATAGTGTCCATTTCATTTCATTTCACTTGTTGGCTAGATTGACAAACTAGCTCTTCCACTTTTCTTTTCATGTCAATTTCAATTCTTGTCAATTTACTTTCATGCACCTTAAATTTGTAAGTTCTTTAATCTTTAAGTTTTTGTTATTGAATCTTTACCTTTTAATCAAGCTTTTAATTCCTCTTCTTCTTCCTTTCTTGTTTAATCTTTCCTTATGTTCATGGTTGTGTTCTTGAGTTTTCATAGTTTTGATCAAGTGGGTTTTGATTGTTTTGGTTATTATTGTTAGTTTTGTTGATTTAGATTGATTGGTTATTGTTAGTTAATCATTAGTGGCTATTTTGGTTTAATCTTTTGGTTGATTTTGATTAAATTTGGTTAGATTCGTAGCTTTATTTTATTCCCCTGTTCTTCGCTTTATTCTTCTGTTTCCCAGATTCCGAACCAAAGCTTTATTCCGGATGAAGGATTTATTCCGGATGAGTTAGTTATTCCGAATGAGGGTTCTTCTTCTATTATTCCGAACCAAGTGCTTTCTTTTGATTATTCCGAACCAACAATTATTCCGAGTTAACATTGTTATTTCGAGTAAACAAATTATTCCGCATGAACCTGTTTTTCCGCATGAGCAGTTTATTCCGAATCAGTATTTATTCCGGATGAAGGAACTTATTCCGAACGAGGACTTTTTCCGAATCAGCATATTTATTCCGAATGAAGGTTTATTCCGGATGAACGAGTTATTCCGAATGAGCAATTATTCCGGATGAACGAGTTATTCCGGATGAACATTTATTCCGGATGAAGGATTTCTTCCAGATGAGTTGTTTTTCTTGGATTTGTAATTTTTATGTTTTCTATTTTTCAGAAAAGTGACAGTTTTCTAGTGATTATTTTTAGCTTATTTTATTACTTCGCACATTTTATATTTTAGTCTTTAATTAATTTCGTCTTTTTGATTTATTTTTATTTTTCGTTTCGCTTTAAATTACGTTTTATTATTTGCATTGCTCCTTTATTATTTGTCTTTGGTTTATTTTTATTTCGCTTCGCATTTACCTTTTCTAGTAGAATAGATAACCAACTTCCCTTTTCGTTACCAAGAACAACTGAGTCGCACTTTTAATCAGTAATCAATTCGAAAAGCCCTGGAATGAATTTACATTTCATACTTGGCTAAAAATCAGTTATCAGACCTATTGTAGAACAAGAAGCTATCATGGCTAATCGTACTATGATGGAGTTGCTTCAAGCACCCACGGAGGATTTTGGAGAGGCCATTGTGATTCCCGCCATCCTTGCGGAGAACTTCGAGATCAAGACGGGTTTAATGTCTATGCTTCAAGCCAACAAGTTTCGCGGACACGAAAAAGACAACACACATTATCACATTAGGCAATTTAATCGTCTCACCACGACAAGCAAGTTTAAGGATGTACCACACGATGCCATTATGATGATGTTGTTTCCATACTCGTTAGATGGACCCGCCAAGATATGGCTCGAGAAAGAACCCCCAAATTCGATTGACGTGGGGTGATCTCGTTTCTAAATTTGTGAATCAATTTTTTCCACCATCTAAAACAACACATTTGAAAAACGAGATTTCACGATTTACACAAAGATCTAATAAAAGTTTTTCAATGGCTTGGGAAAGGTTTAAAGAAATGTTACATGAATGTCCTCACCATGATTTTTTCGAATTGCATCAAATTGACACTTTTTATAATGGGCTTAATGATCATGAACGAGATTACTTAAACGCCGCCGCGGGTGGTAAGTTTTTGTGCAAAACGACCGATGAGGCTTTGAAAATCATTGAGAATAGGTCTAAAGTTTATAGCCCTCGTAACACGCCGAGTGTTGCCACTATGGGTTCATCGTCGTCTCGTAACATGAGTGCCTTGCAAGATGAAGCAAATGAGGAGAATCAGTTTTTCGATAGGTTTTCGACTCTTATGACCCATTGGAAAGCACAAGATGCTTTGAATTCCGCATCGGTTAAGGCGGTTGCCAAGAGTTGTATTTCGTGTGGTGGAGCTCATGATTTTTCCGAGTGCATTACCGCGGATGGTAACACTTCGAATGCTTATGTAGCCACGGGAACTTATAACCAAAACGGTCAAGGTTCCCGCCAAAATCAAGCTCCACAAAATCAAAATGCTAACAACTATCGAAACAACAATAAAAGTGGTGCTTATCAAGGAAATCAACGTAACTACAACAAGGGTAACTATCAAAGTGGAAATGGGCAAATTTCAAACCAAAACCAAAACCGTGATTTTCAAACTACCACACAAGGTTTTCAAAATGATCACACCAAAAATCTTCAAGGAGAATTTTTGAATTATGCTAAAGAAAACGATGCTAAGTTTGATAATATGCAACGTGAAATGGTTAGCTTAATATCCGAGTTGAAAAACGAGCTTAAAAACGAACTTGCTAATGAACTTAAGACTCATGCTAATAAAATGGAAGGAAATGTTCAACGTCTCCAACAAAATCAACAAAAAATGGAGCAAGGTCAACATGAGATTAAGCAAGAGTTGTTTAAAGCGGATGCTAGGCAATCTAAGTTTGAAGACCGAATGCGAAAAATGTTTGAAGCTATCATGTGTAAACCTTCTTCTTCGGGTGGTCTTCCTAGTGATACCATCGTAAACCCGAAAGGAGAATTGGAGGCTATTACTACTCGTAGTGGTAAAACTTTCAAAGAACCCATTTCTCGTCCAAGTACTTCTACGGAGAAGGAAAAAGAGAAAGAACCCGACGTGGTGGTAGAAAAGGAGCAAATTCCAAGTCCACGAAGTACCGCTCAAACCACACCTACGGTTGAACCAATACCAATAGTAGAACCCGAGATTCCAAGGCCGTTGCCTATGCCTCAACCCACACCACCCTTACCTTACCCTTCAAGACGAGACAAGGAAAAGGCACAAGAACGAAATAATTATCAATTTGAACTCTTTATGAGAATGTTTCGTGACTTGCATTTTAATATAAGTTTTGCCGACGCCTTGGTCATGATGCCTCGATTTGCCGCAAACTTTAAAAGTATGTTGAATAACAAAGAGAAATTGCAAAAGTCGTCTAGTTGTTCTTCGGTTTTTCTTAGCCGCATACCTCAAAAAGTCGGTGATCCCGGTAAATTTTTAATCCCATGTGCAATACAAGATATGGAGGAATGCTACGCCTTGGCCGATCTTGGTGCTAGTATAAATTTGATGCCTCTTGAGATTTTTAAGTCGCTCAATCTTCCCAATCTCACTCCTTCAAGAATGTCAATCGAGATGGCCAATCATTCTACAATTCTAGCTTGTGGAGTAGCCGAGGACGTCTTCGTGAAAGTTGGAAAGTTCTACTATCCCGTAGACTTCATCGTTGTTGACATTCCCATCGATCCTAAAGTTCCTCTAATTTTAGGTCGATCATTTTTGGATACTTCGAGAGCACTTATTGATGTGCATGCTAGGAAAATCACTCTTCGTTTCAATGAGGAGGAACTCGTCATAAATGCAACTCAAAACTCCACACTTTCTCATGTGTATTCTATCACGTCTTTGAACAATGTTAATCCCATCAAAAACATTTGCAAAAGGATTTCAAAGAGAGTTTTAGGAGTTGATGATAAAAACGATTTTCCGTCCCTTCCGCCGGTGGAGGTTAAGAGTGTTAAGCCTACGTTTCCAATCACGAATGATTCTTCGGATGATGAATATGTTGACCCTGATGGGGAAGTTTTCTTTGTTGACAAACGTTTTGAGAACTTACCACCACCAAAACCAAAACGGTTTTCAAATGTGAGAATTTTTAGTGTGACTAACATTGCTTTAGAAACATCAAATATTTTTGACATAATCAAGTCGGGTTTTCATAAGGAGAGTTTAAAAGATGAAAAAGGGAAAAAATTTAAATTGGATTTAAAAGATTTTTCTACAATGCTAACTCCGTCATCACCTCGTGTTTTGAGTGCTACAAGCTCGTCTTCTCCTTTTGACGATGCTTTGTGTGGACTTAGTGTGGGGGAAGCCCCTTATGTTCCCTCCCCTTTCTCCACCGAGGACGATATATTTGATCCCGGAATTGCTTATAAAGGGAAATCTCGGTCTTCCACCGATGCAATAAATGGAAAATCTTTCTATTTTATTGGTGCGAGTCTACCTCGAGTAGCTCATGGTTTTTATGACTTACCCATTGTCCCACCCTTCTATTTCTTCTCATCTATTTTCTTTAAACCCTTTGGGTTTTTGTTGACACATGATGAAGTGGCGTTGATTTGTTTTTCCAATGAAAACGAGAACGCCATCTTCGATCCCGGTATTTTGCACCATCAAAGGACTTAGTCCTTAATACCGATTGTTTTTGGGCCTTGTTTATCATGTAAGCCCCACCAAAAATTGCCATACCATGATTATCCCTAAATAATCACATTTATTGGGGATTCGAGTCGAGCTTTTGACTCGGTTATCAAAAACAAGGTGCCTCGTGGGGGAAACCCATGCTTATCCATGTACATATTATTGCTTTCTAATTAGTTTAATTTGAGGGGATTTGTGCCCTTCCAACCTTTGTTCCGTGGTTGTTTGTGAATTGTGGACTTTAGATGATCATGATCTTCACGATTGGAGCCTCTCGTGTTCGTTTTATAGGAGCACTCGATCGTTTGCTTTGAAGACTTTCTCAATATCCATGATATATCCTTTGATGTTCTAACCTTAGGTTTATAGCACACTTCATAAACGGCTTTAAATTTAACGGTTACACCCTTCCCATGCTAGATTAGGCATTCGACTACGTCTCTAGTATGGGGGTGTTTGCACCCCTAGACTCGAAACATTGAGGATAATGTTTAACTTTAGTATGGGGGGTAAATAGATACTTGCCTTGCCAAACCTTCACGCTTTCTAAAGTTTATCTTTTTGTTTATCGTTTTGTTGCAAAATAAGGCTAAAAATGGCCTAATTTTAAATTTTTTCTCATGTTTTATAAGTGTTTGAAGACACGAATGTAGGTTTTCCGATGGCGAGAATAAGAGTAATTTTTGACTCGACCGTGTGTGTTGAGCACTTAGCTTTGGTTCCTTAACTTCACATTAGGCTAAGTCTCTTAAATGAGGACGAGAAATGATAGGGTTAATTATAAGTTATTATGCTAAACGTAGAGTACTCGTATTCTTTCAAAAACTCATGTGTTCTCATTGTTTGCTTATTCTCCCTTCGCATGTAAATATTCTTTGCTTAATAAATATTGACTTAGCGGTTTAGTCTTGATTGTTGGGTTTCTAGTCTTTTCTAGTAGCTTCTGTGTAATTAAATTGGGAAGACATTAAGGTATCGCCAGCGTCACGGTTTTGAAGTATTGGCACCCGAATAATCAAAAGCTTCACCTAATAATAAGATTTCAAGTGCTCACCTAAATTAAGCAAAAAATTTGAAGCTCACAAGGCCGAAAAATCTATGCAAAATTGAAAGTGAATCAAGCCTTAATCTTCGAAGCTTTAAAGATCCAAAATACGCCTTAGCGTGAGGATATACGTCTTTGGCTAATAAAACCACCGATGAGGCGGATAATAAAAGGCAAGGCAAGACCGAAGTCATAATAAAAGCTTCATGGCGAAGTTGAATAAAAGATGGAGGTAATCCAAAGATAATAAGGCCCTTTCGTTAGGGGGCGTATAAAAGTCTTGGTAATAAGTCTCATGTTCAAAACCGTTATAAAACCGTGTTTATTGATTCTTCTTGTTGACTTAATATTTTTGACATCGTTGTCTATTAGGAGGGGTTATTGATTTGATGGTCTTGGTTACACCGTTAGGACTCTATTTTTAGACCTAAATCTCTATTATCGCATAAGTCAAACAATGTATCCTCGTGAAACATTCAAGACATAATAAAATATAAGAGATACAACTTAGGAAATTGGGAGGATAAGTACGTGATTAGGGCATATGAGTAGTGTTAGCATTACTAACTTATAATGACAATGATCTCGTTGCACGCTTGGCATGGAATTGGGGTGAAAATCGAGGAGCATGAAATTATTTCTAACGAAGCATTCACGTGTTCTTATTCTATGAACCTAAACGTCTCATTTTGCGATGAAAAAAATCATACATTATGTCTAAAACGCAAGTAGTAGTAGAAATAGTAGTAGTGTAGCTAGTTTATCATTCAATAAAAATGAACAAAAATGAATTTTGGAGGTGCTACGATACTTTATTCTAGCATTGCGTGAGGGCACGACAATGGTTTAGTATGGGGAGTGATGAGACTGCTTTTATACATAGTCTCATCGTCCAAATAGGGCTTAAAATGCATTAAATATCATCAAAATACCCATATATATGCTTGTGTTTGTTGCTTGTGTATTTTAGGTACGGATATTGAGTAAATAAGAAAAGATCACAAGGATCATTCAAAAACGAACACGAGAAACGAAGTCGCACAAAGAACCGGGCCCGAATCGTGAATTTCCAAAGAAGTCCTTGAAGATTTGAAGATTGGCAAGATTGGTCCCTCACTCTTTGAATACTTGTCACTTTAGACCCTTATAAACCTCAATTATTACAAGTTTGGTCCTAAAGTTTCAAGACATGACATTATTAGCCCTTGAAGAATGCAAATATTGCATGTATGGTCCTTATTCAAAGTTTGAAAGTATATTGGGCCATTTTCAGCAAGTTGATGAAAGTTGTTATGAAGAAATTGGGCGTTGACAAGTTTCTAAACTTAAAAGGCAAGATGAAGAGAGTCAAAGGGGCAATTGGGCCACACAACAAAACTTCCCTCACCCACTCATAAACCGCCACGTCACCCACTACCCACCATCCACCAATCTAAACCACCATTTCTTCCACGTCAAATCCCACTCCTTTTTATTGAACTGATTATTAAATCAGTTGAAAAATTGGTGGTAAACCTATTTTTAAACTTAATTAACCCAAAACAAATCAAACACTTAACTGTTTATCACCTTCATCCTTTAAACCCTAGAAAAAACCCAATTTAATTACCCTAATTTTTAACCTAAACCCCAATTAACTTTGGGGGTTTTACTCTCAACGCCACACTCAACACAACCCCCAACCCAGAAAATGACCCTTTTACCTCTTGTCTCCTCCCCTGCTACATCCTTCACGTGACATAGTTCACAATCAATGGCTCACAGCCATTCCTTGGTCCCAAAGTATAATTTAAACGCCCAAGATCAACTCGACTAGCTGGCTATCACTCTCAAGTCACAAGAAGCCAATTTGACCAATTTTTCAGTTAAGATTCCAAGGTCATATCCGGATTTTCAAGAGCTAGGGTTTAGTTGTTTCTGTATTTTTTATTGTAATTCTAGAATCTTCAGTAGTATAGTATAAATAGGGGTGTGTTGTGCCCCTATTTTCCTTTGTTCCAGATTTATTTTAAAAAAACTTACGTAATTCCTTTTTAATCTTAATGAAAGTTGGTATTTGGTGTGCAATATAATTCCTTTTCATTTATCTTAAAAGTTGGTGTTTTGTTAAGAAAATAAATCTGTGTTCCATTTTATCCGTTTAAGCTTTGAGTTCAAGTTTTATGAAAAGTAATTCCTTTTTCAAAATTTGAACAGTTGGTATTTTTAAAAAAAATCTTGTTTCCCAAATCTGTCATTTGTGTTCTTTGTAAGTTGTTTGAGTAAATCCTTGTGAGGAGTTAAAGTTTTAAGTTCCTATAGAAGTAGTTTGGTTAAGTTCAGAAAGTTTTCAAGAAATTTTGTGTTCCAAAATTGGTTTGAAAGAGATTCTGGCTGATTGTTTTTACTCACAGCTTATTGCTTTTATAAGCCTGCTCATAAGCTGATATAAGCTTATGAGCATCAGCTTATAAAAGCCTTAAGTACTCTTTTTTTTCTTGTGTTATTGTGCAGGGTAACAAGGAAGTACAAGCTCCCATCATAATCATTCTTTTCTTACCTATTTGAAGATATTATTGGCCTTGGGTCCACTTGGATTCCACCAGCAGGCATTCTCTACATTTCATAAGCTACCATAAGCTCTCAAAAGCACAAATAGGAGGCACCAGCTTAGGGTGAAAAAAGCTTGAACCTCTTTTCAGTTTTTTGAGCATATTATGTGAATTGCATATGATTATATGTGTTAGCTGTTAACATGCTGGATTAGGGCTTGATTTATGTTCACCTAGGTTGTTTATGTTGATTTAGGTTGATTTAAATCAGTTAAGTTTAGATTTGATAGGATTTGGTTGCTTGGAGTCTATTATCAGAAAAGTTAAGGGGTGTTTGGGATTGGGATTATAACTAAAAATGAGGACAGGTTTTGGTTTTTAATTACCCTAGACATGCTTTTATTATTGAAGTTAAGTGTTTTCAGTCTTATGTGTTTGGAATAGATTGGTTTTAGAACTTTGGGTGTGTTTCTATAGCTAGAATTTAGTATCCACTGTTTCTGCTTGTTTAAGTGTTGATTTTGCCTCCATATCTTGGCAGCTTGATCAGATATAGGTAAAGTTTAGGATTGTGAGTTGGTGTGTATGCTCTTGTTAGATTTTGTGCAAGCTATGGCCTATTGAATCTCATCTGTTGACCTATTGCTTCAGCAAAAGTACCCTTAGCCTGCATTTAGTGGTACAGTGACTGATCTTGCTTGAATTTGGTGCTTATTTGTTCTTGACTTGTGTTTTTCTTGCTCAAATAGACTCCCTACACTCAACTGAGTGTAGGGGTGCCCCCATTGTCCATCAAAATCCAAAAATCACCAAGAACAAGCTCCTCTTGTTCATTCTTCACTTGTGAAGAAACGTTGTTCTTTGTGTTCATCAGTCATTAAAGCAAGCTATTCATCTGGGCACATTTTTTATTTCATTTGGATTAATTCTAGCTTAATTTTTATATAGATTGTGTTTTAGAGTAGTGTAAGTTTCTAGATTTAAGTTTTATAAAAAGAAAATAAAAAAAAAATTTAACAAAAAGGACGTGGCCAGGACTCGAACCTGCGCCACTCCTCTCACACACCAACGTGATAACCAGTTGCCCTAGGGTCTTTGACTGGTTATCACTTGGTTTAATTAATACTTAAGGTGTTTGTGTATTTGGCTTATTTAAGCAAGCAGTTTAGTAATAAGCTGTTTTCAGCTTATTTGTTTTAGCTTTTCACCAGTTAGCAATTTTCCTTTGTTCTTTATTAGGTTTTAGACTTTTTGGCTTAAAAAGTTTATTTGTCACGTGTGTAATTAATTTATTAGGATTATTTTAAGTTTTAATTTTATAAAGTAAATAAAAAATAGGAAAAAGTGCTTTAAAAATCTTGAAAAATAGTTTTTAAGTTTTTAGTAGTATTTTTGAGGTTTACATCAATTAAAGTTTTCAAATTAAATAATTTTTGATTTTATATGATTTTAGGGTTTTTAATCAACTTTAAAAATTAATATAAAACTATTAAAAAGGTTTTGGA
Organism: Glebionis coronaria; assembly: GCA_025667525.1. Lineage (NCBI taxonomy): Eukaryota > Viridiplantae > Streptophyta > Magnoliopsida > Asterales > Asteraceae > Glebionis > Glebionis coronaria. Next base: position 362,565 of record JANFOE010001242.1, on the reverse strand, counting down.
ATCTTTTGTTTGCATTTTTGTCTTAGTTACATTTTTCTAGATTTTTGGTAATTTTTTATAAACTTTGAATTTTTTATATTATTTTATTATTATTTTATTAGTAAAAATTAAAAGTTAGTTTTTTCTGCTTTTTTCATTTTTCCTAGTCCAAATACATAAAGTTAGGAGTTTTGCAACTTTTAGAATATTTTCATTGTCCTTAGATTTATTTTTATAATTATTTTAAGTTTTAATAGTTTTTAATTGTTTTAAAATAGTTTTTATTAATATTAAAATTTTCAAAAATAGTTTTAAATTAAGTTAGGTTGTTTTAGAGGTTTACAAAGTGATAAAACTCATTTTGGGCTTTTTGGTAATTAAATTGATTTTTAGGGCTTTAATTAGCATTAAAAAATCATTATTTAATTAATTAAAAGGTTTGGGTGATTTTTGATTTTTTGTAAACTCTTTATACATTATTTAGGATATGTTTGCAATTTTTAGGAATTTTTAGGATAAAATTTTAAATTTGGTGCTTTTACGGTTTTACGTGTACGACCTTTTCGTCTTAGTGTAATCCGTCATCGTAACCGTCAATCTCTTCTTATCCCATTTATATTTTCTTTTCTCATAACAATAAAATCACAAAGTTAATAATCTCTTAACACAACGCACTAGCCTACTCGAGAACGAACTCATTTTAGGGTCATTTATACACGGTTTTCCTAAATCATCGTGCTTACCCTATTTTACCCTTGTTTTCCTAAACAAGTGGTATTTTTACAACTATCAACTTCGTTATATCCGTTTTGACGAGTGTAGGAGACGTACTTGGAGGGTTTTCATTTGACAAGCTTGGGGGCATAAGAACTGTTAGTTCAGCTAATTCCTTTTGTAAGCGAATACGTGTCTTTTTAGAAAGTTGATCTTTATTATGCTTATCATAATCAATCGTATGGAATTTTAAAAACATTTTAGAATGAGTTTCTTCCATAAGTGACTGTGTCTCCTTAGAACTACGAACATAAGGTGCTTCTTTCGATTTGCCAATTATGGTCATATCATAAAGACCGGGAATATATTCCTGAGCTTGTTTTGCATAACCGGGATTAGGTGGTAAACTTTGAAGACGCTTAAGTTCGAGTTCTTTAAGTGATTTAGTTAAAAGATGAACCTTTTCTGTGGAAGCGTATTGTTTTAAAATCTGTTGTTCCTTGAATTTAAGAAGTTTGGTAGCATTAATTTCTGATTCAAACTTTTTAGACTCGAGAGTTTCGAAATCCATTTTAAGTTTCTAAAAATAATTGACAACCGACTCTTTTGTTTTTAATTCATTGGAAAGATTAGCTTTTAATGATTCTATTTCTTTCAAGTGTTCAATCTTTTTAAAACAAAATTGGTCAAATTCAGAACATGTTATTTTCTCTGCTTGAGGGACCATTTCAAAAGTTTTGACCTTTTCTTTATGCAACGCAAGCTCAGCATTTAGGGTGGAATTCGTATCTACGGATTGTTTGAGAGCCATATGCATTTGATCAATAATATTTTTAGGCACCATGACCAAATCATGTTGAGCATAAGATTCCATACCCGTCGTAGCATTTGGTTGAGGTCCACTCAAATGTGTAGGATTAGGTACCACATCATTTGAGTTACTAGTTCCCGAATGCTGTTCGAGGTTGTCATTTTCATGCCCAACTTGATGTTGTTATCATCAATATTATTATATGTGGTTGGTACCTCACTGACGACATCAGAACCGTAGTGATAGAGATTAGCAACGAGAGCAGCTTGGGCAGAGTGAATGTCATCACAATCCGAATCATATGCGTCAAGATCATCTGCTTGATAAGCTGCATTAGAAGTGGAAAAGACTGCAATGCCTTCAGTATATGCTGCCCCTGGGTCTGCAAGAAATGCTAACTCCTCTGAATCCAAAATCTTTCCCTTAGACTGAGCATCAACCAAATACATTTTCTCACGAAACCACGCTTCATCCCTTCTCCTTTTCGGTTGAGTGCATTGCCTAGCCATATAACCTTGTCCTCGGCAATTGTAGCAAGTCACAACCTTTTGAGGACCAATGGGGCTTCCATTTCCGTTAGCTTAAGAATTCACAGTTGAGCATTCACAGTCCTTGTAGGAGGTCCATATGAGTTTTGCCTTCTCTGAATAGGTTGCACTGTTACTTGACCATCTTGAACAGTAGCTTGTTGTCGAGGATTTGAAGAGGTGCGGAGCTGATTGTTTGTTGGTGGAAATCCTCTAGTTGCAACAAGTTTTGACAAGTAGGCAGTGAGATGGTTTAGAACATCAGTTGGCGTATCATTTGGAGTAAAGACCGGTGCTTGGATTGGTGGAAGTTCATTAGAGTATAAGGCTTGTGCTGGTTGTGCTTCTATTGGAAAATATCCTTTCTGAGGAGTATAGCCCATTGGAGAAGTGTTGGCTTGTGATGGTGATGTCTGATATGGTGGTTGCTGTGGAAAAGATTGTTGATGAACACTTTGTTGAAATGCTTGTTGTGGCATCATTGGTGGTTGATAAGATGGTTGCTGTGGTTGCTGATAGGTGTTTGGTGGTGGTTGCTGCAAGTATGATGGTTGTTGATAAGTATAAGCCATGTTTTGTTGAGAAGCATACATGGCAAGTGGATCATGAACTTGAGGTTTAGACAACCGAGCCTCGATCACATGGCATTCGTGTTGTTGAAGAAAAGCTTGAAGTTGATCCACATTGGTGTTATGCAAGTCCTTAGCCAATTTAACATCCGTCACGTACTTTTTCCATTCTAAAGGAAGAGTGTTCAAATACTTGGTGTTCAATTGAAACGTAGGAATTTTCATGCCATATATATTGAGCTCATTCAACAATAGGATAAATCTCAGATAGTAATCATTGAGAGTCTCCCCTGGCACATAAGCAAATTTATCAAAAGTATCATAAAGCTTACACTCTCGTTCTTGTTTAGTTAACGAGGTGCCTTGCATTAGAACACGAATTCTATCCCATAACTCTTTGGCAACTTTATGTTTGCTGACGAGTTTGTAGACATCTGGAGGAAGGGCTTGGAGAATGATGTTCGTAGCATACTTATCACATTTATCTTGAATCTTCATATCTCCAGTCAATTCACCCGTTGTGCGAGGACGAGTAGTCGTACCTTCCGTCACTGTACCATAATCTAATGGTCCATTGAGCACCGATGCCCAAATGAGATGTCCATTCTCTTTGTTCAACATGTAAATTTCCATTCGGGAAGTCCAATCCTCGTACATAGACTTCTCCAACATAGGTGGACGATTATCTGTACCCGAGAGGATGGACTTATCCGTAAGAGATGTGTACTCCATTTCTATAAGTTAAGATTTACAAAGTTGATCGATCAATGAGAGAAAGTAAATGTGTTTGTTGTTGTGTGTAGAAGCCGAGAAATAATGTTAAAATCCCCTAAATTATGTTCTCGATAAACCAAAAATTCCAAGATGAAATTGCACACGAAACACGTTTTTGAAAAATCTTGGAATACTTGTTGTTCTATCACAATGCCTAAAAGGAATGTTGTCGCAATGTCACGTATCGCAATAAGTCCAATCGCAATAAGTCCAATCGCAATATTCCCAATCGCAATACTTCCAATCGCAATACTTCCAATCGCAATACTGTAGCAATACTCCAGTCGCAATAAATCCTATCGCAATATTCCAATCGCAATACCCTGTCGCAATACCCTGTCGCAATACCCTGTCGCAATGTGAATCGCAATACGGATCGCAATAACAAAGAACTCCAATCGCAATCCCAATCGCAATACGGATCGCAATGTCACAAGATGAAATCCAATCGCAATACCAGTCGCAATATGGATCGCAATCCAAAACCCTAGATATTGCGATGGGTAAGCTGTCGCAATAGTACAAGCAGTATATGAATTTTCCACTTTTCTCAGACAAAACACACCTAATTCGAGATTTTAAGCCAAAAATTGATCCAAACACCCAAAATTTTTGTGTTTTTAGACAAAGTAAATATACCAAATCTCTAGCACAACTCTGTAGAAGATTTGTATCAAGAAAAAACCATAAAAAACACAAAAAAAAAATTGGACGTGGGTTTATATTGGTCAAAAGCTACTAAAATCAAGAACACAAACACATAAACAATACAATCATCCCATGGCTCTTGATACCATTTGTAGGATATGTAAATCTTGCTTATGTTTTAGAGAGAGAAAGAGATAGAGAGATGATGGAGTTCACACACTTCTAGAGAGAGAAAGTGAAAGATAACTATGTAAAATATGAAAACCACCACCCTCTCCATCAAAGGAGAGGGTTTATATACCCAAGCCTTGTGATGGGCTTGGGCTTACAATATTGGGTCGGCCTACACATGTTGTAGGCTAGGCTTGGCCTTGTTTGTTTAATAAAGATATCTAGACTACGAGCTACTACTTAATATATTGTCAGAGTGACCGAATCTTCCTAAATACGTAAAAACGTATTTCCAACATTCACCTACAAGCTTCTTTGACTTATGTGTTTTTGTTTTATCAACTTTATTTTATCATATTTTGTTTTGATGAGCTTGTGCTTGTCATAGTTGGCTAATCTTGGTTTTTCCTTTTTTACCTTTGGAATTACAATAAGACGCTGGAAAAGGACAACACCAAATTGACGTTTGGGAAGGTCACAAGGCACCAACCCAAGCAGTAAGGGAATTACCTTTGGGCAAGCTTATCACAGGTAAAAGTACACCAACTTTATTACTTCTTATGTTTGGATTTACTTTCACCATGCTTTCTGTATACTCGAAATCTATATCTGTTTATATTCGTCCAAATATCCAGTCTTGCCAGTTCATTGTCTTTCTTTCTTTTCATATCTTCTTAATATGTGTAACTCTTCAAGTCACGTTCGACTTCCTACTTTCTATCATCTATTTGTTTCTAAAGAAGAACGCGAGGCAAAATCATATCTAATTTAATGCCATTCCATTTGTAATCTGTATATCCTATCAAAAATTATTACTATATTACTCTATTATGCATCAGTGTTGTCAACTAATAAAAAGTGGAAAAATTAATATTAACATTGTTCCGTTTGAGCATTATGACGGAGGTTCTAATCCGGCTTGCTAACTTTGCTAATTTTAATTTCCCCTATTTACAGTGAAACATTTGTGGTTAAATAAAATCTAAAAAGAAATAATATATCAGTAAATGCTAGCTTTGTGGGTTGTCATTGTGTTTTTGTTTCTTATATGGTTGGGTGGTGCTAACATGATTCTCAAGACGACTGTTTCTACACCTTAACCTCTCTAACGCATTGCATACCAACTGTGTAAAGTGGATTCATTATAAGGATACTATTTTAAATAAAGACCATGATATTATGTTCACTTTGTATCTTATTATAGTTATCGCATACGACAGTTACATAGATGAGTAGTTAGATACAGAGTACATGCTATAGATTTTTAAGTTACCACGCAAGAAAGAGAGTAACAGATCTGGAACACACCTGTTTGTGCTTTGGGTGCATTGTAATTGTGAGCAAATTCTAAAATATAGAAGATGGTTGTCTTAAAGTTTCGGTAAACGTATTTATAATCTTAGAAAAACTGGTCAGGTGTTTATAAACTCATATTTCACAAGTGTGCAGGAGATGGAGTTTGCTCATACTTTCCATCTATATGTTATTGTCTTTGTTACTTGTAGGGAGCAGTCCCTGATATCCTTTGGGAAAACCAAATAAGATTTCTTCTTGAAAATCATAAGTATATTAAAAAAAGATCCAAATTTTTTTATGAGGATGTGCCTGGTGTAACCTGCCCAGCAAGCCTGAAGGATCGATCTTTATTATGGTAAGAAACGCATATACACTCATATTTAATGATATCAGATAAGTGATTTCATATATATATTTGATTTATGTCCTCAAAATTTGTTTTTTATTTATTTATTTAAAAATATAAACTACCTCTTTGCCTTTGTTTATATGATTTTAGCGACTTAGGTATCTGGACGGTTGCCTCTGAAAGTAGAATGGATCTGTGATCTTTTCTCTAATTCTACTTTATACAGTTTTATTAAGTAGGATTTTTTTTAGATTTACCAAATGGAAGTGACACCATGACGTCGAACCTAAGAAGAAAAGGAGAAGCTCTTGCTGTATTTGGGTAAATGTGAAATATATGTTGCAATTGTTTCAAAGATTAGAGTAAGTCCACTTTGTCATTATGTCCGCTAGGTGGTCATGTTACAACCTATAGGTCAGTTTCATGTCTGCAAGTACTGTAGTATTTTTTTCTCATATAGGTCAGATTGCGTTGTAACATATTTAGCGATAATAAAAAAATTTAATATTACCCGACCAAAGGTACATTTTCTTCTTTGATTAACATTCTATTTTTTATGCACAGTTATTTCTTAAATAACTATGTCAGTTATGATTACAAAAGAAATTTTATCGTGAATCCCAATACGAACACTTGATATTGATGATTCCCTTGTTGCCAATGATTTGAAACCACATATCGAACACGCTGATGGGTACATGTTGTTGAAGGCCCTATTGGGAATGGTCCCAATCACGTGGTGCCGAACGTCGAGTCTGAGAGTTGGGAATTGCGGAAGGTAACTACAACCAAGAGTATCCAAAAGCCACAAGACACAACTCCGTTAGTTCAACAATTCCCGCTTCTCCAGTCTCTAATCATCCAATGCTAGCAATTTGGATAGGAACTTGTATACACTGGTTGTTTGGACAACATAGAAAAGCGGTGTTTGCGCACTAATATTACATCTTTTCTGTGCATTTTAACAGGTTTACGCACTTTTTTTACCAGGCTTTATATGTTCTATTAGAGTACTCCGCTTTTAGTGTAATATGAGTTTTGTTCTCCAAGCCTCGCACCAGATCAGTTTATTTAGATGTATCTACTAAATTGATGATTATAACTTGAAATATTAGATAATCAGTTTATTGAAGCTAAGGATAACTAGAAGTTTTGATGCACCTTTAAACTATAGGGCAATTGATGATGCCTCCTAACTAAAGTTAGTAGCTTCTGTTGATGCCTTGTGTCCTTCTAATATCTTGATAGTAAATAATTATTTTATGGTTTAGATTATTTGTTAATCTCTGTTATTCTTTGATTTTGATAGGCTGAATAAGTAGTTAAAAGTGGACTTTATCAAAAGGGCATTTCTGTTAGAGCATAAACATCTACTTAGTAAGAAGTAGTCTATCTACTTCATAAGAAACAGTCGCAACGAAAAATATTTACTTAGTAAGAAATAGTCACAACGGAAAATATCTACTTAGTAAGATTGCATCAGAAAATCCAAATTGGTCAATTGTTTGTATCTACTTGGTAAGAAATAGTCACAATGAACTACTTGGTAAGCACCAGGTTGCATCTTCTGTTATTTCTATCCTAACCGACCAAATGCGTATTTCCAGAATCAATGATGTTAAAAGTTAGTCACGAGGTGCATATTAGATGTCTGCGTGAAACGCGAATCGACACTCAAATAGGGCTGTTTATACAACATAAATTAGGCTGTTTGGACAGCAAGGATTATGCGACAAACATGGCTATTTGGAACAGCCAAAATATCGAGCTTTTGTTTGTGTATTTTTACAGCTTTTTGTGTGACGTTTTTTACAGCTTTTCAATGCCATTTTTTTATAAAGCTTCTAGTTGCTTTCTTCACAGGTCTACAACAGAAATAGAGTTGTTTGGACAATAGAAATATGGTTTTTTTAATGTTATCTTTTTCAGATTACAATTGTTGTATGACTAAATATGTTGAACTTTTAACGTTTAGAAAACAATACACAAAATTGAGATGAAGAATAAATAATTGCTAACTTTCTTGAAGAGTAAATAAACAGAACAAATCCCGCTTGTTTGAAGACTATGAATTATAAATATCATATTTGTGTTGTTATGTATGGTGGTTTATATTCCTATAACCATTTTGGCGAATTCTAGGTAGTAAGGTAAGTGGACGTTTCTATTACGTTGGATGTAGATAACTTTACTCCCAGGGTTGTGCTGAACTTGTGTAGACGTTATGGGGATTAAGAACAGGTGGAGATCCATGGTCATTGTTCGTGTGTGGTCCCGGAAGTAGACCGGAGAACACGACACGTGTCACGTACCGGAGACGATACTGGAACGGTAGCCGGACCAGAAGCCTTCAGACGGAGAGCAGTATCATGACGTCATGGAAGACGTCACCTGACCCAAGGCCCCACTAGAGGTCTTGGCGTATGCTCAAAGAGGAAAGATACAGTGTCAGACGCAATAAGGTACACAGACCCGTTTTAGGAAAGAAGACAAGATATGAACTGTCTACATCAAGGTATCAACAGTACCTTATATATAGTCTTGACATTTATTACTAAAGGATCATTAAATACTCTGACAACACACACATAATATCAGATAACACCACGCACAACATTTCGTACCATCACTCATTCTCACACCGGAGCTTGGTCCTGGGATAACACCCGGGGCGAGTTAACGTGTGCTGCTTCTTGTGTGTAGGTGCTTCATCCGTTCGCAGCTTACGTGGAAGGTTCATAGTCCAGTATGCCCTACCGGAGGATTTTAGCATCAACAGTCATTTATGCTGAAAATAAATCAAAAGCTGCCGATGAAAATTCAAATAGATCACCATGATTGGATCCATTCATTTTTTAGAACCTCGGGACTTAAGAATAGGTCAAACGTGTAGACCCAAGGTCTATTTTTAATGCCTTGACCATTTACTTACCCAATATCTATGTTTACATACCAAAGTGTTAATTGCTTTTCTAACTGACGCAAAAGGAAATTGTTGATGAAACTGATGTATATTATAGACGTACATAAAAGGTATGTTTCTGTGTGTGCATATTAGCTCATTCATTGTTTTGGCATTTTCTGTCAATATATTCATTTTTCTCACCTTGCTTGAAATAAGTTAACGGAATGTTGCAGAATACGCGTAGCGTGAGTTTGGGAAAGATAATCTTTCTAAGGCTGGGGGAGTGGTGCCTCAAAAACCCACCGCCACAATGCCACCTTAGCTTTCTACTAACCCACCAAAAACTAACCTTTCAGGATTACTAAGGAAAAAAATTCACCTCCACCTCATACCTACTTAATATAAAAATATACCCTACTAAAATATGCTACACTCACAACCTTAAAAAAAAGCAGTGGGACCCACCTTTCAAAAAACACTCAGCCCCAACTCACGCGTGACATATGGTGAGATTTATGTGATGGGTTTTGGCAAGCAAGGACTCACCCGTCGGTTTTTTACCCACTCCCCCAACTTTAAACAACTTTAATTTACTGTGTTGTTTTATTTTGTTGCAATAATACTTGGCTCATTTCATCATAGCCTTCTAAATTTGTATATTTAAATAAATATTCTATGATTTTGACTAACATTTTCTTTGTAGAGGAAGGGTAAAAGCTATATAATACCATCGTACTTATCATAATGTACCGATTTTAAACACTTACAATTTAATCGCTAGATATTACCAATGAACTTTCAAAATTGTTTCATATTTACCAATTTGGTCACCTGTTACCGACACGCTGGCACGGTAATTTCCACGTATATTTTAATTTATTTTTTTATTTCCACCTATGATTTCCATTATACACAGTTTGACTGTTCATCCTAACTTTTTTAACACTTTAACAGTACATTTTCATCAAACATTTCTCCCTAAATTATAAAATTCCATTAACACATAAACCTTATAAATTAATTGTTGATAACCCGTGATTAAATTCATCGAGAAATACTAATGAAAAAATGTATTTGATTTCAATTTTTCGTTGATTCAATTTCAGAAACCCAATCGATTTTCATTTTTCGTTTGATGATGGTCGAATCAGAACAACTAATGCGCCATAAAAAGATGATCACTGTGATTAAAGATGAGTAGGAATGTTGAGCTAAGTTTGATATTTTCTCAATTGTTGAAGCTTTTCATACACTGGAGTTGGAATATCAAGACGTTTCCGATGCCATTCTTGTTTCATAATCACAAAAATTTCAGGAGAATTCGAAGTAATCTTTGATGATACGATCTTCAGTATCTGCTCGTGTCTAAGTTCCATCCAACCGGATACTTCTAATCCAATTTATATGATGACTTCACATAAAACTCAATTTCATATCTCTTTGTCACCATAGGGAATGAATAATCCTCATATATAACTATCGAATATGGAATCTCATGATTAATTATGGAATAAACTAATGGTCCAATTATAAGAACAAAAAGGCCAACGAAGGTAACTGTTCCAAACAATGATTCCCAAAAATCTTCATATGACTGACCACCTCCACACGGCTGACCATATTTACACGGGTTGTAACATCCTCTTGATCCTTCATCACTGTGACACTCAAACGCCTGGCTAACTTTTGTGATCCTTCATCACTGGATATTGACAAATGAAATTTGAAAGGACGCATTGATCAGTCGCTTTCACTTTCGACATAAAAGCTTATCGATGGTGCCTTGGGTTTCATCATCATTAAGCATATCAACAGCCAATATATTTTCACGTGGAACCTTCATAGATCTATGTTTTGGGTTAACCTCAAATTCAGGTGCACCATCTAAAGTTGATGGATCATCCATACTCGATCTAGTTTTTCGATTGAGCTTAAATTCACTTGCATCATCTAAATCCGATGGATAGGTCTATGGGACACCAAATCAAGTACATTATCAAAAGTCGATGGTTCTTCCATAAGCGGGTGGGGTATACAGTTAAAATTTGTTGTATGAAAATCTGACATTGTATAATGGATGATTAAAAGTCGGTGGTTCTTCCAAATCAAGTACACGTTGGAATTATTAATTGATATTTTATTTTTTAATAAATATTTTAATGACGTGTAAATATAAACGTTCATAATAGTAAACTGCTACAAAACAAACAAGTTCATTGGTAAATTTTAGCGATTAAACTGTAAGTGATTAAAGTCGGTACATTTTAATAAGTATGATGGTATTTTATAGCTTTTTGTTGGGTCCACTAGATGTGGATCTTGCAGCCTGTTAAGGATGGTGAACGACTTCTGTAATCACAAGTCTATTCACAGAGAGACTCTTAATGAAACACACAGTATAAGTGCGGAATACAAATACTATGAACAAGAAGAAACAGAATAACTAAATAACTTGATCCTTACTAAAGATTTCTACTATTAATATGAAATGAATAAAGATGATGAAGGTGTGTCTAACCCTTCTGCCAATGGGTTACTTTTATACTACAAGGAAACCCTAATACTACATTAAACCAGAACGTGTAACTTCAGATATGTATATCCTTTCCTAACATATCTCATGCATATCCTAACAAACTACTAAGAATAATAATGTTTGACTTTCTACTAGACCAGGAGCACGTGTTGCTCCTATTACTACTAGGACCAGGAGGAACTACATACCCCCTAGCTTATCTATTACAAATATCTATTCCAGAGGTCCTAACACTTTTACCCGTAGAGGAAAATAGGTAAAGTTAGAGGTGGGCATTTTTTTGGCACTTTTTAAAAAAAGATGGGATATTTTTTTTATTCATTTTTATTCATAAGTTAAACGGGCGCACCATGTAAGAAATGAATGGCTTAATGAGAGAACATGTAAAATACTAATTAGGCTACTCGGCGAATCTTTTATATTTAATTTTTTATCCTCGACTTTCCAACAAGTATTATTATTTATTATTTCTACGTTTTTATATGTTTTTTTCCGTTTTAGCTTACGCCCGTTTAGCTGCCCGTGTCCGTCCGCCCGTTTTGTCGATGTTCATTTATTTTGTAAAAAATGTAAGTAATAAAAGTATTTTATTTCAAATAACTTCCACTCATAAAGCAATCTTGTTTGGTTTCTACGAAATCTGTTATTGCCACGAATACATGAATATCTATTTGTCGCACTTGAATAGAACAAAACAAGTCCGTAAAATGGAAAAAGCACAATTTTTCTTCAAACAAAAACAACGGCTGTTGTAAAAAAACAAAATACATTGACATTGAAAGAAAATTTAATCTTTAAAAAAACAAAAAAAATAACAAAAAATAGATTAATATAAACGAAAACAAAATCTATTGCAAAAAAATAATAATAATACATAAACGTGTTCTAATAAAGGAAAACAAAAAAACTTATTATTAAAACGAACAAGTTCTTTAGGTAGGTTGAGCCTTAAATATATTCGTTTAAGTTAACGAACAATAAACATGGCACTAAACAAATCGAATGAGTGCGCAAATAACTTTAGTTTGAAAAAAAAACCATTTGCAAAAAAAAATACTTTAACTAAAAAGATAATAAAAACACACATCTTATTAGTAAAACAACTATATGAAAAAATACTTAAAAAAGCATTATTTAAAAAAAACACTATAGCTACACACATTCTCATCAGAATTAGTAATCTAAATTTTAATTACGCAATCTTAACAAAAAATGCAGTCCACACAACAAAAAAATAAAATATAATCAATACTGACAAAAAAACCATTAACAAACCAAACCACACGTTAAAAACTACATTTCAATACAACGAAATATTAAAATGAGACAAAATACACCTGTAGCGTTGCCAAGCCCTAAAACTATAAAATAAGTTTCGTTTAAATTTTTTAACAAAAACAAGATACCATTCAAACACATACAACTAATATTCAAACGTACATTGAAACAACCCCGCCCGTAGGGCGGGTTACGATATATATATATATATATATATATATATATATATATATATATATATATATATATATATATATATATATATAGTGTAGTGGTATTTGCAGAACTATTTTTTTGGTACATAACTTACATAACTACTGTTTTTACTACTAATTATGCATGATGTACATTATATTGATGCAAGAGGGTAGTTTCTGTAAATAAAACAAATCAATATTTAATTAATAATTTGAATATAGGTATTCAAGTAATTTTACACATCCACTAAAATTTTCCCTACATTTCCTCCTCCTCACTCACGATCTGTGATCTTTCTCTCTCATAAAAAAACCTACAACCTTTCATATCTTCATTCTAATGGTCGCTAGAAAAAAAAAGAATATGCCTTACGTTTCTCTTGTGATCTAATAGCGTATTAGACAATAAGATTTATCACTCCGGATCTTGAAAAACTGATGAAATTGATCTTTAATTTACGCTTCAAAATGTAACCTTTAAGATTTATAGTTGATATTTTTATTGTTGTTGTTGTTGTTATTGTGTGATGCTTTACCTTTTATTTAATCTCTCAAAATTTTCTGTATCTCTCAAACTTATTTCTTTTTGCTATATGGATCTAGATCTTTCTCTCTCTCGCATGACATAAAAAGATACCTATTAAAAACGAGGAACATCAAGAACTTATAAAATCATATATATATAGTAAATTAAGACGACAACGTTTTCTTATTTTTGGCTTACGACAAGTTTAGATTCATCATTATGATCTAAGGTAGGCCATGTCTAATTCAATTGTTTTTTACATCGAAATCGATTTTCGTTCTTCAATATTTTTAGTATATAAATTCTCATTCGAATTCTTTTTTTTAGATTGAAATCCTTTTTATGCAGATCCAAATCAAAGATGTTTATGGTTAATTTTAACCATTGTAAGGTATGTGGTTAGTTTGGGTTGATATCTAGAAAGTAGGTTGTGATGCATGCGTTTTTTTATGTCATTTTTTGAGATCCTACATGTATGTTATGATTTTTGTTATAATAAAAAATTAATTTATTAACTTGCTTTTTTGGTTTACATGTGTTTGCATATGGCAGATTGCTACGAAAGATAATGATGACAATATGGCAAATCTCAACTAATGTTGGTGTTACGATGAAGAAATTGTAAATCAATGATTGCGCTTGCTTTTTCCAAGGCGAGCATCTATGTTCAACAAAATAGCTTTGAGAAGATATTGAAACGTACATGCATGTTTTTACAAGAGTGCATAGATGTCTTTTTAGTGTTGTGGAAAAAAATATGTCACAAGTTATATTTGTATTTGAAAATGAATGTAATTAAGTTTGATATTTTGTATATACTATTTAAGATTTTAATTGTTCTAAATATACAATTTACATATATGTTTACGTTTGTGGATTATAAATTATGAAAATTAAAGAATGTACACTATAAACATGTATGGAACTTTCATTTTATGCAAAAATTGTAAGCAAGAAACATTTGAAATATATAAAATTAAAATAAAAACATGTATGTTTTTTTTAAAACATGTATGTTTTTTTTTTAAAAAACATGTATGCTTTTTTAAAAAACATGTACGTTTTTTTAAAAAACATGTACGTTTTTTTAAAAAACATGTACGTTTTTTTAAAAAACATGTATGTTTTTTTAAAAATACGTATGTTTTTTTTAAAACATGTATATTTTCTAACAAACCATGTATGTGGATAAGGAAAATTGAAAAAAAAGTAATTTGTTTTTTTAATCTGAAAATTAAAGGGTTGTAAAAAAACGTGTTTTGTTTAAAAAAGTAAAAAAAAAAATTGATTTATTATTTTACCCTTTTCAATTAAATTAAAATAATTAATAATACTAAATTTTCATTGGTCTAAAATGGTTATGTAAGTTCTGTACCAAAAAACGGGTTCTACAAATAGCACGGCCCTATATATGTATACATATATACATATATATATATATATATATATACATATATACATATATACATATATATATATATATATATATATATATATATTTATATATATATATATATATATATATATATATATATATATATATATATATATATATATATATATATATATATATATATATATATATATATATATATATATATATATATATATATATATATATATATATATATATATATATATATATATATATATATATATATATATATATATATATATATATATATATATATATATATATATATATATATATATATATATATATATATATATATATATATATATATATATATATATATATATATATATATATATATATATATATATATATATATATATATATATATATATATATATATATATATATATATATATATATATAGGTATAACTATGACTTGATACCATACCCTTAATCCCAGTCATATGTGACATGGCACCTATTAGCCAATAGTATTTCAGAAATCCCTAAAAGATCTCCATTTTCCACGTTTTTTATGATTTGGAATCGCAGGTTTTTGAAAGTTGCGTTTTTGGATATACAGTTTTGAAAAATCGCGTTTTGATTAGGAATATCGGAACTAATGTAAAAGAAGTGTAAAATACAAGATTTGACCTTGTGACCTATGGTTCACAAGTAAGCAGACTTACCACTAAGCCAAACTACTTTTGATGATTTTATATCCAAAACAATTCTAATAAGTTCTTAAAAAACCAGTACTATTCATATACATACTCTAAATTTAGAACCTACCCTATGAAACTAATGATTTTATTATGTATTACAACTGCCTCTTGTTCTCAAACCCTAATCTCAAACCCTACCCTATGAAACTCTATTTTTTTGGTTTTGTAGGTTAATTCATATCAGACACTCACATTGAATTTTTGTGATCCTTTTGATGTTCTTATTTCTATCAATAGTTGTGCCTAATCAAATCTCCCAGGCGTGTATCTGAAAAAAGGCAAGTTCTGATGCATATTGATGGGGACGATTCAAATAGGTGTTGTTGCAAAGGATTTATTTGTTCTATACGAAATTGTGTACACGTATCAAAGGTCACAACTTAGTATAAAAATCATTTATTGGACTTCATATTTGCCAAAACATTGAATCAGTTCATTCTTTTTAATAATCAGTTTTCTTTTCTGCTATTTTATTATAATAGACATCTAACCTTGTCTTCATTCAATTTTCAATGCAGTGGAGGTCAAGTAGTTGAAGACGTTCTTACAAGTGAATTAGCTTCCAAACTTATGCTTCAACACCAGCAGCCACGGAACAAATTCTTGATGACTAGCAGTATAGTTTCAATTCTAGGTGACATATGTTTTATCGATTCTTAGTTACATATAATAAAATGTACTTACATTTGTGTTCTAACAATGTACTGACTTACCTCAGCCACTTTGTTCAGTTTGGTGGTAGGAAAACTATTCAACTTGGAGAGGTGATTGAGACAACAAAATCCAAAGCTGTAAAAAATGCACGTACAAGTCAAACACTCACAAATACTGGAGGTGATGTTGGAGGTGAATTGAATCCCATCTAAAACAAACACCCAATTGGTACAGATATTTATATTTATCCACCAATATTAGTGGACTCTATTGGACTCTATGATTAAATTACCTTGACATAAATTGCTATATTGGACTTTATATTAACTAGTTACTTTGTCTCCTCACAACCGGAGCAATAGCACGAGCTCTACCACCACCACCACCACCATTAGTACCAAAAATAAGAATCCGATCCTCAGTAATTTCTTCTCTACAAGCTTGACGAACAAGCCTAACCAGCATGATTCAGAGCTGACATGTTGTCTTATGATGGTGACTCAATTTCTAAGAGTGATGAAGAAGAGTTGGTTGATGAAAGCTTGGTTCTACCACGCACCAGCAATTGAATTTATGTAATTTCTTTCTTTGTTTCTTTTTGCTAAATGATAATCTATTATATATTATGGTATTGTTTTGTACAAAGACGGACAGAGTTGGAGCAAATCAAGTGCCATAAAACCTAAGAGGAAGAGCAAATATGTGGTGATCAACTGTGCACCATCTAGAATAATAAGCAACTGATTCAGTGTGTCTTATGGTAATAACTTATAATCTGATCTCCTCTGTCATTGGATAAAGACCACCAAGAGTTATATCAGAATTACGCCAGCTGACCCTTGAGCTCCCACAACATCTGTGGTCGGCTGATCCAGGGCCATGTTAACTTCTTTTGTGTCTATGGCAGAATGTTTGTGATATTCCTGCCTTACGTGTTACTAATAATGTATTTAAAGCTGATGGTGACTGACTACCGTAATCATTTTTTATAGATGAGGGGATTCATGCCCACGAGTACTGGACTGCAAAGAACTACATCAGGTCAAGCTCCTATTTTTTCTTTTGCAGCAACAAGGAAAGATGCACCTGCGGATTGGTGGCTACCGCCTGCAGTTTGGGGGGTAGAAAATAATTTTATCACAATAATATTCTGAATTTTGAGTTACAAGTAAGGAAGGGGTGCCACATACTTGCTCAAAAGAACTGAATTAGGTCGATCCACCCAGCTGTTGTATTTTAGCATTGACTTTATATTTATGATAAGTCGTGTTTGGCCTTGCATTTTGGCCTAATAACATGATAAAGATGCCAAAAGGCTGCAGAAATAAGGTATCCAAACAACCCTCAATGTAGGTTGTTAGTATAATCAATAAGGTGTAGGATTGTGTAGAAAGTATACTGATATGAGCAAAAACTCATATCAATTAATCAACAAATCACCCTAAAACACATGGAAAGTACCTAACTTTTGTGCTATAAAGCAGAATTATGTGGTATGTTTTGTGTTTGTGTATAAATAGGTAAGAAGGATACATTTTGCAAGCAAACAAGAAGAAATCAAGCTTATTTGGATGAAAAAGACAAAGAAGGATCAAAGATGACAAGACTTTGAAGATGAAGGACCTATCTTGACAATATTCTAAAGTTGAAGGACTTAAAGTGTAAATTGGTCAAAGTCAAGATTAAGGTCAAACATGGTCAAATCCAAAGTCAACCAAGTCAAAGGATCAATCTAGACAAGTATGCAAGTGGAAGGACCAAAAATGCCATTAAAATGAAGATTTTAGATCATTTGGATATTCTGCCTAAGTCTAAGGGTTAAAAGTGCCAAAAATACTCCAAGATTGTGGCTAATCCGTGTGCATTGGTTATTAACCAATGAGAATGCTAGAAAGGGAGCACATGGATTGCCAACAATATTTCCACCTCACCAACACAATAAATGAGCCGTTATTGCTACAGTCATCCCACTAACTCGGTTTATAGCCAATCAGAAGAAGACATGTCATAATCAGTTTACCCAATTTTGTATAACAATCCGTGTGTTAATATTTCAACCAACCAGAAAGAGCCACGTGGCATCATCTTCCAAAAACGAACCCAGATTCGTTCTTGAGCTACACTGAATTTCAAGAGATGATTTCTACATGAAACTTACTCGTTTTGAAGAGAGGAATGCATTGGTAACACTTAATCAAGCTCAAACTCAAGGAATCAAAAACCCCCAATTCATGAAGAACACAAGAATTTGCAATTAAAAGATTGGTGACACCTGACAGCCTGCTATTGGTGGGGATACGTCATCAACCCCAACAACTTCTCATTTCTTGTCTATAAATAGGGATTAGTTCTCTCATTTGATGTACGTAGCTAAGTGTGAAAATTTCACACACTTCCAATTTCTCTCTCAATCTAGCTAGTTAGTTGTTAGTGTAACAAACTCAAGAGCTTGACAAACTCTTGAGTTAGTTATAGTTAGTTGTAACTACTTACCGAATTCTGTAACCACTTTTCACATTCAAATCAATAAAATTCCCTCCTTTTCCTTCAATCTCCTTATCAATTCCTGCATTCCTGTTGAACTTGTTGCTGTTATGAGTTACTTGTGATCACATTTGATCATAAGGAGCTTATTGTGAAGAATTGTAGTTGTTTCTGTTAATATCTGTTGCTGAGTTGATTTGTAGCAGTTTATGGGTTGATTTGTTCAGAAAGATGAATGTAGATGGATGATTAGTAGATCATAGTGCTAAGGTGGTGGTTTATCATTATTTAGGAGGCTCAACGCCTACCTACTCCATCAATGGAGGCACATTGCTAAAAGGTTTCATGATTCTTAGTTTTGTTCCACTAAACAGTCACTTGCATGCTAAATTCTAGTGTAATTACTATATGTTGCTTTGATCAAGAGTGATTAGCATGTTTTTTTGGCTTGGTTCTGATTGATTAGATAGATACTTGTTAGATTGTTAGCTTGTTGCTCGAGTTTACTTGTTACTGTCATCATTTTCATCAGTTACTTAGCTTGATTTAGCATTTTAAGTAATATCCTGTTATATTGCATATTCTTGGTTCATTTGTGCTTCATATTGATCAATAAGTTTGAGTAGGTATCTGTCATAGATCAGTTTAACCATCTGCTTAATTTCTCTTTACAAAAGTTGAGATCATATCAGATAAGTGGTGTTTGGAATTGCTGTCATTTTGTAGTTCAAGTGTTATAAACTGGTTAATGTTTGCTCATAATTCTTCCTTTAGTCTTTTTAAACAAGTCTTAGTAGTTTTCAAGTCAAAAAGTTCGTCAAATAGGTAAATGGTTAAAAAAAATGTTTGGGTCAGTTCTTTGAAATCAGTTCATCAGAAAAGTAGCACTTTTCAATCTCTTAGTAATTGTTCATTTCTTAACCAATTTCAGTGAAACTAGTTTCTACTTGTGCTTTAACATCTAAAGTTTCATTGTTGTAAAGGAAATCATACAGTTTCTTAATTCAAGTGAGAAATCAGCTTTTTCATAAGCACTTAGGCAACATCAAGTTTCTGTAACAAAAGAGCATACTGATTTCTTGTTCTAGCAATTCTACTTCATAAATCTTGTGATTTTCTTTCAGATTCCTGTTTAGAAACATGCCTTGATTAAATTCTGAAGTTTTCAGCTTTTTCACTTTTTGGTCAAACTTGGTCAATAAGTTAGGTTTCAGCTTATTTGCAATTTCCAGCTTAAATACTTGATCATCTTTCATAAGGAAAGACATTTTTGATTCTCCATAAGCTGATTAATCAGATTTGACTCTAAAAAGCAAATGTGCATGTCTGGATTTCACTAAAGCTTATTCTTGGCTTATTAGAGTTGGCTTATTTGAGTTCTAGTGCATTTCAAGTTTTTTCCTTGTACTAGCCAAAGTGTTTTGGATATTAAGCAGTTTAAAACTTGTTAGAGCTTAATTGGTGCATTTTTGAGCTTATACGAGCTTATTTGTTCCTTAAGCCCGTTTTTGGTTAAGTCTTACTTTTAATTGCACTTTAGTCCCTTTTGTTTGAAGCAGTTTGCATTTCTAGTTAAATTTCCAATTAATTAGAGTTTGCTTAATTTCAGTCCATAACTTTTCATTACTTGTCATTTTCAGTTAGTAGTTTTAAAATTTGTTACAATTTGTTAGGAATTTGTTAGAATTTACATAAATGCTCCTTATACTTTCTGATTTTTACATTTCAAGCAATTTAGTTTCAATTACTTACATTTTTAGCACATTACTTCCATATATTTACAATTTTGTCCTTTTGTGAATAAAAACTTGGTATGTGCTAATTGTTTTACGGTTACCTAGCTTAATATTTTTCACATTTTTACGTGCTTGCTTAAATAGACATAGAAAATCCAAATAACCCTATCAACCAAAAACGATAATAAACCTGATATTGTTAGGACTTTCAATTGGTTAAGAATCGAGAGAAATGAACTTCAATTTACACAATTTCAAAAGGCGTCGCTGCCGGTTCTTTGAGTTTACGAGAGACTATCGATTGACGGTTTTCATTGGTGATAGGTGTGTAAACACCCATCCTTTTACCACTTAATTCTGGCTAAAACAAGACCAAAACGCGTATTTAATATCATTTGTTTGGAATTATGCGTGGTTTTTGTGTTTATTGTGTTTTCAGAGCCAACCGGATGGATAATGGAGAAAACATGGGATTACACGGGAATTATCAAAGAAAAAGACTCAAGATGAAGTCTATTGTCCAAGAGATGCAAAAGATTTGAAGTCACTGGGCCTATTCGAAGATTTATCGAAGAAAAGGACCAAATATGGAAGATTTACAAAAGTCGAAGAAACTCAAGTCTATTAAACGAAGAAATTAAAAGACGAGTTGAATTTAATCGACAACAAATCCCGAATCAGAATTGAAAACGTCAACTTTTCTGAAAAGACGAGAAGACAAGAAGAACGGGAGAAAGCCCACTCACCAACCAAAGGGGACACCTATAAAAGGAATCCCCTCACACTTTTCATTCAGTTTTTTAGTTTTTTTTTTCATTCCCCTCTTTTTTCTCCCTTTCTGTTCGTAGGTATCACCAACACCACTAGGGTGTTTGGTGATTTTGATCTTTGTTTTTCAATCTTGTAATTTTAATCTTTGTTTTGTGATTGTTAAAACCTTAATCATTCAATACATCAATCTATTTCCATTTCATCTTGTTCATCTTTCCTCTTTTTATTCAAGTTCTTAAGTTCTTATTTGATTGATTTGATCTTTAAAAAGTTGTTGAATTTTTGTTTTTACTGTTGAGATTTGTTGCTTATGGTTATTAGATGATTTGTGGTTAAATTAAGGTTTTACCAAATTAACCACAAATCATCTAATAACCATAAGCAACAAATCCCAACAGTAAAAACAAAAATTCAACAACTTTTTAAAGATCAAATCAATCAAATAAGAACTTAAGAACTTGAATAAAAAGAGGAAAGATGAACAAGATGAAATGGAAATGGATTGATGTATTGAATGATTAAGGTTTTAACAATCACAAAACAAAGATTAAAATTACAAGATTGAAAAACAAAGATCAAAATCACCAAACACCCTAGTGGTGTTGGTGATACCTACGAACAGAAAGGGAGAAAAAAGAGGGGAATGAAAAAAAAACTAAAAAACTGAATGAAAAGTGTGAGGGGATTCCTTTTATAGGTGTCCCCTTTGGTTGGTGAGTGGGCTTTCTCCCGTTCTTCTTGTCTTCTCGTCTTTTCAGAAAAGTTGACGTTTTCGATTCTGATTCGGGATTTGTTGTCGATTAAATTCAACTCGTCTTTTAATTTCTTCGTTTAATAGACTTGAGTTTCTTCGACTTTTGTAAATCTTCCATCTTTGGTCCTTTTCTTCGATAAATCTTCGAATAGGCCCAGTGACTTCAAATCTTTTGCATCTCTTGGACAATAGACTTCATCCTGAGTCTTTTTCTTTGATAATTCCCGTGCAATCCCATGTTTTCTCCATTATCCATCCGGTTGGCTCTGAAAACACAATAAACACAAAAACCACGCATAATTCCAAACAAATGATATTAAATACGCGTTTTGGTCTTGTTTTAGCCAGAATTAAGTGGTAAAAGGATGGGTGTTTACACACCTATCAAATCCCCTACACTTAACCATTGCCATGCCCTCATGCAATGCTTAGTGATAAAGCAATTTTACACTTTTCTCATAATTAATCAACCTTGGCCTTATTAAAATACTACTAAACAAAAATTAAAGTACTTAAAAGAAATTAAACTTTAAAGGAAACAAAAGGATAGAAAACCATTTTCACTTGAAAATAGCTACATGGAAATAACTTGCAAAGAAATCAATGACTTACATTAGGGCTTTGGTGCTGCAAAGATTTATCACCCTCAAGTTTCACGTTCCCCAAACTAAGCTTAAAAACGAGATCATTGTTATTATAAGTTAGTAAATCAAACACTTACACACATGGCTTAATTATATGCTTAAACTCCCTTATTCTTAGGTGTATCTCTTATATTTTATTTTTGTCTTAGAATGATCATGAAGATGCATTTTTGGACTTATTTCGATAGTTTATTTAGGCTGAAAGCAAAGTAGGACGATTTGATCAATAGTTAGCTAAAGGACAAAATCTCTTAAAACTGCTTCTCGGGATATCAAAAAGTTCATATCTTGGCATAAGTCGGTTCACGATTTGAGACCTTTCTCGGGCCGATATTTGGCATGTACTTCATACTTCATATCTTGAGAGACGTGCTTGAGATAATGGTCTTCTCATCGTTAATAGAGTTTCTTCACTTGGAGACTTTTGAGGGGTACTCCAACTTTGTTGACCACGACTTCATGATTATTTCTTCTATCTCTATTTGGGATTTTGAGATACAACGATCCACCTCCTTTTCGGACTTGGATCTATTTATCCTCATACCTTGTTAGGGTCTTTTCGGATAGACTTCTCCATGATCTTTATGGGAGTTGATTGCTTTTCATCGTGAGTCTTGATCCTTCATATTGACTTTGGGAATAATGCTTTTCACATCACTTTGGATCTTTAGCAATAAAATGGAATCCTCATGCCTTGTTAGGGCCTTTTTGGACTCGCCAATCTTCGCGCCCCGCTTCATAAGTTATGCCTTGGCTATGAACTCTTATCATTACCGAGCAACTTTTAAACGATCTTGGGCTAGAAGCTAAGTAACTTTTCAAATCGTACGACCTTACTTATTGCAGATAAATTATTAGCAAGTGATGGGAGAATAGGCAAATAATTACACCAAGTGAGCTTGTGCAAGAATACCGACTTATAATTGACTCTATCATTTCTCGTCCTCCACAATTTAAAATCTCAAGTAATGAGACTCGTGGATACTTATCCTGATAAACCAATTAAGGTCTACATGGTTAAGGATACTAGCTAGAATAAACTTGGATAAGTCTATTCGGGTTGAGTCAAAATAAACGCAACGGGCCTAATATGTCAAAGACTTCTAAACTAGCTACACCACTTTATTAAAATTTGACTTTATTGCGGGATATATACATACGAAAGCAACGATAAAAATTTAAAAATTATGACTAAATGGCCAAAGTTAATAAAAAATTTTAAAAATGTTGAAAAATATGATTTTCCGGTTAAATGAAGGCATTTTCATGGAAAAGTCCACTTAAAACTTCGATAGAAGTCCCCCCTACACTTAAGATAAACATTGTCCTCAATGTTTAAGCATGTGGGAAAAGTCTCCCCTACACTTATGACATTGTGCACGTTGGTTAAATCAAGTTAAGGAAGAGACGACTAACGTGATCAATTTCAAATGTGATTTATGAAGAAAATTGAATCACGATAGTTGAGAGATTGAACCGGATTTCGGATAACACGGGAGCACGGTTCTTCAAAGATTCCAAGAGTGCACTTATGCCTGTAATCACATCACCATACAAAAACAAAGAACCTATAGAGGTCCCCCTACACTTAGGGGGTAAAAACAGAAAAGGATAGATACTCGGGCTGCCTCCCGAGGAGCGCTTGTTTTTGATAACCGAGTCACGAGCCTGACTCGACCCAAAATTAGTTCATGGGAAACGTGGTGAGGGATGGAATCATCTCCTGAGAGGTGTCCTCACCAAAGTACAACTTCACTCGTTGGCCATTCACCTTAAAATTAGGTCCATTAGGTTGAGCGAGCTCGAGAGTACCATATGGAAAAATTTGGGCAATGGTGAATGGGCCGGACCAACGAGATTTCAGCTTGCCCGAAAAGATTTTCAACCGAGAGTTAAAAAGTAAGACTTTGTCTCCAACATGGAACTCTCGGTTCTTAATCTTAGAATCGTGAATGAGCTTAGTCCTTTCCTTATAGATCAAATAATTTTCATAAGCCTCATTACGGAGTTCATTGAGCTCATTGAGTTGGATCTTGCGTAGGTCACCGGCTTTGTTGATATCAAAATCAGCCCACTTCAAGGCCCAGTAAGCCTTGTGCTCCAACTCAATGGGGAGGTGGCATGCTTTCCCGTACACGAGACGATATGGTGTACAACCAATCGGAGTCTTGTATGCGGTACGAAAAGCCCACAAAGCATCATCAAGTTTATCAGCCCATGAGGCACGATGCTCTCCCACGGTTCTTTCCAGAATTCGCTTTAATCCTCGGTTGGATATTTCAGCCTGGCCATTAGTTTGTGGGTGGTAGGCTGTGGAAAGACGATGATTTACACCATACTTAGCCATGACTCTTGCGAATTGGTCATTGCAAAAATGAGTCCCACGATCACTAATAATGGCACGAGGCACACCGAATCTAGCGAATAGAGCTTTCAAAAAGTTACAAACCACCCTTGCGTCATTAGTAGGTAAAGCTTTGGCTTCAACCCACTTTGAAACGTAGTCAACGGCTACAAGGATGTATTTGTTTCCTTTAGAAGAAGGGAATGGCCCCATAAAGTCGATACCCCAAACATCAAAAATTTCACATTCTTGTATGAAATTCTGAGGCATCTCGTCTTTTTGTGTGATCTTGCCTTGTTTTTGGTAAGCCTCACAACATTTAACCATATTGTGAGCGTCACGATATATGGAGGGCCAATAAAATCCCGAGTCAAACACTTTTTTGGCGGTGTAGTTGGGACCAAAGTGACCACCGGTGGGTCCTTTGTGGCAAGCGTCAAGGATTTTTAAAGCTGCCGGTCCATCAACACATCGGCGAATAATCAAGTCGGCACATTATTTGAATAGGTACGGGTCATCCCAAAAGTAAGTCTTAATGTCGTTGAAGAACTTTTTCTTTTGTTGGGATGTTAACCCTTCCTTGAGAATTCCACCCGCTAAGTAGTTTGCAATGTCCGCAAACCACGGGGTTTCATCAGAATTCGAATTGATAGACATTAAGGTCTCCAAGGGAAAAGAATCATTGATTTCTTTGTTCGGATGATCCCCCTGGTAAGGATCCTCAAGTCTACTGAGATGATCCGCGGCTAGGTTTTCAGCTCCTTTTTTATCGCGAATTTCGATTTTAAATTCTTGGAGTAGCAAAACCCAGCGAAGAAGTCTTGGTTTGGAATCTTGCTTTGTCAACAAGTACTTCAACGCGGAATGATCGGTGTAAACGATTATGGTGGAAAGGAAAAGATAGGGGCGAAATTTTTCAAAGGCATCGACAACAGCTAAAAGCTCTTTTTCGGTTGTCGTGTAATGCAATTAAGCCCCCGTCATTGTCTTGCTAGCGTAATGGATTGGTTGGAAGTGTTTGTTCACTCTTTGGCCCAAAACCGCTCCAATAGCAAAATCACTAGCATCGCACATCAACTCAAAGGGAAGCTCCCAATTAGGGGTAACCAAGACGGGTGCCTTAGTTAGCTTATCCTTAAGCGAGTTGAAGGCTTCAAGACACTCTTTGGAAAAGATAAAAGGAGTATCTTTTTCCAAGAGGTGGGTCATCGGGCGAGCGATTTGAGAAAAATCTTTGATGAATCGACGGTAGAAGCCCGCATGACCCAGAAAACTTCTCACACCCTTCACGGTTGAAGGTGGAGGCAACTTAGCGATAACATCGACTTTAGCACGGTTTACTTCAAGACCGGCTTTGGAAATCTTGTGTCCTAGCACGATGCCTTCTTTTATCATAAAATGGCATTTTTCCCAATTCAGAACAAGGCGAGTGTCTTCGCACCGCTTAAGCATACGTTCCAAATTGGCAAGGCAAGAAGAGAAGGAATCCCCGAAGACCGAGAAATCATCCATGAAGACTTCCATGGTTTGTTCAACCATGTCATGGAAGATAGCTAACATGCACCTTTGGAAAGTCCCGGGGGCATTGCATAAGCCAAAAGGCATTCTTTTGTAAGCAAATGTGCCATAGGGACAAGTGAATGTTGTCTTCTCTTGATCTTGGGGATCGATGGGTATTTGGAAATAACCCGAGAAACCATCAAGAAAGAAGTAATATTCATTACCGGCTAAACGTTCAAGCATTTGGTCCATAAAAGGTAGAGGGATATGATCCTTTCTCGTGGCATCATTGAGTTTGCGGTAGTCTATACAAACTCTCCACCCAGTAACGAGACGAGTGGAAATCAACTCGTTGTGTTCATTGGGAACAACGGTTATTCCGTCCTTCTTGGGCACACAATGGATTGGACTAACCCATGGTGAATCCGAAATAGGGTAAATCATACCCGCATCAAGAAGTTTGATAACCTCTGTTTTGATGACTTTATGTATTTTTGGATTCACCCTTCGTTGGCTTTGAATTGTGGGCTTAAAGTCGTCCTCCATGAGAATTTTGTGTGTGCAGAAGTGAGGATCAATTCCGCGAATATCAGAAATTTTCCAAGCAATAGCCTTCTTATGATCTTTAAGCACGGCAATGAGGCGAGTTTTCTCTTCATCTTTCAAATCCTTCGCGATAATGACGGGCGACTTCTTCTCTTCTTCAAGGAACACATACTCGAGATGGGGCGGAAACTCCTTAAGTTCTAAATCCGGAGGATTTTCGACGGGAGGCGTATTCGAAGTCGGAGTATCGATAGCAATGACCGTGGGAGATGGAGGAGAAGGATTGTCTTCGTTGAGAAGGTTATCAAAGAAATGCATGTCTTCATCCCCATCGGTGGGAGAATCATCATTAGCTAAGTTTACATCTCCCATGGTGGTTTCAAGATTGTTCCAAAACAAATCACTATCTCCAAATAGAGACAGTGATGAATCAATAGAGGAAACGGTTTCAACATTAGGAAGAGAGGTAGGAATATTTTTACAAGCATCATTAAAGTGTTCTTCACAAGCCTCATCCAGAACGTCAATACAATTAACACTCTCGTATGAATAAGGTTGTTTAGACAACTTTCCCATGTTGAAGACGATTTTATCATCACCCACTCTCATGATAAGCTCACCGGCTTCAACATCGATGAGAGTGCGACCGGTCCTCAGGAATGGACGACCCACGATCTAGGGAACACGAGGGTCCATCTCGTAGTCGACGACGACGAAATCGGTAGGAAAGTTGAATTTGTCGACTCCTACAAAGACGTCTTCGGCTATCCCCACTGGATAAGCAACCGTACGGTTAGCTAATTCCAAAGTCATTTTGGTGGGGACTAGCTCAGGGAGAGATAATTGCTTCCAAACGCTTAGAGGCATTAGATTAATACTGGCACCTAGATCGGCTAGGGCCATGCAATTCTCTACTCCCGGGAAATTGTAAGGGATTAAGAAACGACCCGGATCACCAAGCTTGGTTGGCAATTTCCTTAAGAGCACTACAGAGCAATTCTCATTAAGTTGGGTGTTGGCAATATCAAGAAGTTTTTCCTTGTCACTCAGAAGATCTTTAAACATTTTAGCATACTTAGGCATATGAGCGAGAGTCTCGGCGAAGGAGATGTTAAAATTCAATTGTTTGAACATTTTAAGAAAGTTTGAAACCTAAATATCGTCCTTGCTTTTGAGCTTCTCTTTCCTCAACCTAGATGGATAAGGTATATTGGAAGAAGATGAAGGCTTTGGGAGAATAGGATCACTCACATCCATGGGTGGAGGAGGGGTAGAAGGAAGAGGTGGAGAAATTGGGGAAGGAGAAGGATTAGGAATAGGAGCAGGTGACTCGTTCTCCTTAGTCACAACCACCGGTGGAGGTATAGGAAGCTCGGGTTCCTTGGTACCTTTGCCACTGCGAGTAGTGATTGCTTTCATCTCCCCTCTTGGATTCGCAACGGTGTTACTCGGAAGAGTACCCGAAGAAGGGGGTTGATTACCTTGGAAGAAACTAGCCATCATGTTCTTCAAGTCAATTGTTTGGCTATCCAACGTGTTTCTCATATCAGCTCTCAGATCGTTCCCTTGTTTGACCAAGTCTGCTTTCAAGTTGAGCACTTCCCGCTGAAGATTTTCCACGATCACATCGTTAGTTCTCATATAGGTCTGCACTTCTTGGTGTAAAGCGGTGGGTTGGTTGGGAGGAGCATTGTATGCGGGTGGTTGATAAGCAGGTTGCTGGTAAACTTGGTTATTTCGTTGAGGTAGAGGTGGTTGTTTGTGAGGTGGGATGTATGGTGTACGAGGTTGTTGTTGTTGTTGAGGAGGGCGATTGAGGTTTTGTTCTTGGTTTGGGTTGTTTGGTGGAAAACCGGGTGGGGAAAGATAATTGTTAGAGCGGTAGCTAAGCAAATTACGGTCACCTTGAGGTCTAGCTTGATAAGCAGGTTGAGGATAGGTGCCATAAGCTGCATTCACATTCTCAGAAGGGTAGTCTTGGGTGGTAGTACAAGTGGTGTAAGAGTGAGGACCCCCGCATATCTCGCATGGTTGGCTAACAGCATTGACATGAGCGTTTTTAGCGTTGTTGCTGTTGGTGTTGTTAACGGTGTGGGTAACAAGTGATTCAAGAAGCGTAGTGATTTTGTCAAGTCGCTTATCGCTGTCACTAGTACTAGCACTAGCGACATTGGTCCGAACACTCTTGGTTTGCACACGAGACTTATTCTCAATGATATCCCAAGCAGCATTGGAAGTCTTAGCCAAAAGATTACCCCCCGAGGCACTGTTTAGTGAATCTTGGTCACTCATGCTTAAACCATTATAAAAAGTATTAATTTGGTGCACTTTGGTAAAACCATGTTGTGGGCATTTTCTTAAAAGATCTTTAAAACGATCCTAAGATTCACTAAACGACTCATCGTACTTTTGTTCAAAATTAATAATTTCATTCCGCAAAGCGGTAGTACGAGAGGGTGGGAAAAAGTAATTGATAAACATGGTCTCCAAATCCGTCCACGAGAGAATACTCTGTGGCGGTTCCTTAGCAAGCCAATGCCGGGCTTGTCCCTCTAAAGAAAAGGGAAAAAGTTGTAGACGGATTACCTCTTATGGAACACCATTGAATTTGACCGTATTGGTGAGTTGCAAGAATCACTTGATGTGGTCATGTGGATCATCAATGGTACGCCCCAAGAATGGTTGAGCGGAGACCATCTGGATAAAGCCGGATTTGAGCTAAATTGTTGGCTGCAATCGCTGGTATAACAATTGGATCAGTGTTGCCATCTACATGAGCTTGCAGCAGTTCAATCATCGGGCGATTATCCGGTAGAGGCTCATTGTTGTTGTTATTATTCATGTTGTTGAAAGGTGGGTTGTTGTTGTTATTATTGTTGTTTTGAGGTGGTATGTTATTGTTGTTTTGTACACCGGCCATGTCTAAGTTATCGAGAGGCTCGGGCTCTTGATAAGACGTTGATCGAGTGCGCATACACCTGCAAAAGAACTAACAAGGAAAAACAAAGCAAAAATCTTTTTGGTTTTTATGTTTTTTAATTTTTAGGATTTTTTGAAAATTTTATATATATTTTTTTATTATTATTTTTTTTTTGGATTTTTGAAAAAAAAAAATTTATGAAAAAAGTAACGTTCACGGGGAACGGATCCCAAAATCCAAGTTCTCACAAAAAACTTTTGATCTTAACGAGAAGAGCCGGACGAAAAGTTCCGTGTGAACTTCCGGACGAAAAGTTCCGAACGAACTTCCGAGTTAACTTCCGAATCAAAGTTCCGAATGAAGGTTCCGAGTTAAGTTCCAAACGAACTTCCGAGTTAACTTCCGAATCAAAGTTCCGAGTGAAGGATTTTTCAAAGTTCTGAATCAATTTTCCTCAAAAGTTCCGGATGAACTTCCAAGTCAATACTTCCGAACCAACTTCCGAGTGAACTTCCGGATCAAGGTGACTTCCGAATCAATTTTCTTTAAGTGTTACTGTGTTACTGTTTTACTGTTTCTTAATGTTTCTTTATTTTTATTTTAATTTTAATTCAAGTTTTTATTAATTGTTATTAATTTTAATTGTTATTAATTTAATTGCTTTTAAATTTAAGTTTACATTTTCGTGCATTTAAACCTTTAGTAGATTAAAAATCCCCCTTTTTAGTAACCAAGAACAATCATTCCACTTAGAACCAAGATCAATTCGGGAGGATATCGAGAGAATTTAGAGAACCCCAGTGAAAAAACCGAGTATCAATTGGCTTTTGGGATCCGTTCACTTCGTGAACGTTATTTTTTACGTATCCTAAATCAAAATGTGACAACCGTGGTTTTGAGGTTCGTCACTTGGTCTTATTTTTAGGTTATTTTATGTGTGACTACTTGATTTGTGTGTTTACGTGTTTATTTTGTGTGAACGAGGTTGGTGTGGTTATCGTTTATGAGTATAGAGTACTCATAAGTAAATCGAGGGACGGTTATTTCATGTTCATGAGCTCACAATTAGTGACTATGAAATGAAATGGTGATATTTTGGTGTTTACGTATACGTAGAAGTATTATAGTAATAGTATTTTTTTTAGGATTAACGGTTTAGCATTTAGAGGTCTCGGATGAGGTAATTAGTCATATGAATATTTTTCGGGATGGTTTTAAGTCATATAGGACTTAGTTATAAAGTTTATTTCAAAATTTGAGATTTTTTATAAAAGTGTACATTTTACGTCTTTTACGGTAAAACGCGTAAATTTGACTAGTTTTACGGTTTTGAGGTTTCGGAAGCTTTAGGAGCTGAAATAAATTAAGACAAAGGTAATATTAGTAGTGTATTATTTAACAATAAAAAAAAGAAAAAAAAAAAAAAAAATATATATATGGTCGGTTTGGCCGACTAAAAGAAAGAAAAAAAGAAAAGAAAAAGGTAAGTGGGCTATGGGTTGGACTTGGATTCACCCACACCCTATATAATG
Source organism: Glebionis coronaria (assembly GCA_025667525.1). Taxonomy (NCBI): domain Eukaryota; kingdom Viridiplantae; phylum Streptophyta; class Magnoliopsida; order Asterales; family Asteraceae; genus Glebionis; species Glebionis coronaria. Next base: position 331,257 of record JANFOE010001242.1, on the reverse strand, counting down.
TTTTAATTAAAAAACAAAAGCCATATTTTTTCTCTCCTGGTGTTGAAGTCGACGGCATAAGGAGTTTTTTTAGGGTTTTTATAGTTTTTTTATCTTCCATTAAATTAAAGGTAAAACCTTCATAACCTTTTTTAATTAAATTGTTTTTATGTTTTCTTTAATCATCTTATGATGGATTTAGGTTAGGGTTTAATTTTAAAACAGTAAATTAATGTTATATTAATCATAATATGATGATTACATAAACTAGGGCTTATATTTAATGGGGTTATGGATAATTAATTAGTTTAATTTGATTAAACCCGTTTTTAAAAACTGGGCAGAATTTTGAGTCAATTGTTTTGATCATATTGGGAGTTCTACAAAATCTTATTTTACGATCCAAGTATCCCTGAAAAGGTAATTTAAGTGGATTTCCAATGCAAGAAACGAGAACTAAATTGGAGGTAGGGGAGTGGGTCAAAAACAGGTTACAACAGTCGGAGGTCAAAACAGTTTTGAAGTCAGCCTGTTTTCTTTTTAAGTTTTGGGTTGTTTGGGGTACTTAGGGTTGCATTGGGATCTTCTAACGAACATGAGAGATGGTTTATATATTGTAGTAAGTATCTGCATTGGGGCTAAGGTTGTGGTTTAGGGTAAGACCCCCTAATTGTAACAAACTTTTTGCATGTTTAAAGTCAGTAAATCTGGAATGACAAAAGTATATATATATATATATATATATATATATATATATATATATATATATATATATATATATATATATATATATATATATATATATATATATATATATATATATATATATATATATATATATATATATATATATATATCGGGGCCTTAACAATTGCTTTAAGGTTAGGGCAAGTGGGAGATGTTAGCTAACATATGTAAGGGCATGAATATTCCTTTTACAGAAACCATGGGTATGTTTAAGTGGGTGTTTGACTTATAGTTTGGAGACCTAAAATTGGGACTGTTTTGTGTAAAATATGAACGGGATAGTTATTAAACTTAACCAAGTTAAGGACTTGTTAGGGAAGGATAATGGGTGTTTAGAGCTTATAAATGGGGTATTTATATGAGAGGAGGTTAGATGTCCATCATAGGTTGATGAGTCATCTTAGTGATTGGTTCATGTTTTGATTATGTGTTTTTGGTTTGTTAGCTTGTTGCTAGTGCGAGGACTTTTGGAGAAGCAATCAGGTGAGTTTCATAGTCCCATGTTTACTATTGTTTTTGACTTCCAGATGGGATGGAAGAGACACTGTGTTATGTTATTTATAAATTTATGATGTGAATGTTTGGTGTTGGTAATGGACTTATGTGTGCATACTTATGTGATTAACTGCTAGATAATTCTTGATTGTTTATGTTTTAACTTTGTACCAAGGGGTTATTAGCAAGGCGAGGCCTTGGGGATTTGTTCATAGGTGTTTGGATGCCTATAGGAGTATGAGGTTTGGTATGGCTGGGAGCCATGGTTTTGGTTTGATTAGTTAAATCTTGAATGTTAGTTTGTTAATGCATGTTAGTATCACATTGTCCATTTCTTTTTAACTTTTGATTGTTACTCACAGCTTTTGGTATGATTTGGCGTTTGATTCTAAACCTATGACTCTCACCAACTTTATGTTGACGTGTTTTAGTTTCTCTTTCAGGTGATACTATGGTTAAGCATGAGAACATAAGTGGCTAGGATTTAGAGAGCGTAGGAATGCATTTAGAAGGAGATCCCCGTTTCCTTCTTAGTTTTTATTTGTTCATTTAATAAGTGATATTGTTGGCATACATATGTTTGTTTTGGTTATGTTATTTGTTTGTCTTGGGTAAGAGGTAGGATTGTTACCTACTTACCTAGACTCCTGCATTTGTTGAGATATTGTCATGACTTTTGTGTCACCATTTTATGACAGTTCTTATTTCATATAGTTATCTCTATAGACACGCCATGTTGTGATGATATCCATACGTTGCGCCCCATATTCCGCCATGGTGGGGTGTGACAGAATGGTATCAGAGACAATGGTTATAGAGAATTAGGTTGCCTAGTCGCGTAGCCTAGTCTATAGCTTAAGGGTCCCTGCATATAGGAGTCATAGGAGTATGTGTGCATTTTATAATAATTGATGTGTTTGGATGTTATTTTGCGATGTTGTTAAGTTAGGAACTAATATGGTTCATACTTGGCCACATATTATTTTCCTTTCGGGTTTTGACAAGTTCGGATTTAACTACCATCATCCACGCTAGTCATTTTTGTACTTTGCTAGAAATGTATGTTATAGTATATAATTTGATGCATGATAGCATCTGCCTTTTGTTATGTTATACTATGTATCTGATGAGTGATATTTTCTTCTGATATTTAAGTCATGCCCCTTAAGAGACAAGTAGTGGTGCGAGCCACTGGAATTACGAGGATATGATGCCACATACGTACAAACTATAGGAGGAAAATTCTAGAGGAGTGGGATCTATGTGAGGCGATAACACACATGTCTAAGGTGAAAGTGAACAATGTGTGGGTCTATAAGAAAGTCCTAACAATAACGGCTAAGGAAGGGAATAAGAAGGTACTATTGAGGACTGTCAAGACTAAACCAATTTATCCATTTGATAACAATAATGAATGAGGAGAAACCGATACCGAATCCGATACCGAATCCACTACATCCAATAGTTATTTGTATTAAATCTTTTCCGACTCTTATGGACGGCATGCCTTAGAATTATTTATGTTTTGTTTGGATTATGTCTATGCTAGTTTAGCTAGACCACGGATTTGGGATGTTTCAAGTTTTTTTGACTATGTTATTTTAATAAATGGAGTTTTGGATCTTATTTTGTGTGGTTATGTGCTTGTGAGTTGATGGATTATGTGTTATCTGTAGTATTAATTTCTTATAAGTGTCATCATAGGAGGGAGTACATTGGTGAAAGGGAACATGTATAATTATGGAGGCCTACATAATTATATATGTGCCACAACACCACTGGACTTTCAAGTATGATTGCATGAAAGAGAGTTGATACATGCTTGTATAGTATATGTTGGTAGTACGTATGGTTATGTTAGGCGTGTGTATGGTGGTAAGTATACTATATGGGGTATTTTGGTAGTTGTTAACGGGCGTCATGTTTTTACTATAGCATGGTGAATACGCGAAATGATGCTGGGGGAAGTGGTGGGGACGCAAATCCTGATTTGGCTGCTTTGATTGTTGCTCAAATGGCCAACATAATACCAACCATTGTTCAGCAGGTGACTAACAACCTGAACAACAACAACAACAACAACAATGGTCAAGGAGGAGGTGGAAACAATGGTTGTAGCTATAAGGCATTCACTTCTTGTGGTGCAAAAGAGTATGATGGGAAGGGTGGCGCGGTAGTACTTACCCAATGGATTGAGAAGATGGAAATGTGATTCAGATGAGTGGTTGTTTATCCAATCAAAGGGTCATGTATGTAACTGGTTCACTGGTAGGGAAGGCTTTAACTTGGTGGAATACTCAAGTTCAAGCAAGAGGGAGAGTTGCTGCAAATGCTATGGCTTGGGCCGATTTTAAGGCTCTTATGACTACGGAATTTTGTCCAAGAAATGAGATAGAGAAGCTGGAAAATGCGTTTTGGGGACATGCTATGGTTGGAGCGACTCATGCAGATTACACGGATCGCTTCCATGAATTGTCAAAGTTGGTTCCCCCTTTGGTTACCCCTGAGGCAAACAAAATCAAGCGGTACATTGCTGGATTGCCTACTCAGATTAGGGGAATGATCAAGGCTACTCAACCTAACACGATACAGAAAGCTATACTTACAGCAGGAATACTTGTTGAGGAGGCGGTATCTAGTGGAACCTTGGTAAAGGCGGGGGATAAAAGAAAGGAGCCAGAAGCCGCGAAATCGCCTGACACCAACTGGAAAATGTTAAGAAGGCAAAAGATGGAAGAAATTTTTCCATGAGATTACCTCAAGGTTCTGGAAATCCGAACAACAACAATGCTGCTTGTCGAACCTTCTCTAGGTTCCATCCAAGAGGTACACCATGCCAGATATGCTTCAATTGCCAAAAACCGGGACACTTTGCTAGAAACTGTGAAGCACCTAACAGGAACGCAACACCAATCCAGTCTGTGAGGATGAATGTCACCGGGGGAAACTGCTTTGAGTGTGGACAACCCGGGCATTTCAAGAGGGAGTGTCCTAGATTGGTTGGAGCAACCAACCAGGGTAGAGGCCAGCTAGCTTTGGAAGGGAATCGAGGAAACCAAAGCGGTGGAAACCAAAACAATGCCAACCGCAACAATGGAAACACTGGGAATCGGAACTGGAACATGAACGAAGGAAATCAGAATAAGCGAAATCGGAATGGAGGCAGGGTTTACCTTGCAAATGCAGTAGAAGCGGTTCAGGAACCGAATGTAGTGACGGGTACGTTTTCTGTTAACAATCACCTCGCTACAATTCTTTTTGACATTGGGGCAGATTTTAGTTTTGTGTCTTCTCAATTTGTGCCTTTGTTAAATATGAACCCTAGTGTAGTGAAACCAGGATATGTGATTGAGATAGCTAGTGGTAAGCAAGAAGAAGTAGATGAGATATTTTTAAACTGCAAATTAGAGTTAGGAGAATTTAAGTTCACCATAGATTTAATCCCTCTAGGACATGGGAGCTTCGATGTGATTATTGGGATGGATTGGTTATCGAAGCATAGGGCTGAGCTAATGTGTCATGAAATGATTGTTAAGATCCCCATAGGTGATAATAAGGTGTTATACTTGTACGGAGAAAGGAAGGAGAAGAAGACCAGGTCCCTTATGAATGCCAAGGATGATGAGCCACAAATCAATAAGATTCGAGTAGTATGAGAGTTCGTCGATGTATTCCTGGATGACTTGATGGGGTTACCACCGGTGAGACAAGTAGAGTTTAAGATTGACTTAGTACCCGGGGCAACACCCGTAGCGAAGTCACCATATCGTCTAGCACCGTCAGAGATGCAAGAATTAGCTGAGCAACTCAAGGAGTTGCAGGATAAGGGTTTCATTCGACCAAGTTCTTCTCCATGGGGAGCGCCGGTGCTATTCGTTAAGAAGAAGGATGCATCATTCCGGATGTGTATCGATTATCGGGAGCTGAACAAGCTGACCATTAAGAACCGTTATCCTCTCCCAAGGATTGACGATTTATTTGATCAGCTGCAAGGAGCAAGATACTTCTCAAAAATTGACCTTAGGTCCGGTTATCACCAACTAAGGGTCTGTGAGGAGGACATACAAAAGACCGCGTTCAGACCAAGGTATGGACACTTTGAATTCACCGTTATACCATTTGGATTGACAAACGCGCCAGCAGTGTTCATGGACCTAATAAACCGAGTGTGCAAGCCATATCTGGATAAGTTTGTCATAGTCTTCATTGATGACATACTTATCTACTCTAAAACAGAGGAGGAGCACAACCAACATTTAAGGTCGGTATTGGAACTGCTCAGGAAGGAGAAACTTTATGGGAAGTTCTCCAAGTGTGAATTTTGGTTGCAAGAAGTACAATTTCTAGGACATGTAATCGACAATGATGGCATACATGTAGACCCAAAGAAGATTGAAGCAGTGAAGGATTGGAAGGCACCTACTACACCGTCAGAAATAAGGTCATTCTTAGGCTTGGCAGGATATTACAGGAGATTTATAGAGAATTTCTCTAGAATGTCAAAGCCTTTGACATTGTTGACCCAAAAGAATCAGAAGTATGAATGGGGCGAAGAGCAAGAGCAGGCGTTTCAGACACTAAAGGATAGGTTGTGTAATACATCGATCTTGTCCTTACCAGAAGGGGTGGAAGATTTTGGGGTTTACTGTGATGCGTCTAACCAGGGTTTAGGATGTGTTCTTATGCAGCGAGATAGGGTCATAGCTTATGCATCATGACAATTGAAAAACCATGAGAAGAATTACACCACACATGACTTGGAACTAGGAGCTGTAGTCTTTGCTCTTAAGATATGGAGACATTACTTGTATGGGACAAAAAGTGTGATCTATACGGATCACAAAAGCTTGCAGCACATCTTTGATCAGAAAGATTTGAACATGAGGCAGAGGCGGTGGTTGGAATTATTTAGTGATTATGATTGTGAGATTAAGTACCATCCTTGAAAGGCCAATGTGGTGGCGGATGCTCTAAGTAGGAAGGAAAGGCTAAAACCTAAAAGAGTAAGGGCAATGAGCATAACTATTCAGACAACCCTTAGAGATAGAATTCGAGCAGCACAAGTAGAGGCCGTTAAGGAAGAAAGGCTTATTGAAGAAAATCTACATACTATGGATCAGTACATGGAAGAAAGAGGAGATGGTTGCAAGTATTACTTGGATAGAATCCGGGTTCCGTTGTTTGGCGATACAAGGAAGGTTATATTGGATGAAGCTCATACGTCGAGGTATTCGATACACCCAGGAGCTGATAAGATGTATCGGGACATGAGAGACATGTATTGATGGCCAGGAATGAAGAAAGATGTAGCTTTGTACGTTAGTGAGTGTTTGACTTGCGCCAAGGTGAAGGCTGAACATCAAAGACCATCAGGATTACTGCAACAACCAGAGGTTACTAAGTGGAAGTGGGAGAATATTGCCATGGACTTCATTACAAAATTGCCAAGGTCTAACAGTGGTAATGACATGATTTGGGTAATAGTGGACAGACTGACTAAGTCAGCCCATTTTGTGGCAATGAAGGAGGATGATAAGATGGAAAGGTTTGCCAAGAAATACTTGGAACATGTGGTGGCAAAACATGGGGTGCCGGTGTCGATCATATCGGATAGGGATAGCAGGTTTACGTCTAGGTTTTGGGGGCTATTGCAGAAATCCTTGGGTACGAGACTGGATATGAGCACAACTTATCATCCGCAGACGGATGGACAGAGTGAGAGGACTATACAAACGCTAGAGGATATGTTGAGGGCGTGTGTGATAGACTTTGGAGGAAGTTGGGAGAATCATCTGGCGTTGGCAGAATTCTCGTACAATAATAGCTACCATGCTAGTATAGAGTGTGCACCGTTTGAAGCACTTTATGGTAGGAAGTGTAGGTCACCGTTGCTATGGGCTGAAGTAGGAAGTAGTCAACTAATTGGACCGGAGATGGTACAGGAGACTACGGATGCGATAACCGTGCTTAAGGAGAAATTAAAGGCGGCTAGAGATCGACAAAAGAGTTACGCGGACAAGAGGTGTAAGCCGTTGGAATTTGAGGTTGGGGACAAGGTTATGCTAAGGGTTTCACCATGGAAAGGGGTGATGCGGTTCAGGAAGAAAGGGAAGTTAGCGCCTAGATTTGTGGGTCCATTTGAAATCCTTGAAAGGATTGGGCTAGTGGCGTATAGGTTGAGATCACCGGAAGAGTTGAGTAGTGTACATGATGTGTTTCATGTCTCAAACTTGAGGAAATGCTTAGCAAGAATTGACTTGCAAGTATTAGTGGATGATATTAGTATAGATGCGAGTCTTCGTTTTATTGAAGAGCCGATAGAGATTATGGACCGTGAAGTTAAAACATTGAAAAGAAGTAAGATACCGTTAGTTAAGGTTAGGTGGAATTCGAAACGTGGACCGGAGTTCACGTAGGAATAGGAAGAGTTTATGAGGAATACGTATCCTCAGCTGTTTGTTAATGACGATCCTAAGGAGTACATCTCGGGACAAGATTTCTATTAGGAGGGAGTGATGTGACAACCGTGGTTTTGAGGTTCGTCACTTGGTCTTATTTTTAGGTTATTTTATGTGTGACTACTTGATTTGTGTGTTTACGTGTTTATTTTGTGTGAACGAGGTTGGTGTGGTTATCGTTTATGAGTATAGAGTACTCATAAGTAAATCGAGGGATGGTTATTTCATGTTCATGAGCTCACAATTAGTGACTATGAAATGAAATGGTGATATTTTGGTGTTTACGTATACGTATAAGTATTATAGTAATAGTATTTTTTTTAGGATTTACGGTTTAGCATTTAGAGGTCTCAGATGAGGTAATTAGTCATATGAATATTTTTCGGGATGGTTTTAAGTCGTTTAGGACTTAGTTATAAAGTTTATTTCAAAATTTGAGATTTTTTATAAAAGTGTATATTTTACGTCTTTTACGGTAAAACGCGTAAATTTGACTAGTTTTACGGTTTTGAGGTTTTGGAAGCTTTAGGAGCTGAAATAAATTAAGACAAATTAAGGTAATATTAGTAGTGTATTATTTAACAATAAAAAAGAAAAAAAATAAAAATATATATATATATAGGGTCGGTTTGGCCGACTAAAAGAAAGAAAAAAAGAAAAGAAAAAGGTAAGTGGGCTATGGGTTGGACTTGTGTTCACCCACACCCTACATAATGTTTTAATTAAAAAAAAGACATATTTTTTCTCTCCTGGTGTTGAAGTCGACGGCTTAAGGAGTTTTTTTAGGGTTTTCATAGTTTTTTATCTTCCATTAAATTGAAGGTAAAACCTTCATAACCCTTTTTAATTAAATTGTTTTTATGTTTTCTTTAATCATCTTATGATGGATTTAGGTTAGGGTTTAATTTTAAAACAGTAAATTAATGTTATATTAATCATAATATGATGATTACATAAACTAGAGCTTGTATTTAATGGGGTTATGGGTAATTAATTAGTTTAATTTGATTAAACCCGTTTTTAAAAACTGGGCAGAATTTTGAGTCAATTGTTTTAATCATATTGGGAGTTCTACAAACTCTTATTTTACGATCCAAGTATCTCTGAAAAGGTAATTGAAGTGGCTTTCCAATGCAAGAAACGAGAACTAAATTGGAGGTGAGAAGTGGGTCAAAAACAGGTTACAACAGTCGGAGGTCAAAACAGTTTTGAAGTCAGCCTGTTTTCTTTTAAGTTTTGGGTTGTTTGGGGTACTTAGGGTTGCATTGGGATCCTCTAACGAACATGAGAGATGGTTTATATATTTTAGTAAGTATTTGCGTTGGGGCTAAGGTTGTGGTTTAGGGTAAGACCCCCTAATTGTAACATAAGTTTTGTATGTTTAAAAGAATGACAAACATATATATATATATATATACATACATATATATATATATATATATATATATATATATATATATATATATATATATATATATATATATATATATATATATATATATATATATATATATATATATATATATATATATATATATATATATATATATATATATATATATATATATATATATATATATATATATATATATATATATATATATATATATATATATATATATATATATATATATATATATATATATATATATATATATATATATATATATATATATATATATATATATATATATATATATATATATATATATATCGGGGCCTTAACAGTAGCTTTAAAGTTAGGGCAAGTGGGAGATGTTAGCTAACATTTGTAAGGGCATGAATATTCTGTTTACAGAAACCATGGGTATGTTTAAGTGGGCGTTTGACTTATAGTTTGGAGACCTAAAATTGGGACTGTTTTGTGTAAAATATGAACGGGATAGTTATTAAACTTAACCAAGTTAAGGACTTGTTAGGGAAGGGTAATGGGGTGTTTAGAGCTTATAAATGTGGTATTTATATGAGAGGAGGTTAGATGTCCATCATAGGTTGATGAGCTATCTTAGTGATTGGTTCATGTTTTGATTATATGTTTTTGGTTTGTTAGCTTGTTGCTAGTGCGAGGACTTTTGGAGAAGCAATCAAGTGAGTTTCATTGTCCCATGTTTACTATTGTTTTTTACTTCCAGATGGGATGGAAGAGACACTGTGTTATGTTATTTATAAATTTATGCTGTGAATGTTTGGCGTTGGTAATGGACTTATGTGTGCATACTTATGTGATTAACTGCTAGATAATTCTTGATTGTTTATGTTTTGACTTGGTACCAAGGGGTTATTGACAAGGCGGGGCCTTGGGGATTTGTTCATAGGTGTTTGGATGCCTATGGGAGTATGAGGTTTGGTATGGCTGGGAGCCATGGTTTTGGTTTGATTAGTTAAATCTTGAATGTTAGTTTGTTAATGCATGTTAGTATCACATTGTCCATTTCTTTTTAACTTTTGATTGTTACTCACAGCTTTTGGTATGATTTGGCGTTTGAGTCTAAACCTATGACTCTCACCAACTTTATGTTGACGTGTTTTAGTGTCTCTTTCAGGTGATACTATGGTTAAGCATGAGAACATAAGTGGCTAGGATTTGGAGAGCTTAGGAATGCATTTTGAAGGAGATCCCCGTTTCCTTCTTAGTTTTTATTTGTTCATTTAATAAGTGATACTATTGGCACACATATGTTTGTTTTGGTTATGTTATTTGTTTGTCTTGGGTAAGAGGTAGGACTGTTACCTACTTACCTAGACTCCTGCATTTGTTGAGATATTGTCATGACTTTTGTGTCACTATTTTATGACAGTTCTTATTTCATATAGTTATCTCTATAGACACGCCATGTTGTGATGATATCCATACGTCGCGCCCCATATTCTGCCATGGTGGAGTGTGACACAAAAACATAAAAAAAATCAAAAATATAAAAATATAAAAACTAAAAAAATATCAAACCCAATTCTTTTCCTAAAGAATTGACCAAAAAAAATTAAAAAATAAAAAAGCAATCTTTTTCCTAAGAGATTGCACCCAAAAATACATATTATTGGATTTCCTCGGTTTTTATGTACATATAGTATTTTCTTTAAAAAACCCCAATAAATACGAAAATATTTTCTCTATATTATTATATGTAAATACGTATACGTATAAGAACAACCAATACACCTATTCTCCATAAGTATTGCCAAAGCAATACACCGTGTTAAGGGGCGTTCCGGTCCTTGACACGCGTATCGATCAAATTCAATAAAGCAATAATAGATAAATAATTCCAATAAGCAATAATTCGAAGAATACAAACTACAAAGTGAATAGAAAGGCGATGTGCTATAAAATGCCATCTAAGGGTCAATAGGTACATAAGTGCTTCGTGCCACCTAACCCCCCGTTCACTAGTGCGTATTCTAAGAAGGAAGGCTTTATTGGGGGTCTTTCACCCAAGTAGTAATTACGTATATTATACTTTCTTGTGGATATTTCATATTGAAACTCGAAGCGGATAATCCCTTTCTCTTCAAAGTCAAACGAGAGCTTCTCTCTCATTCCTCGTATTGAGTTGCATGCTCACTCACGGGTGTGCACAAATTCCGATTGGTGTACAACCCCTTCCTCCGAAAAGGAAGAAAAAGAGAAAGAGTAGGAACACCACCGTCCATCAAGCCGATCCCGAGAATCGTGCTTTGATCCACACACAACAAGAAGCCATGGCCGGAGTTGATACTCGACCTTTGATGGAGCACTTGCAATCCAATGTGCAAGGATGTGCCGATGCTATCAAGATACCCGATATTCCCGCAAACACATTTGAGCTAAAAACATCCATGATTAACTTGGTCTCAAATACACCATTTTATGGGAACAAGAATGATAATCCACATGATCACCTTAAGAAATTTCTTGCTCTTTGCAACACCATTAAGTACAATGGAGTTCCCCATGATGCCATTAAGTTGATATTGGTGCAATTTTCACTAGAGGGTCCGGCTAAGCATTGGTTAGATACACAACCACCCGAGAGCATTACCACATGGGATGGTTTCACTAAGAAGTTTTTGAACAAGTTCTTTCCCCCATCTAAGACCACGGCTTTGAGGAACTTAATTATAGGCTTTCAACAAAAACCTAGTCAAACATCTAGTAATGCTTGGGAGGAGTATAGAGAGTTATTGAGGAGATTCCCTAACCATGGATTAGATGACGTTCACCAAATCAATACTTTCTACAATGGCCTTAGACCTCATCACCAAGACTCACTCAATGCTTCTGCGGGAGGAAATATTATTCTTAAATCCATTCAAGAAGCTTGGGATATTATTGAGACCAAAGTAATGGCGCAAACAAACACTCAATTTGAAGAAAGGGTTCATGTTATCCAAAATAATTCTCAAACACCTTGTGATAACCAATTACTCAAGAGTCACTAAGAGATACTTCAAAGAATAGATAGGGATCATGAGATGCATCTTAAGTCAAGTCAAGAATTGATCCAAGCCATTAAGGGCCTTTCATTGAATAATTCCACAAATGATGTGCATGCTATTACCCTTTCATGTGAGACTTGTGGAGGTCCCCATTCATATCAACAATGTGATAAGGTGCAAGGTTATCAAGGGGAGTGTTATGCATACCAAGAGGAACATAGAGAACATTTCAAACCCAACATTAATCAAAATAACCTTTCTTACAAGTCTCAAAGTTACCTTGCTCCACCGAGATTTCCACCCCACCCACCCACCATTACTCAACCCAATCCACCTCAATTGTTACAAAGAAACCAAGGATCAAAACCACAATACCAAAGGAACAATTACAAGGCACCTAACAATTTTCAAAATCAAGGAAATAGCTTTTATCCACCAAATCAAGGATTTAATCCACCACCCTTCCCAAATCAAGGATACCCTCCCTTTCAAAATCAAGGATATTTGCCATATGATAATCAAGAGTATGTTGAGAGGAGAATTTGTGAAAGTGAGAAAAGAATGCAAGAGCAAATGAAACTCATTGTGGAGGAGCAAACTAAGAGGATTTTAATGGCATATAATCAAATACCACAAGGTGCTTTACCGTCTAACACACAAACAAATCCGAGGGCAAATGTCAATGCTATTACAACAAGAAGTGGAAAGACAACAAATGATCCTTCACATCCTACACCCTCTATTGTTAAACCAAATTTGGTTCCCACTTGTGATAAGCCTTCTACATCTACTTCACCATCTCCAAACTCTACTACTTCATCAACCACACCTTCTCAACCTAGTCCCACTTCTCCTTTACCTTCCACAACTTCCAATGAAGAAGCTAACAAAGAAAAATCTTCCACTACGACACCTACTCCACCTACACCTAAACCAAATCTTCCTTACCCTTCAAGATTAAAAAAGGACAAGTTAAAGAACAAGGATGATATACAAGTCTCAAATTTCTTAAGGATGTTCAAGCAACTCAACATAAACATCTCCTTTGCGGAAGCTCTTGCTTACATGCCAAAATTTGCTAAGATGTTCAAGGATCTACTCTCCAACAAGGAAAAATTGGTTGATTTGCCCAACACATCCCTTAATGAAAATTGTTCCGTCGTGTTACTCAAAACCTTACCAACAAAACTTAGAGATCCGGGGCGCTTTTTGATACCTTGTAATTTCCCCGGGGTGGAAAATTGCATGGCTTTGGCGGATCTAGGGGCAAGCATAAACCTCATGCCTTTATCAGTTTGGAAAATACTCTCTCTTCCCGAGCTCACTCCCACTAGGATGACACTTGAGTTAGCCAACCATACCATAGCTTACCCGGTAGGTATCGCGGAGGATGTGTTTGTAGGTGTGGATATGTTTACCTTTCCGGCCGACTTTGTAGTGGTTGATTATGACATGGACCCTAGAGTTCCTTTGATTTTTGGTAGACCGTTTTTGAGAACAGGTCGTACTTCAATAGATGTGGCGGAGAGAGAACTAATTATGAGAGTTGAAGATGAGAAAGTGGTGTTTAAGTTAGGGAAAGTGTGTAATGAGAAAGTGATTAAGGAGTCTAAACCTTGTGAAACCATTAACATAGTTGATGTGTTAGATGAGGTGTGTGATGAGAATTTTCATGACGCTTGCAAGAGTAATAGTGAGGATATGCCCCATGTTGAGACAGTGGCCTCAATTGCTCCCTCCTTAACACCTTTTGGAGAGGGTGATTTCCTCTTGGAGGAATTTGAGTCCAACTTACTTGGTAATGATGATTCTCCCATCAATTGGGAAGAAGATATTCTCACTATCCAAAAGTTGCTCAATGAGGACCCCATTCTTTCACCCATTCCACAAGAAGTAACCAATGATGATCCATCCATAGTTAAACCTTCCATAGAGAGTCCACCTCCACTTGAACTTAAGGACCTTCCATCCCACCTAGAGTATGCTTTCTTAGAAGGAAAAGACCAATTACCCGTGATCATTGCTAAAGAGTTGAAAGAGGATGAGAAAGAGAAACTCATAGAAGTCCTTAAGAAACATAAGCAAGCCTTAGCATGGAAAATATCCGACATAAGGGGAATTGATCCACATTTTTGTACACATAAGATCCTTATGGAAGATGATTACAAACCCGCCATTCAAAGCCAAAGAAGGGTTAACCCTAAAATCCATGAGGTCATTAAAAAGGAAGTTATCAAACTCCTTGATGTGGGCATGATTTACCCCATTTCCGACTCTCCATGGGTTAGCCCGGTACATTGTGTTCCTAAAAAGGGTGGAATCATCGTAGTACCCGATGAGAACAATGAGCTTATTCCTACGAGACTTGTTACAGGTTGGAGAGTTTGTATTGATTATAGGAAGCTCAATGAGGCTACTAGGAAAGATCACTTCCCATTCCCTTTTATGGACCAAATGCTTGAACGCTTAGCGGGAAATGAATACTATTGCTTTCTTGATGGATTTCGGGTTATTTTCAAATACCCATTGACCCTAAGGATCAAGAAAAGACCACATTCACTTGTCCCTACGGTACATTTTCTTACAAGAGAATGCCTTTTGGCTTGTGTAATGCACCGGGGACATTTCATAGGTGTATGATGGCAATTTTCCATGACATGATTGAGCAAACTATGGAGGTTTTCATGGATGATTTCTCCGTCTTTGGATATTCATTTACCTCTTGTCTCACCAACTTAGAACAAATGCTTAAGCGGTGTGAAGAAACCCGTTTAGTTCTTAATTAGGAGAAATGTCATTTTATGGTGAAATAGGGAATTGTCTTGGGACACAAGATATCCAATAAGGGATTAGAAGTGGATCGAGCTAAAATTGATGTGATTGCTAAGCTTCCCCCACCCACTGCGGTTAAAGGTGTAAGGAGTTTCTTAGGTCATGCGGGGTTTTATAGACGCTTCATACAAGATTTTTCTAAGATAGCAAGACCGATGACTTACCTCTTGGAAAAAGAGGCTCCTTTCATTTTTAACCAAGAGTGTTTGGATTCTTTTGACACTCTTAAGGAGAAATTGACTAAGGCTCCCGTTTTGGTTTCTCCAAATTGGGAATTACCTTTTGAGCTTATGTGTGACGCCAGTGATTATGCGGTGGGGGCCGTGCTAGGACAAAGAGTGAATAATCATTTTCAACCTATACACTATGGTAGTAAAACCATGACCGGTGCACAACTTCATTATACTACCATAGAAAAAGAGTTGCTTGCTATAGTTTATGCCTTTGAGAAATTTAGACCATACCTTGTGCTATCCAAAACCATAGTGTATACGGATCATTCTGCTTTCAAGTATCTCATGACAAAGCAAGATGCTAAGCCTAGGCTTTTGAGATGGGTTTTATTGCTTCAAGAGGTTAAGATAGAGATTCGAGATAAGAAAGGAGCCGAGAATTTAGCGGCGGATCACTTGAGTAGACTTGAGCATCCTTTTCAAGGAGATTTGCCTAATAAGGAAATCAATGAATCCTTTCCATTAGAGGAGCTCATGTCTATCTCTTCTCAAGAGGATGCCACCCCTTGGTTTGTGGATATTGCAAACTATCTTGTGGGGAATGTGCTTATAGAGGGTCTTACTTCCCAACAAAAGAAGAAATTTCTCAAGGAAGTGAAGTATTATTTTTGGGATGATCCTTACCTCTTTAGGCAATGTGTGGACCAAATCATTAGACGGTGTGTAGATGGGCCCGAGGCATTTAGGATTTTAGAAGCTTGTCATAAGGGACCTACGGGTGGACATTTTGGGCCCAACTATACCGCCAAGAAAGTCTTTGATTCGGGTTACTATTGGCCTTCCATTTACAAAGATGCCCAAGAGATGGTGAAATTTTGTGATGTATGTCAAAGACAAGGAAAAATTACACAAGGTGATGAGATGCCACAAAACTTCATTCAAGAGTGTGAGATTTTTGATGTGTGGGGAATAGATTTTATGGGACCGTTTCCATCTTCAAAGGGAATTAAGTATATACTCGTAGCGGTGGATTCTGTGTCAAAATGGGTTGAGGCTAAAGCCTTACCTACTAATGACGCTCGAGTTGTTGTGAAATTTTTGAAGCAATTGTTTGCTAGATTTGGTGTACCTCGGGTCATCATAAGTGATCGTGGTACGCACTTTTGTAATGATAATTCACGAGAGTTATGAAGAAATATGGAGTTAGTCATAGACTTTCTACCGCGTATCACCCTAAAACCAATGGACAAACCGAGGTCACAAATCGTGGTTTAAAGAGAATTTTGGAAAGAACGGTGGGAGAGCATCGAGCTTCTTGGTCGGATAAGCTTGATGATGCTTTGTAGGCTTTTAGGACGGCTTTTAAGACACCAATTGGTTGTACTCCATATAGGATTGTCTATGGAAAAGCATGCCACCTCCCATTCGAGTTAGAACATAAGGCTTCTTGGGCTCTCAAGTGGGCTAACTTTGATTTAAACCAAGCCGGCTCACATAGAAAGGATCAACTTAATGAAATGGATGAATTGAGAGCCAATGCTTATGAGAACTCATTGCTTTATAAGGAGAAGACTAAGAAATTACATGATGCTAAGATTAAGAACCATGAGTTCAAAGTTGGAGAGCCGGTTCTCCTCTTTAACTCAAGGTTGAAACTTTTTGTGGGCAAGCTTAAGTCAAGATGGTCCGATCCATTCACTATTGCTCAAGTATTTCCATATGGAACTATTGAGTTGTCACAACCCGATGGTCTCAATTTTAAAGTGAATGGTCACCGTGTGAAGCACTATTTTGGGGAGGACATTTCCGTGGAAATGGTCCAAGAGATCCCCATTTTCCCATGAATTAATTCATTGTGGGGAGAGTCGAGCTAGAGACTCCTTACATCAAGCTTGAATAACTAGGTTTAGAAGTTTTTAGATCTAGAGTGTTGTAGGTTAGAAATAAGGATAGCAAGTTGATGAGAAGTGTAGGAGAGACCTTCTTTTGTCTTCATGTTGTTTGTAGGGTTGCTCACTCATCACGTGCTTTGGAGCTTATGGAGGAGGCCCTTGTATCCGGTTCACTTTGTTACTATTGTGATTTTTCATAGACACCTTGTGCTTTAAAAATGAATTCACTATAGTTGATCTTTCCTTAACTTGGGTTAAGAAAAGTCTATTCATTGTATTAAGTGTAGGGGAAGTTTTATACTTCCATGCTCTTAAAAATTAAGGATAATGCTTAGCTTAAGTGTAGGGGGGTCTTCTATCGAAGTGACCTTACCTAGACTTTGTCATTGACCTTCATGATAACTTGGAAAATTAATTTTTCAAACATTTTTCAAAATTTTGATCTACTTTGGCCAACAAAAATATATATTTCTTCTTTTATCAAAATATATAAAAGAGAAAAAATATAATAAGGATATGGTTTAACAAATTTAGACTTCTTTGACATATTAGGCCCGCCATAGATATTTTGACTCAACCCGAGTTTGTTATCTTAGCATTCTCTAGCTAGTATCTTTAACCATGTAGTCCTTCATTGGTCTATTAGGCTAAGCATCCACCAATCTCATTATTTGAGATTTTAAATTTGTGGAGAATGGGAAATGATAGAGTTGAAGCAAGTATAAAAGGGCTAGATAAACTTCATGAAAATTACTTGTGGCTAAACCCTTCTCTTCTTAACCTCTAATTTCTCCGCATGTATATATGTTAATAAATAATCAAGAACGGTTTTAATTGGTTTGTAATCTCTTATGCATTTTTGTCTAATCATTCATGGTTGATATAAGTACGTCTTAAGATTCTAAGTTAGAACGTTTTATGTGTACTAGACTTATGCCATGCTTAATATTTAGCGGGTATTGTTCCTTTTATTCTTTTCAACTTTCTTTGTGAGGAATAAAGAAATATAAGAGCGGCTTATGAAAAAAAAATGAGTGGCTAGAAAAAAAAAGAGAAAAAGAAAAGAAAAAAAATAATTATACAAGACTCCCAAGAGGGGCAGTGAAGTGTTAATTATAGTAACTTTTAGATTCCAATATTACCTTGACGGGTTGCGGGGATTTAATAGTTTCTCCAATCCAATATTACCTTGACGCTTGCGGGATTGAAGATCCAAAGTCTCAAAAAGATGGCGGATGTAAATTATTGCGTGAGTTTTATTTTTCTTTCCTTAGCGAGTGTGTAGCTACTTATTAATGCATGACATGAGGATTTTACACATAAGGCGAATGACTTATTATTCTTGAAACGGACTTATATTAATTGTGAGCGGTTTTTCAAGTAGTGGATAAGAGGATTACTTAGGATTAAAACCGTGCTTCCTTATTTTTGGATTTTACATTTCTTATATTTCACGCTTCAAATAATGACAAATTTGCCTTCAAGCAGTTTGCTCAAATAATAATCGGTTCCACATTTAATTGTCATGAATAAGCTGATGCACCTTTTTACTTGTGAATGCAATGATCCCATTTTTAAGCTTGGTATGGGGAAAGTGAAACTTGAGGGTGATAAGTGTCCATGGTACCAAAGCCCTAATTTAAGTCATTGACTTCTTTATGAGTTTTTCCATCAAAGCTATTTCAAGAAAAATCCAAGAAGATATAAATAGAATTGTTTCTTTTGTATTGCATTGTTCAAAATCAAAATCATGCATCATGTAGAGTAGCATAGTGTAATAGCATTCCATATTGGCCAAGGTGGGTTAATTATGAGTAAAATGTAAATTTGTGCTTTAAAATATAGCATTGCATGAGGTCATGGCAATGTTCAAGTGTAGGGGATTTGATATGAGCAAAAACGCATATCAATTAATCAACAAATCACCCTAAACACATGGAAAGTACCTAACTTTTGTGCTATAAAGCGGAATTATGTGGTATGTTTTGTGTTTGTGTATAAATAGGTAAGAAGGATACATTTTCAAGCAAACAAGAAGAAATCAAGCTTATTTGGATGAAAAAGACAAAGAAGGATCAAAGATGACAAGACTTTGAAGATGAAGGACCTATCTTGACAACATTCCAAAGTTAAAGGACTCAAAGTGTAAATTGGTCAAAGTCAAGATTAAAGTCAAACATGGTCAACTCCAAAGTCAACCAAGTCAAAGGGTCAATCTAGACAAGTATGCAAGTGGAAGGACCAAAAATGCCATTAAAATGAAGATTTTAGATCATTTGGATATTCTGCCTAAGTCTAAGGGTTAAAAGTGCCAAAAATACTACAAGTTTGTGTTTAATCCGTGTGCATTGGTTATTAACCAATGAGAATGCTAGAAAGGGAGCACATGGATTGCCAACAATATTGCCACCTCACCAACATAATAAATGAGCCATTATTGCTACAGTCATCCCACTAACTCGATTTATAGCCAATCAGAAGAAGACATGTCATAATCAGTTTATCCAATTTTGGATAACAAACCGTGTGTTAATATTTCAACCAACCAGAAAGAGCCACGTGGCATCATCTTCCACAAACGAACCCAGATTCGTTCTTGAGCTACACTGAATTTCAAGAGATGATTTCTACATGAAACTTACTTGTTTTCAAGAGAAGAATGCATTGGTAACACTTAATCAAGCTCAAACTCAAGGAATCAAAAACCCCCAATTCATGAAGAACACAAGAATTTGCAATTAAGAGATTGGTGACACCTGGCAGCCTACTATTGGTGGGGATACGTCATCAACCCCAACAACTTCTCATTTCTTGTCTATAATAAGGATTAGTTCTCTCATTTGATGTGCGTAGTTAAGTGTGAAAATTTCACACACTTCCCATTTCTCTCTCAATCTAGCTAGTTAGTTGTTAGTGTAACAAACACAAGAGCTTGAAAAACTCTTGAGTTAGTTATAGTTAGTTGTAACTACTTACCTAATTCTGTAACCACTTTTCACATTTAAATCAATAAAATTCCCTCCTTTTCCTTCAATCTCCTTATCAATTCCTGCATTCTTGTTGAACTTGTTGCTGTCATGAGTTACTTGTGGTCACATTTGATCATAAGGAGCTTATTGTGAAGAATTGTAGCTTTTTTTGTTAATATCTGTTGCTGAATTAATTTGTAGCAGTTTATGGGTTGATTTGTTCAGAAAGATGAATGTAGATGGATGATTAGTAGATCATAGTGTTAAGGTGGTGGCTTAGCATTGTTTAGGAGGCTCAGCGCCTACCTACTCCATCAATGGAGGCACATTGCTAAAAGGTTTCATGATTCTTAGTTTTGTTCCACTAAACAGTCACTTGCATGCTAAAGTCTAGTGTAATTACTATATGCTGCTTTGATAAAGAGTGATTAGCATGTTTTTTGGCTTGGTTCTGACTGATTAGATAGATACTTGTTAGATTGTTAGCTTGTTGCTTGAGTTTACTTGTTACTGTCATCATTTTCATCAGTTACTTAGCTTGATTTAGCATTTTGAGTACTAGCCTGTTATATTGCATATTCTTGGTTCATTTGTGCTTCATATTGATCAATAAGTTTGAGTAGGTATTTGTCATAGATCAATTTAACCATTTGCTTAATTTCTCTTTACAAAAGTTGAGATCATATCAGATAACTGGTGTTTGGAATTGCTGTCATTTTGTAGTTCAAGTGTTATAAACTGGTTAATCTTTGCTCATAATTCTTCCTTTAGTCTTTTTAAACAAGTCTTAGTAGTTTTCAAGTCAAAAAGTTTGTCAAACAAGTAAATGGTTAAAAAAATGTTTGGGTCAGTTCTTTGAAATCAGTTCATCAGAAAAGTAGCACTTTTCAATCTCTTAGTAATTGTTCATTTCTTAACCAATTTCAGTGAAACTAGTTTCTACTTGTTCTTTAACATCTAAAATTTCATTGTTGTAAAGAAAATCATACAGTTTCTTAATTCAAGTGAGAAATCAGCATTTTCATAAGCACTTAGGCAACATCAAGTTTCTGTAACAAAAGAGCATACTGATTTCTTGTTCTGGCAATTCTACTTCATAAATCTTGTGATTTTCTTTCACATTCCTGTTTAGAAACATGACTTGATTAAATTCTGAAGTTTTCAGCTTTTTTACTTTTTGGTTAAACTTGGTCAATAAGCTAGGTTTCAGCTTATTTGCAATTTCTAGCTTAAATACTTGATCATTTTTCATAAGGAAAGACATTCCTGATTCTCCATAAGCTGATTAATCAGATTTGACTCTAAAAAGCAAATGTGCATTTTTGGATTTCACTAAAGCTTATTCTTGGCTTATTGGAGTTGGCTTATTTGAGTTCTAGTGCATTTCAAGTTTTTTCCTTGTACTAGCCTAAGTGTTTTTGGATTTTAAGCAGTTTAAAACTTGTTAGAGCTTAATTGGTGCATTTTTGAGCTTATACGAGCTTATTTGTTCCTTAAGCCCGTTTTTGGTTAAATCTTACTTTTAGTTGCACTTTAATCCCTTTTGTTTGAAGCAGTTTGTATTTCTAGTTAAATTTCCAATTAATTAGGGTTTGCTTAATTTCAGTCCATAACTTTTCATTACTTGTCATTTTCAGTTAGTAGTTTTAAAAGTTGTTACAATTTGTTAGGAATTTGTTAGAATTTACATAATTGGTCCTTATACTTTCTGATTTTTACATTTCAAGCAATTTAGTTTCAATTAGTTACATTTTTAGCACATTACTTCCATAGATTTACAATTTTGTCCTTTTCTGAATAAAAACTTGGTATGTGCTAATTATTTTACGGTTACGTAGCTTAATATTTTTCACATTTTTACGTGCTTGCTTAAATAGACATAGAAAATCCAGATAACCTATCAACCAAAAATGAAAATAAACCTGATATCGTTAGGACTTTCAATTGGTTAAGAATCGAGAGAAACGAACTTCAATTTACACAATTTCATATACACACTGAACGTTTAACTTGATTCACGAGCTGATAACTTTTTATAGAAACATATATTATTGAGACTTTCCAAAATGTAACGATTGACGATGTCGCCTAGGAGGTTGTTGCTGTATATATTTTTGCTTTTGCAGGTTCAAGGTAAAGCTGGAGGCAATTTGCATTACAGGTTTGTTCTATTCCTATTCAACCGCTAGAAAATACTCTATATGCAGCAAGTGAGTGATGATAGATATTTTCTTACAATCATATGTTATCATGTGACAATTATATGGACTTCACGTGTTGCAGAGTGTGGGTTATACCACCTACTTGGCTAAATGACAACTTCTGAGCACGTCTATTTGTAGGTGAGTTGTGATGTTTTTGAAGATTTATTCCAGTCACTACCAGTTCTAATGGGAGCTAATTTTCTTTATTAACTATATTATATTATATTTATTCCAGCAACTAATTTTCTTTATTCCATCACTACTGGTTCCAATTTTCTTGAATTATATTATACAATTATAATTGAGGATATTTTGGACTAATAAATATATACCTTAAATTACCTTTGACCTATTTATAGTTTTTTTACCTGTGACTGATTGTGAATTAACAATACGTCCTGAATCTAAATGCATTAATTATCAAATTAAATTCAGAGTTTTTTATACTGTGATTACAGATATAGAAGTCAATACTGCGACTTTAATGTTTCAACCACCATGCAACTGAAAGTATGCCTAACAAATTCAATGTGCCAATATTTTCAATAGATTTTTGTGGCAATTGTTACTAATAACTGGATTTTTGCAATTCTTTTTACAAATTCTTTTTTAGATCTATTTATCGTTCCACAAATCGACTCGAAATTGATATCGGATATGACGTAAGTCTATTTGTTATTGGTAAAACGTATTTTTTTGGTATTTTAAAAACTAATTAAAAGTATTTAAAATAAAAGCTAATTAATTAAAATTTACTTAATTAAAACTATTGAAAACTATTTTAAATTTAAATAAAATTAAAAATTATTTAATCTAATAAAAATCTAATTTAAATCTTAAACAAAATTAAAAAGACAAATCTATTTTTAATAAAAACGTAAACTAATTAAAAAACTTAATTTTATAAAAACTAAAACAATTTAAATAAAATATACTTTGTTTCGTTTTATATTTTTATAACACTTTATAAATGAAAATTTATGTAAAACTTTTGAATTAAAATTAATAAAACAAAACGTGTATTTAAACTATAAAAACTGCCAGCTATAAAACACCTATATTAATTAAATATTACGAATTAATACCCAAATTAAGTGCTAGAATAGATGGAAAGGGCGTTGGCAGCTAAGCGAATGGTCAGGGTTCGAGTCCCTGGATGACCTTTTTGTTAATTATATATTTTTTTTATTTCTAGACTTGAGAAATCAAACAGATCAAAGGGATCTGTTTGCTTATGCAGATATATATCAGCAACACAAATAAGCAATAAAAGCTAACCAGGTAAAACAATAAGCAATAAACTAAATCAAACAGGCTAAATAAGCAAACCTAAAAAGACGAAACCAAATAAGCAGATAAAGCTGAAAACCAATATAAGCTATGACAGTTTAATCCAAATACGCAGGCAAACTAATAAGCAAACACCAAAATAAAACGAACCAATACCGAAACCAAAAATAAGCAATAAGCAGGAAAATCAAATAAGCTACTAACAACTAAAAAAAACAACTAAACGAAAATCAAACAAAAAGCAGTAAAGCAACTAACAGCAGATTCAACCATTACACAAACCAAACAAACAAAAACAAATCCGAAACAGATTTAAAACAGTTTAGAAAACATAAGCAAATTTAAAACAATAGGCAGATTAGATAAATAGCAGATAAAAAGAGAACTAAACAAATCCAAGCCAACACAAAACAAAAACAATAAGCAGATCCAATACTTAAACAGATAAATCAAATAAATAACTAATATTAATCTAAAATTGACAAAAAAAAAATTAAAAGAGATGAAAAGGAACCTGATGTCGATTTCCTTTGAGCAGAAGGATGGCGCTGTGCCTCCTTTTGAACCGAAACAAACGCCACCTTCTTATCCACCAAATATCATCATCATCAACAACCTTCTCGAACCAAGTGACTTCGAACAAATTTTTATATAAACTTCCAGTAGGGAGTTTATTTCCACTTTCTTTTTATTTTTTTTAATTATATTAATAATAAAAAAACAAACAGTAATAAAAAAAATTAAAGATGATAATTAAACTTGACAGAAAATTAAAAAGAGACGAATGTAATTGAAATCAACTTTTCATTAATAAGAAGAGACAATTACATTACTGGAAAATTAAAGAAATACAATTTTAACCTAAAAACTAATTGCAGAAATTAAACTAAAAATAATAAAAAGTGCATACTGAAATTACACTTATGATGGGGTTTTTATAGGAAAACCTTAAAACTTCTTTTGATGAACTTAGTGCCCACGGCAATCAATCAGAGCCGTTCAATCCTTCTTTTCTTCTTTCTCTCTCTTCTCTTCTTCAATCTACGGCTGAAAATCACTAAATTATCACACGGATTGCCCACCTGTCATGGGGGTGTGTTTGTTGTGTTTGTTTAGGTTGATGTGGAGGATGTTTATTGGAGGGTTTGTTGAGATGAGGTGGTTTCACCAATCAAGATAGGGGATTAAGCCACATAGGATTGGAGAGATGAGGACCACAATGTAGTGACTGCTCCGAAAAACTTGGGGATTTAATCCCCAAGTGTGTGAATTACACGCTTAAGGGAAAAGCCCCAATTTTTATTGAGTTAATTTGTGATATAGGAAATTAGGGTTTGTGTAGGATGGGTAAAAAGAATGGTGCGTCTGTGTTTGTGTTTGTGGGGAGAGAAGAAGTTGGGTGAGTGAATGTTTTTTTTCTTGTTATTATCGAAAGTCAATGAATGGGGGTGAGGGTAAATAAATTATTGGGGTGAGTATAAAAATGTGTGTGATGTTTGCTGGGGTTACATGTTTTGTGAGTTTTGATCAGGTAAATGACAAAGTTAACTACTTTGTTTTCATTTGTTTTCATTCATTTTTTTTACTTTGTAATTGGGCTTGGCCCAAAAAGAATAGGTACTCCATCCGTTTAAATAACATTGGGCCATTCGGGCTTTTCATCCGTTTATTTGATAAAGGAAAATGGTTATTGGGCTTTTAGGCCCAATACCCAAATGTGGGACCCACTTTGCTCGAATATCTTCAAAAAGATTTAATTCGCTAAAAACGAACTTGATTTCGGCTTCTTTGATCATTTCTTCAAAACCGTGTCGGTTTAGCCGGTTTTCGTGAATTTTGGCACACTTTTGGTCTTTTGACTTTGTCTTCGTCTCTTTCTTGGACTTTTCTTCAACATTTGACCGTGAAATCCCGTTTTTTCTCTTCTTTTTATCATTTGTACCTATTTCACACAAAAACACAAAACCACGCGTAATTCTGACTTTTACGACATTAAACACATGATTAGGTCTTGTTTTTCCTTGATTTTAATGGCAAAAGGATAAGTGTTTACACACTTATTAAATCCCCTACACTTGACCATTGAAATGACCCCATGCAATGCATTATTTTAAGGCATAAAGTTACATTTCTCTCATAATTAACCCATCTTGGCCTTTATTACTATTACTACTACCACTACGATGAAAAGATAAAAATTTTAAAGGAAACAAAAGTTATAATGATTTATTAACTTGGAAATTATTTGAAGGAAGAAACTCGTAAAGAATCTAAGACTTGAATTAGAGCTTTGGTGTTATGAATATTAATCACCCTCAAGTTTCACGTTCCCCATACCAAGCTCAAAAACGAGATCATTGTTTCCCATAAGTCCTCAAGTTAAAACCACTCATATAAGATAATTGTGTAATACTCTTTCTCCAATTCCTACGTTGTATCTCTAGATTTTAATGATTGTCATTCACCCGTAGGCTCATTTGACTTATTTGATAATTACTAGTCCAAAAATGAAGGCCAAACGGTGCAAACCCGACACTCAAAACCTAACCTCGTCCTCAAAAATGTTTTCACTAAATTAAGCCCACATCAAGGATCATTTAACACGATGTGGGGAATAAATTCCCGGACCCAAAATTTGGCCAATAGTACTACTTTAGTTATTCCTCCAAAGTAATGTATACTTTATGTGGAGTTTAGCAAGTTCACATCATATACCCTTAGGCTCTTTAAGATGTAAAAATGCTCCCCGTCTATTGTCCACACCCTAAGGCTCCTTGAACGATAAACGAGGGAATTGATTTTTGATCAATTTTTATTCAACACTTACCATGCCATACACCCTAAGGCTCTAATGATAAGGTTCGTGATACATGCGCCACACCCTAAGGCTCCTTGAGGTCATGTTTTAATCTTATTCTTTCTTTATTTGTGATATGTATAGTAAGCCAAATTCCGCGGTCCCATGATCTGAATACCTCCTACTTAGTGGTTATGAGCCACCTTAGTCGGAAGTCCACAACGTTGGCACCCTCAATGTGTTCATGCTTTAATTGCAAGGAGAATAAAGATTTGTCTAAGAGTTAAGATATCAAATCGACACCGCAAAAATCCTCATTTATTAAGCAATTAAATATACAAGTGGGAAGAAAGAGCCACAAAAACTCATATAAGGAAGAAGTAACCCTTAAACTTATTATCAACTATATCATCTCTCGTTCTCCACAATTTAAAATCTCAAGGAATGAGACTCGTGGATGCTTAGCGTAATAAACCAATTAAGGTCCATATGGTTAAGGATACTAGCTAGAGTAAACTTGGATAAGTAAACTCGGGTTGAGTCAAAATATTCACGACGAGCCTAATGTATCAAAGACATCTAAACTTGTTAAAACCATTTTATTCATTTATTTATTTTGACTTTATTCTTTAAATGGAAATTATTAATACGATGCGATGACAAAAAGGAAACAAAATACTACTAGGCCAAAATAGATCAAAAATTTGAAAAATGTTGAAATTTTTTTAAATTTTCCGGTTAAATGGGGTCAAATTCATGGAAAAGCCCACTAAAATTTCGATAAGAATCCCCCCTACACTTAATATAAACATTTCATGTGGGAGAATAAACTCCCCTACACTTAGGACATTGAGTACGTTGTTTAAAATCGAGCTAAGGAAGGGACAACTACAGTGATTACATTTATTCTCGTTTTATTTATATACAAGATTGAATCACAATAGCAAAAACTTATCGAAGAAACCGGGTACACAGGAAACACGGGAACACGGGTCGCGTCAAAAACACTAAAAGTGGATCATTAAGCACATGTCCCTGCACAACACACAAACAACCTACTTGGCTCCCCCTACACTTATTGGTGGAAATGTATGAAGGTGAAAAAGGTGGACAGGATGGTAAAGGTAAAAATCTAACTTAGTTATACGATGCTTGATTTTTTTATCACGAGTCTCTAGCTCGACTCAATTTCCCGAATGTCATCATTCAAATGGGAAAATCATGGAAAAACAGAGATTTCCAAGGGAGGAAAATCTCTCCATGATAAAGGGGCGAAACAAGTCATAAAAGGCATATCCCATAAAAATCCACCCGGGTCAAACACATAATGTCCATCACAAAAGGAAATAAACCCTGAGGTGGTAAAATCACGCAAGTCAAAGAAGAGTGGGGTATCCTTAGGCGACGATCTCTTAAACGAAAGGGTAGTATGGTGATATGGATATGAAAGCACGAAAATCTCTATTCCGGGATCAAACACCGATTCCTTAATGGGAAAATAGCAAGAGGTGTTGGCATTTAAGCTCAAAATATCATCAAAATCCAAAGTGGGAAAGTTGTCCTCTTCCAAACTTGATGTGAAAACATAAGTATCATCGTAGTCATAGGAAAACTCATCCTCTTGAGGAAAATAGGTATTTAGAAATATATCTAAATCCTCCTCAAATGGAATAACCTCTAAATTAGGAATGATCTCTAAGAGTGGAGGATCCTCCTCAAAAGTCATGACTTCTAAAATTGGAGTATAAAAGTCAAAAGGAGTTTCCATGGAAGAATCACTCATAGAGATATGAGGTGCATTAAGATCATGGGGTGGGTCATCAAAGTTAATGAGATCACTTAAGGAAGTGTCATCATCGTAAGTATCAAAGATTGGGGTATCATAAATGGGTGGGTCAAAAGTGGGTGGGTCAAAAGATAGGTCGTCCAAACCGAAGATAGTATGATCACTTGAAGAAGTGTTATCACTATAGGTGTCATAAATAGAAGTATCAAAATTTTGAGGCTCTAAGGGAAGGTATGAAGGTATCACAAAAACATTTTGATTAGACTTTTCAATTCCAAAAGGATTAATAAAAATCTCTTCATTATCATAATTAAGAATATCAATCATATTGACCGACTCTTTTCCATTTGATTTTGTTGTGATTTTTCCCATTTTAAAAACTTGTTGTTCATTCCTTACCCTAAGAATTAACTCCCCTTCGGCCACATCGACTAAGGATCTTCGGGATCGTAAGAATAGTCTACCAAGTATTAACGGAATACGAGGATCCATCTCATAGTCGACGACGACAAAGTATACGGGAAAAGTGAATGTACCAACTCGAACAAAAACGTCTTCGGTAATACCAACGGGGTATGCGAGAGTTAGATTAGCTAACTCGAGAGTCATGCGAGTCGGTACAAGGTCGGGTAATGATAATTGTTTCCAAACTGAAAGTGGCATAAGATTGATGCTAGCGCCTCCGCTAAAGCCATACAATTATTGATTTGAGGAAACGAGCAAGGTAACACGAATCATCCGGGATCTCCTAGCTTTTCGGGAAGTTCTTTGAGAAGATCGCGGAACAATTATCATTTAAACGGGTGTTCACGAGCTCAACCATTTTTTCTTTCTTATTAAGCAAATCTTTAAACATTTTCACAAATTTTGGCATTTGAGCAAGTGCTTCAATAAGGCTTATGTTAACATTGACGTTGGAAATCATTTCAAAAAGTTGGAGACATGACGTCATCTTTGGTGAGCACTTTAGCCTTGTCTAACCTAGAGGGATAAGGGATATTAGGATTAGACTTTGAAGGTTGAGAAGGAGAAGGACTCGCTTCTTGAACAACCGTAGGGATAGGCTCTTTCGGCAATGGAGCACTAGTACTAGGAGTGGTAGTGGGAGGAATCACCGAAGGGGGAGTAGGATTACTCATTATGACCTCCGGGCCTTGTCTCTCCTTTATGGGCGAAGAGATGGAAGGTCCCACTAAAGTGGCTCCACTTCGAGTAGTGATAACACTCACATTAGCACGAGGGTTAATCTCGGTATTAGAAGGTAAGGCTCCTTGGGGTCTAAGGGCTTGAATCATTGTCAAAAATTCTTATCGTTGGACTCTTGCATTTGTCTAGTAGGTTCTTGCATTGCTTTCATGATTTTCTCATGTTCGGTCAATTTTTGTAGAACCAAGTCCGTTTGAGTGTTGTGCATGTTCATTTGATTAAACCCTTGATGGTAAACCCCTTGATTAGGAAAACCTTGGTTTTGATATTGAGATTGAAAACCGTTGTTATTATAAAAACCTTGGTTATTATTTTGAAACCCTTGATTTTGACCATTAAAATTCCCTTGATTTGCATTCCCTTGAAAATTACCCATTTGAGGACCTTGGTTCCTATTTTGGTATTGGGTATTTTGGGCGGGTGGGGGTGGTCTTTGTGGAGCTACAAAACCCGGGGGAGCCAAATAATTAGTACTCTTGTAAGACAAATGGTTAACATCAACATTAGGTTTAAATTGAACCTGTTCATTAGCATTAAAAGCACAAACTTGTTGTTGTTGATTGTAAACCTTGTCACAATTAAAATATGAATGTGGTCCACCACAAGTGTCACGCGTTTCACTAGTTTCTTTCAAGTCATTAACTTGGCCATTGAGGGCTTGGGTTTGTAAAGCAATTGTTTCAACAAGCGAAGTGAGTTTATCGATTCTCTTGTCACTTTCACTAGAACTAGCACTTGCCATAGTGGCCCTAACACTCTTGGTTTGTACTTTAGCCTTGTTTTCAATTATGGCCCAAGCCTCGTTCATTGATTTCACAAGAATATTGCCCCCCTGTGGCACTATTAAGTGAGTCTTGGTCATTTAGAGTTAAACCATTGTAAAAGGTATTAATTTGATGCACTTTAGTGAAACCGTGTTGTGGACATTTTCTTAAGATCTCTTTAAATCGATCCCAAGACTCACTAAACGTTTCCCCATATTGTTGTTCAAAAGAAGTGGTCCGTGATGGTTGGAAAAAGTAGTTAATGAACTTGGTCTCTAAATCGATCCATGTAGTGATACTTTGGGGTGGTTCCTTATCAAGCCAAATCCGGGCTTGTCCCTCGAGGGAAAAAGGAAAGAGTTGTAAACGAATAGCCTCTTGTGGCACCACATTGTATTTCACCGTATTAGTCAAATGGATAAATCTTTTAATATGATCATGGGGGTCATCTTGGGAACGACCCAAAAATGGTGTAGCGGAAACCATTTTAATTAAATCCGATTTGAGTTCAAAATTATTTGCTCCAATTGCGGGGACAACGATAGCGTCATCGTTTTCCTCAACGTGTGATTGCAAAATCTCGATCATAGGTCGGTTATCCGTTTCCATCGTATTGTCGAAAGCTCGATTCTCAGGATCGGCTTGAATGGCGGTCTTTTTGTTTTTTTTCTTCTTCTTCTTTTTGGAAGAATTGGAAGAATTTGGTACACCAATCGGTATGTATGTACGCGCGCGAGTGCGCATACAATTAAAACTTTGGAATGAGGTAGGTGACCTCGGTCGACTTTGAGAGGAAAAGGATTTTCCCTCTCGAGGTGCAATATGAAAAAGCTACAAAATATATACTTAATTACTACTTGAATTGGCAAACCAATAATCGGTCGTCCCTCTCAATATACGCACAAGCAAGCAGGGAAACGAGGTGGCACAAAGCACTTAAAAACCTTTTTCCTTAGACGGTCTTTTATAGCGTGTCGCCTTATACCCACCTTATAGTTTGTATATTTTGAGTTCAAACGTCTTACTAGTATTTATCTATTTTGCCTTTATTTTCGTTTAGGATTCGAATACAATAGTTAGGTGATGAAATCCCAACTAAGGCCTTATTTGAAAAGTAGATAAATTAATTATGCTACGTACTATAATATAGTAAAAGAAAAATCGTTTTGTATTTTTTTTGGAAAAATATATATTCACAATAAAAAAGCGAAAGAAATCGAACTAAGAAAAATAACACTAATACATAATATTTTTTGGTGTAATACTTTTAGGAAAAAGTATTACTTTTTGATTTTTTAATTTTTTGTTGGTGCAAATCTTAGGAAAGAATTTGCTTTTGTGATTTTTTAATTTTTTTTGTATTTTTAAGTTTTTTATTTTTGTGCAAGAAAATTAACGTTAAAAAAGAATGGATCCCAAAATCCAAACGTCTCACGAAATCGTCAATCGTAACGAGCGAAGCGGCAGCGACGCCAATTTAATAACTGGATTTTTGCAATTCTTTTTACAAATTCTTTTTTTAGATCTATTAATCGTTCCACAAATCGACTCGAAATTGATATCGGATATGACGTAAGTCTATTTGTTCTTGGTAAAACGTATTTTTTTGGTATTTTAAAAATTAATTAAAAACTATTTAAAATAAAAGCTAATTAATTAAAAATTACTTAATTAAAACTATTGAAAACTATTTTAAATTTAAATAAAATTAAAAATTATTTAATCTAATAAAAATCTATTTTAAATCTTAAACAAAATTAAAAAGACAAATCTATTTTTAATAAAAACATAAACTAATTAAAAAACTTAATTTTATAAAAACTAAAACAATTTAAATAAGATATAATTTTTTCGTTTTATATTTTTATAACACTTTATAAATGAAAATTTATGTAAAACTTTTGAATTAAAATTAATAAAACAAAACGTGTATTTAAACTATAAAAACTGCCAGCTATAAAACACCTATATTAATTAAATGCTACAAATTAATACACAAATTAAGTGCTAGAACAGATGGAAAGGGCGTTGGCTGCTAAGCGAATGGTCAGGGTTCGAGTCCCTGGATGACCTTTTTGTTAATTATATATATATTTTTTTATTTCTAGACTTGAGAAATCAAACAGATCAAAGGGATCTGTTTGCTTATGCAGATATATATCAGCAACACAAATAAGCAATAAAAGCTAACCAGGTAAAACAATATGCAATAAACTAAATCAAATAGGCTAAATAAGCAAACCTAAAAAGACGAAACCAAATAAGCAGATAAAGCTGAAAACCAATATAAGCTATGACAGTTTAATCCAAATACGCAGGAAAACTAATAAGCAAACACCAAAATAAAACGAACCAATACCGAAACCAAAAATAAGCAATAAGCAGGAAAATCAAATAAGCTACTAACAACTAAAAAAAAACAACTAAAAGAATATCAAACAAAAAGCAGTAAAGCAACTAACAGCAGATTCAACCATTACACAAACCAAACAAACAAAAACAAATCCGAAACAAATTTAAAACAGTTTAGAAAACATAAGCAATTTTAAAACAATAGGCAGATTAGATAAATAGCAGATAAAAAGAGAACTAAACAAATCCAAGCCAACACAAAACAAAAACAATAAGCAGATCCAATACTTAAACATATTAAATACTAAGCAGATAAATCAAATAAATAACTAATGTTAATCTAAAATTGACAAAAAAATTAAAAGAGATGAAAAGGAACCTGATGTCGATTTCCTTTGAGCAGAAGGATGGCACTGTGCCTCCTTTTGAACCGAAACAAACGCCACCTTCTTATCCACCAAATATCATCATCATCAACAACCTTCTCGAACCAAGTGACTTCGAAGAAATTTTTATATAAACTTCCAGTAGGGAGTTTATTTCCACTTTCTTTTTATTTTTTTTTAATTATATTAATAATAATAAAAACAAACAGTAATAAAAAAAATTAAAGATGATGATTAAACTTGACAGAAAATTAAAAAGAGACGAAATTAATTGAAATCAGCTTTACATTAATAAGAAGAGACAATTACATTACTGGAAAATTAAAGAAATACAATTTTAACCTAAAAACTAATTGCAGAAATTAAACTGAAAATAATAAAAAGTGCATACTGAAATTACACTAATGATGGGGTTTTTATAAGAAAACCCTAAAAACTTCTTTTGATGAACTTGGTGCCCACGGCAATCAATCAGAGCCGTTCAATCCTTCTTTTTTTTCTTTCTCTCTCTTCTCTTCTTCAATCTACGGCTGAAAATCACTAAATCATCACACGGATTGCCCACCTGTCATGGGGGTGTGTTTGTTGTGTTTGTTTAGGCTGATGTGGAGGATGTTTATCGGAGGGTTTGTTGAGATGAGGTGGTTTCACCAATCAAGATGGGGGATTAAGCCACATAGGACTGGAGAGATGAGGACCACAATGTAGTGATTGCTCCGAAAAACTTGGGGATTTAATCCCCAAGTGTGAATTACACGCTTAAGGGAAAAGCCCCAATTTTTATTGAGTTAATTTGTGATATAGGAAATTAGGGTTTGTGTAGGATGGGTAAAAAGAATGGTGCGTCTGTGTTTGTGTTTGTGGGGAGAGAAGAAGTTGGGTGAGTGAATGTTTTTTTCTTGTTATTATCGTAAGTCAATGAATGGGGTGAGGGTAAATAAATTATTGGGGTGAGTATAAAAACGTGTGTGATGTTTGCTGGGGTTACACGTTTTGTGAGTTTTGACCAAGTAAATGACAAAGTTAACTACTTTGTTTTCATTTGTTTTCATTTGTTTTCATTCATTTTTTTTACTTTGTAATTGGGCTTGGCCCAAAAAGAATATATGCTCCATCCGTTTAAATAACATTGGGCCATTTGGGCTTTTCATCCGTTTATTTGATAAAGGAAAATGGTTATTGGGCTTTTAGGCCCAATATCCAAATGTGGGACCCATTTTGCTCGAATATCTTCAAAAAGATTTAATCCGCTAAAAACGAACTTGATTTCGGCTTCTTTGATCATATCTTCAAAACCGTGTCGGTTTAGCCGGTTTTCGTGAATTTGGGCACACTTTTGGTCTTTTGACTTTGTCTTCGTCTCTTTCTTGGACTTTTCTTCAACATTTGATCGTGAAATCCCGTGTTTTCTCTTCTTTTTATCATTTGTACCTATTTCACACAAAAACACAAAACCACGCGTAATTCCGACTTTTACGACATTAAACACATGATTAGGTCTTGTTTTTCCTTGATTTTAATGGCAAAAGGATAAGTGTTTACACACTTATTAGTTACATACTATTCTTATGATTGTAGGATCCTGGTAATCTTGGCACGAAGCAGGCGCTGCATTTGGTCTTCTTCAGGTAAAACCTTATGTGTTCTGCTAATATTCCAATGAGTAAGGCACAATCGTATATTATAGAAAGATTGCATCCTAAAGTATATTATAGCAGGCCGTGCATAAAGGCAACAAAGAATTTGAAGTGATGCAACAACAAGGATGATCCTTGGGGTAAATCTATTATCTCGCTAAAATGAATATGAATATCATTGACAGTTATTATTATACATTATAATTACAATCTGATCAAACATGCTTATATTTTGGTATGTATCACACGTCATTGTGTTCTGAAATAAGCCTTTTAGATGGTCGTTCCATGATAGGTGTTACCGCATAATCTGTTAGCAAGTTAATGTTACTTCATTAGAAGACGTTATTAAAAACTATATGGATCTTTCAACCAAGAAGGGTGAGTTGGCCCGTAGCTACGCACAAGCTTTCGAAGATGCTTTGGATGTGGATGAC
Organism: Glebionis coronaria; assembly: GCA_025667525.1. Taxonomy (NCBI): domain Eukaryota; kingdom Viridiplantae; phylum Streptophyta; class Magnoliopsida; order Asterales; family Asteraceae; genus Glebionis; species Glebionis coronaria. The sequence continues at coordinate 296,437 of JANFOE010001242.1, read as the reverse complement.
CTTGAAAACTATCCTTTCTCCACATATGTGCAGGCTGAGAAAATAGTGACTTCATCTTTATCCTTTTTAACCACTTCAGAATCAAGTGGCAACTATAACAGATGGCATGTTACAGCAGGTAATCTAAGCAGCACTGCTACTTCAGTTCTTCTAATTTTGATTATGACATTGACCAATGGCTAATTGTTAAATTTCTATTTAGTGTCCTGTCCCTAACATAAGTTAATGTCCTCCATCTGAAGCTGTTTCGACAGAGGAAAAGAGTTTGGTAAGTTTACCCTAAATATCTTATAGCTTATGCGCTGCTGCACATGGGTACGCTATTGATGGATGGACATAAAAAATAAACGGGTTATTTAGTTTAATTTGTGGTATCTTTTATTTAGTAATCTTATTTTGTGTTTTTAAGAATAATTTTTATCTTTTTTCCCAAGTTTAGTTTTCCTATAAAACTAGGACTTGAGTTTATTGTATTGGATTAATGAGATATGAATAAAAAACACAGACTTGTAGTCTTTTGTTAATTGACTTAAATCCAAGTTAGGGTTTATTGTTCAATTTTCACCCTAATAATCGGGCATTCGTTTGAATCAACGATTGTTGAAAGAGTTGTTTCTGGTATTCTTTGTGAATCAACAGATTCAACTATTTATCCTAGTTTCTGCTACATCAGTTGGTATCAGAGCTTCGGCTCTTGATACCAACTGATGTAGCGAAAAAACAAAGTAACAAAGATAAGTAATTGAAGACATTGTAGTTGTGGCTACTAATCTTTATTCATCAATGATCCAAACTACCATGGTCGACAAGTTGGGTTTAAAGACGATCAAGGTTCGAGGTAGATTCATTATAAATAAAGGAAATTTTATGCAAGGGATACAACTTTGGATGCTACGAGTACAAGGACTAGCGACACAAACTCGAGGACGAGTTTTTTTGAAGTGAGGGAGAATGATGAAGGGACATAAAAAATAAATGGGTTATTTAGTTTAATTTGTGGTATCTTTTATTTAGTAATCTTATTTTGTGTTTTTAAGAATAATTTTTATCTTTTTTCCCAAGTTTAGTTTTCCTATAAAACTAGGACTTGAGTTTATTGTATTGGATTAATGAGATATGAATAAAAAACACAGACTTGTAGTCTTTTGTTAATTGACTTAAATCCAAGTTAGGGTTTATTGTTCAATTTTCACCCTAATAATCGGGCATTCGTTTGAATCAACGATTGTTGAAAGAGTTGTTTCTGGTATTCTTTGTGAATCAACAGATTCAATTATTTATCCTAGTTTCCGCTACATCAGTTTTTAACCATTTTTGTATAGCTTCCCTAAGCCTATGCTTGACAGTAAAATCATATCAAACGTTACAAAAATATCACAGTCAAAATTCTAATGTTTATAGTGTTTTTCTTAGTTTTTCTTTATGTTACATTTCTCCTATTCAATTACTAGGTGCGTGCATCACAAAATAAAGAAACACACGGTGTTATGGTTAGTCTATTCCATATAAAGCATGTTTGCTTCCTACACATCCTTGACAGTGATGTTATGAAAAGGACAGTAATGCAATTACGCTCCTTGGATGTGTACGGGATGAGAAGATTAATATATTTGCTTAGCCTTCTTCTTGCTTTCACAAAGATGTTTATGTGTCTAGGAAGCCCCTAAAACTATGGCGCGACTCCTGACTATAGCCTAAGCTCACCACAGTACACATGATTTCTAATCTCAAGAACTTTGGTAGACTTTAAGTTATGCACTAGGTTACTCCAAACTGCTAACGATTCCACATGGCTCTTTCACAATTTGCATACAATGGACATGCCCTTATACCTCAAATTTAAGGTATGACTTTGTATTGATGTGTGTTAGGCGATTTTAGACGTTCATCAATTTATAAGTTTCTATTTAAGGTTTTTTGTTATTTTTATACATTATAGATAGCGGAGGTTAAATCTTTTACTGTCCCAAACAACACTTATGGCCACTTAATGTAGAACAAGTAAGCTTCCCAGTGAAAGTTTATGGACTTAAAATTAATAGTCGTGAGATAGGATCGAACTCGGGATCACGGGATTGCACACATAACGTAAAGAGTTAATTTATTTATTAAATATATTTTATATATATTTATTAAATCAAACTAAAGCTTAACTAACAATCGTTGATAAAATAAAAGTTAAGTTATAACGACCGTTATGGAATTAAATAGAAGCTAAAAGAAGGAAAACGGAAAAGTTCTGGAAGCCCTAATTGGGCTTAATGGGGCGTCGGCCTAAGGGAGAAAAAAAGGAAGGAGGAAAGATTTTCTTTCCTAATTGGTGTTTTACTTGGAGATCAAGTTTTGTCTAGCCTATATAAACACCTAAAAGCCTTCATAATTTTTCACCCATCCCTCTCCCTTCTCTTCTCTTGATCGTCGGCCAAACACCCCTTTATTAGGGTTTTGGTTTTCGATTTTTCTATTAAAAATATATCTAGTCCTAGCCCCTCTCTAGGGTTGTTGGGTAGATATTCCATAAGCGTTGAAGCTCGGTTTGTTCGTGCTAGACTCACGGTTAACTCGTTGTATTATGTGTGTACAAGAGCGTGATATAATCTTCCTTTAGATTATATTCTTGGTGGTGTTCGTGATAAACCCTAGTTGCCGTTCGTTCCGTCGTCTTGTGGATCTTGCTAGGATAAAGGTATGCAACCCTAATCTTGATTAATATAATTGTGTTAAATTAATGATCTTGTTAATCGCTTCCGCTATGCGTTCTTTGATCCATATTAGGGTTTTAAATAATTGTTATGAACTATATAAACCAACAGTGGCATCGAGAGCCGTTTTAACATGATTATAATTATCAAGATCTAAAGTTTTTAACTAATAATGATTTGTGTTAAAAATTACATGTTGTTTTTTAGGTTTTATGAAAATTAGGGTTTTGTTTTTTTATTATTATTAAAATCGACTTTTGTCGAATTTTTTATAAAAAAAATTTTTTGTAAACCCTAAAATTACATGGTAATTGACTTTAGATGTTTTGCATGAATTAATTGTTATGTCATGTGTGGTTACGATCCGTAGTTTATTAATTGTTAAGAGAATGTGGGAGATCCGTAATGAACGTGCATGTTTTTTTTTACGGATCATATAATTTTGATTGCTATTTGCTTTATTTGATTCAAAGTTTTAAAATTAGGGAAGACTTTTATGTTTATAAAAACCCTAGATTTGATGTTCTTTGAATAAATTGGTTTGCATGTGGCTATTTGATTTAGTTTTTTTTGTACTACTTGTTTTCATACGTTTTTTTTTTAAATTGTATGTTGTAAACAAGGGTAATTTTTTCCAAGAAAAATAATATGGACTAAATCTTATCAAAATTAATGAATGTTTTTGAGATGTAAAATACATATGATTTGCGTTGATTAGAATTGCAATAGCAACTTAACGGCCTACTCAATTTTGGCAAACTATAAAGTGGGTATAACGCACCGCTGGTCATGTACCCGGTTAAGGAAGGAGGTGTTATGCTTCAGCGCTGACCAAATTCCCGGCTCGCCTGTGCGTCAAAATTGGAATTACCTACGGTTGTTATTGGTACAATTCTTTAAGGTTGATTTAACTACATTAATTCACATCCGAAACACAATGAATAAGGTTATTGCTTTGTGCTATAACTAAGTTCTAGAAAAAGTACGGTGTGAATTTAGTTGTGTGTAAAATCTTTAATTGGTTTAACCAATACCTCAACTTGCAAGTATATGATGAACTTTTAGTCTCACCAAAAAAAGTTTACTAAACGTTTTTATTAAACTTATGTTATGGAGATGTATGCATGCTTCTCCGTACATGATTTTGACACCAAAATCTATACCCTAAATTTAAGTCATATGCCCTCTAATTGACGAACGCTTGAAGTTACAATTGTCGTCATATAAGATATCGGACGATGTTGTAATGGAGAGAAAACTTCATGACTGAATAAGATTGCACATGAAGGTTTTACGTTCTTTAGATTAGTCGACTTAATTGAGTTACTCAGTGAGAACTGGAAACTTAAGGCATAAAGTAGGGATAAAACATGTTTACAATGCAAATGATTTTGGCAATGTAAATCCCTAACATATCTAGAAATTGCAATTTGATTTGGCAATTATTGTTCGACAAGTTACTGTGTTGAATACATTTGTCACTAGCAGATCAACTGATGTGATGAATCTATGTCAATATGGGTTCTAGTTTTTCAAGGAAAATACTATGGTTTTATTACCGGGGTAATTTTATTTTCTTGAATTGTATTATCGAAAATACTAATGTTTGAACTTATTTCTGTAGAAATGGCTCAACCCGAAAGTAATCTGACAATAAGCTCGGCGTTCAAAGCTTTCTTTGAACGGCCTGAACTTACTGGCCCGAATTTCAATGATTGGTACCACTCACTAAGAATCGTTCTGAGAGCAGCGGGTACTATCAATATCTTGGAAACTCCTTTTCCGGAGGATCTTTCTGAAGATGCATCTGATGCGGAAAGGCTTCAACACGCTGCTAACGTTAAGAAGCACCATGAGGTGGCTGATGTAATGTTAGGGAGAATGGCTCCATCACTTCAAAGGAAGTATGAGCTATTTCCTCCTAAGCAAATGCTTGATGAACTCAAGGCAGTGTATGAAACGCCACAAGCTGTAGAGATCTATGATCTGGTTGATGCTCTACATAGCTGCAAGCAAGCTCCTGGAAAGTCCGTAAGTGCACATTACATGGAGATGAGGGGTTATATGGAACAACTCATCGCACTAGGACAACCCTTCGATCATAATATGGCTATTAACTTGATCAATAGGTCCCTTAATAAGGACTTTGGTGATTTTGTTCGTAACTATAATATGCATTGCACGGGGAAGACAGTGAATGATTTGCATGCAATGCTCATTGACTTCGAAAAGGGTTTGAAAGATAAGGCATCCACTGCTACGCCTCAAGTACTTTATGTACAAAAGGGTAGAGTGTCTAAACCTAAACCGAAAGGGAATAAGAAGCAGAAAGGCAAAGGCAAGGCTGATAAGAGCAAGCAAGTTGCGACTACATCTAAGCCGAAGCAGAACTTTGCTAAGAAATCTCAGAAAGATGAGACTTGCCACTACTGCAAAATGACTGGACACTGGAAGAGGAATTGCTCTCTCTATCTCCATGAAATGGCAGAACATAAGAAGAAGGCTGAGCAAGTTGCTGCAGCACCATCTTCAGGTAACTTATTTGTGATAGAGTTATTTAATCTTTCATACAAATCAAACTCCTGGGTATATGATACGGGATGTGGTATTAACATTTGTAATACCCTGCAGGGATTTGAGTTGAAGAGGAGACTATCCTATGGGGAACAATTTCTGCAAGTGGGCAATGGCGCACAAGCAGCGGTTGAAGCTATAGGAATATTTAAATTAGTTTTACCTTCGGGTTTAGTACTGTCTTTAAATAATTGTCATTATGCACCTACAATTGTTAGGGGTGTTATTTCCTTTTCTTGTATGTTGGATCTTGGATTTACTCACACGATCGATAATAATAGAATTTCTGTTTTCAAAGATGGTCTATTCTATTTTGATGCAATTTCTGTGAATGGTGTTTTTGAAATTAACATGCATGATAAAAATTCCAAGAGGAAAAATAATTCTGTTTTTAGCATGAATAAGAAGAGTAAGTTAGACAAGAACTCTTCTTATCTTTGGCATTGTAGGCTTGCCCATATTGGGAAGACTCGCATACAAAAGCTACAACATAATGGGCTTTTGGAAAGTATCAATGATGAATCATTTGATAAATGTGAATCTTGTATCTCTGGAAATATGACCAAGAAACCTTTTAATAGCAATATTGAAAGGGCTACTGAACTACTTGGTTTGATACATACTGATGTGTGTGGACCACTTAGACATGTGTCAAGGAAAGGTGCTAGCTACTTCTTGACGTTTACGGATGATTATAGCCGTTATGGTTATGTTTATTTACTTAAGCATAAACATGAGGTATTTGAAACATTCAAAACGTTTAAAGCAGAAGTAGAGTTACAACTGGGAAAGAAGATTAAAGCTCTTCGTTCTGACCGTGGTGGTGAATATTTAAGTCAAGAGTTTAAAGATTATTTAAGTGAGAATGGAATAGTTCAGAAACTTACTTCTCTATATACTCCACAACAAAATGGTGTATCCGAAAGGAGAAATCGTACATTATTGGATATGGTACGATCTATGTTTAATCTTACAACTTTACCATTATCTTTTTGGGATTATGCTCTTGAATCTGCTGTTCGTATTCTAAATATGGTTCCCACAAAGAAGGTTGATAAGACACCATATGAACTATGGCATGGCAAGAAGCCATATTTGTCTTATTTAAAAATCTGGGGTTGTGAGGCGTATGTGAAACGTGACTCTGGAGATAAACTCCAACAACGCTCAGTAAAATGTATCTTTGTAGGTTACCCTAAGGAAACTATGGGTTACTACTTTTATTATCCGGATGAGAACAAAATAGTTGTGGCTCGGTATGGAGACTTCCTTGAAAATGATCTTGTAAATCAAGAATTCAGTGGGAGAAATTATGATCTTGAAGAAATTCAAGAAGATACATTGCCTTCTGAAAATACTAGCGATGAAATTCCTGTAGAACCAGAAAGTCTGAGTGTTCCACCGGAATTAATTCCTCCACGTAGGTCTCAAAGGACTATACGTGCGCCGGACAAACTATGTCTATACATAGAGGATGATGAGGAGGAAGTAGGGGATCTTGGTGAACCTGCTAACTATCGATCCGCAATGTCTGATCCAGAAAAGTCAAAATGGATAGTTGCGATGAATGAGGAAATGAAATCCATGGAAATCAATGATGTTTGAATTCTTGTAGACGCACCTAAAAATGCTAAAGTAGTGAAAAATAGGTGGATCTATAAGAAGAAAACTGACATGGATGGTGATGTACAATCCTATAAAGCACGGTTAGTGGCTAAAGGTTTTACTCAAAATTTTTGGCGTTGACTACGAGGAGAAATTTTCTCTTGTAGCAGACTTACGAGCTATTAGGATTCTCATAGCTATAGCAGCATACTATGACTACGAGATATGGCAAATGGATGTTAAAACTGCCTTCTTGAACGGTCGCTTAGATGAAGACATCTATATGCAACAACCGGAAGGGTATGTTGATCCTAAATATCCAAAGCGCGTGTGCAAACTTCAAAGATCCATTTATGGTTTGAAGCAAGCATCACGTCAATGGAATAAGCGATTTGATGAAGAAATCAAAATGTTCGGATTTATTCAAAATCGTGATGAGCCATGTGTATACCGCAAAGCTAGTGGGAGTAATGTAGTGTTCCTAATTCTATATGTCGATGACATATTGATCATGGGAAGTAACATTCCAAGACTTAAGGAAGTTAAGGATTATCTTGGTAAATGTTTTTCTATGAAAGATTTGGGAGATGCTGCATATATTCTGGGAATTAAAATCTATCGAGATAGGAGTAGACGGTTAAATTGTCTTAGCCAAGATGCTTATATTGATAAGATATTGAAGAAATATAACATGCATAACTCTAAGAAAGGTTTCTTACCGATGGAGGTTAAGCATGAGTTAAGTCATGAGAAAGATGCATCATCACCTGAAGAGGTGGCTTACATGAAGAAGGTGCCTTATGCTTCGGCAGTAGGATCTATTATGTATGCTGTAAGATGTACAAGGCCTGATGTGGCGTTTGCTCAGAACTTAGTCAGTAGATACCAACAGAATCCAGGAAAGTTCCACTGGACTGCTGTTAAACATATTCTAAAGTATTTGAGGAGTACGAAAGATATGTTTTTGGTATTCGGGGGTAAACCAGACACATAACTGAATGTAACAGGGTTCTGTGATGCGTCCTGGCAATGTGATAAAGACGATACGAAGTCTCAGACGGGTTACGTGTTTGTCATCAATGGAGGAGCAGTTGACTGGAAGAGCAGTAAGCAGAAAACCATTGCTATGCATGCGACTCAATCTGAGTACATGGCTGCTTCAGAAGCCGCAATGGAAGCTGTTTGGATTAGGAAGTTTATTGGAGATCTTGGAGTGATGCCTTCAATTAAAGAACCTATTGATATATATTGCGACAATTCTGCGGCAATAATATTCGCCAATGACCCTGGAGTCATGAAGGGCGCCAGACACTTTAAACGTAGATATCACTACGTTCGAGAACAAGTGGAAGCTCGAGAAATAAAATTAATAAAAGTTCACACAGATGATAACGTAGCTGATCCTTTTACTAAGGCTTTATCTAGGCCAAAGGTAGTTAAGCATGCCAAGGCAATTGGGCTGCAACTAGCTAGCGAATTCATGCAATAAATCTGTTGATTAGTATTTTGATAAAGGATGTAAGACATTATTGAATTGATGAAATAAAGAACGGATTTCGTTTATTTTTCTGTTATTTGATTTTGTGTCCTATTTTACATGTTTTAATCCATGAGCATTTTGATGTTTCTAAATGTCCGTTGTCGATTAATAATATGGGAGTATTATTAAACTACGACAATTCAAAATAGTGACAGAGTAACTTGAAAGTATATTGGTCAATTTTGGAAGATATTTGATGGATCAAATATTGGACTTATCCCAACTATGTGATTTTACTTTATGGATCTTTGTCATTAAGTAAATCATAAATAGTTATCCTTGGACCTGAGATACCAGAAAACTGCATTGAATGTAGTGCATTTCTGTAAAGTAACCTAACGCTCAACGTAACTGGTAGTCATAAGGGTTATTTTCAGAAGTGTTGCGAAGTTCATGTGTTTTGCTTGTAGTCGAAATGGGATTCGTTTCCTTCAAATTATATTTGAAGTATAAATACAACTGGGCCCCTCGGGGGAGTAGTAAGATGTTTGTGTGGCCACACCCAAATGTGTTTTGGTAATCTTGCTATATCCGTAAACGAGAAACAGAATAGTTAATGAAGGAATGACTTAGATCCATATCCTTATTAACAATGTATTTGAAATGAAAGGATAATAATAATGATGTAATCATTAAAAGGTTCTTTTCCAGGAGACCTTACCCGGTTTGTACTAGTGACATTGCTAGTGTAACTAGACGCTAGTCAATGTGATCACGATATTAGAATTTTGTCCAAGTGGGAGCTGAAAGTTTATGGACTTAAAATTAATAGTCGTGAGATAGGATCGAACTCGGGATCAGGGGATTGCACACATAACGTAAAGAGTTAATTTATTTATTAAATATATTATATATATATTTATTAAATCAAACTAAAGCTTAACTAACGATCGTTGATAAAATAAAAGTTAAGTTATAACGACCGTTATGGAATTAAATAGAAGCTAAAAGAAGGAAAACGAAAAAGTTCCGGAAGCCCTAATTGGGCTTAATGGGGCGTCGGCCTAAGGGAGAAAAAAAGGAAGGAGGAAAGATTTTCTTTCCTAATTGGTGTTTTACTTGGAGATCAAGTTTTGTCTAGCCTATATAAACACCTAAAAGCCTTCATAATTTTTCACCCATCCCTCTCCCTTCTCTTCTCTTGATCGCCGGCCAAACACCCCTTTATTATGGTTTTGGTTTTCGATTTTTCTATTAAAAATATATCTAGTCCTAGCCCCTCTCTAGGGTTGTTGGGTAGATATTCCATAAGCGTTGAAGCTTGGTTTGTTCGTGCTAGACTCACGGTTAACTCGTTGTATTACGTGTGTACAAGAGCGTGATATAATCTTCCTTTAGATTATATTCTTGGTGGTGTTCGTGATAAACCCTAGTTGCCGTTCGTTCCGTCGTCTTGTGGATCTTGCTAGGATAAAGGTATGTAACCCTAATCTTGATTAATATAATTGTGTTAAATTAATGATCTTGTTAATCGCTTCCGCTATGCGTTCTTTGATCCATATTAGGGTTTTAAATAATTGTTATGAACTATATAAACCAACACCCAGTTCAACTGGGAAATTAGCCACAATATGTTTATAGGTTAGATGTGCAGTCTTACCGGTTCCAAAATTTGCCTCAGCAACCGAGTACTTATTTAAGATGGCATTGAAGTTATTGTAACAAACAGATAATTAGTCGTAACTTAGCAAGTAGTAGAATATTGTGATTTAAATGTGCTTATTGATCAATTGATTCTTAGGCACAGTGCATATATGTTTTGAAAGAAGTTATGACCTGCAATAGATGTGCTTGGTCATCTTAATTAATGATAGAAGGATTTAGATACTTTACTAATCATATGTGTAAGCAGTCTAAAGTTCTGCATTAAACCTCAACCAACAGGAAACCTTCCTATTGAGTCTTACTAACCATAATGTATAAGACCCATAAACATTGATAATATGCCATTCCAGACCCTCTAACCCTGCCGAGAAGGTGAACTTCATAGTAGAGACGTTCGAAGTCTTCTGCATATCGGAGCAAGTTGTGAAACCTTGTTGATATATATAGATATATTGAAACTTGATGTAAGTAGACTTTGTCTGCTGAAATACATGGGTGAAAGGATTTCTTAACGTTAAATTTGAATCAGAAGCAGATCAAAGTAACAAAATGATGACCGAGCTGAATTTAGAGATTGAGACTCTGAAATCCGAGGTAGAAAAGAGTGAAAAGTTGGTATTGGAGCTGAAGTCAGAGATAGACGTTGAAATCCGAGGGCGAGGAAAATGACAAATTAATACCGGAGCTAAAATTAGAGGTTGAGTATCTGAAATCAGAGGAAAATGAGCTGAATTCAGACACTGAAAATCTCAATCAAGAAGTCAGAAAAAGCTAAAGTTTACAAGGAAAAATTGTTCCATATCGAGGCATCGTTTGAAGAACTAAACATTGAGATGGAAGCTGCAAAAATGTCTAAATCTTACGCTCACATGGAAGACTGGAAGACAAAAGTGGAATAATTAGATCTTTAAGCGAAAGAAGCTAAAAGATTAGAAAGATCAGCATCTTCGTCTCTCGAGTCTGTTGTCAAAGAACTAGAAACGAGCAACAGGTTGTTGATAAAAGCTGAAACCGAGATTTTGTCTCTTAAAGAGAAAGTTGGGTTATTGGAAATGTCAAATGTGAGACAACGAGGTGATCTTGAAGAATCAGAACGTGCTTTAAAGAAAATAAAGGAAGAAGCTTCTGAAATGACACAAAAAGTTGATGTCATGAAAACCGAGCTTGATACTGTGAAGGAGGAGAAAACTGTTGCTTTGAATAACGAGAAACTTGCAGCTACTCTACAGGTTGCTTGGCCGGTTTCATAAGGCTTTTTATTGTATATAGCTCGGTACACATTTAGGAATATCAGCTTTGTTACTGCTAGGACTAATCATTTACTATACAACAAACCAGTTAGTTAGAGACCTTGGAGTATGATATAGTGGACCATAAAATTTTGGTTTCTCAAGGTCTCAGGGCGTTTTTCTGCAACTAACAAATGCATATGTCATATATCCAACAGGCTGGCTGTGGTTTAGGTGGAATGCTTGGTGCCTTTTATGGGTTGAATACAGGCATGCCATATCTCCAGAAATATGTCTGTTATATCTAGTCTTATATTATCGCCTAAGTCGTGTCTAGGGTAATCAAGAGTCGAGTAGCCTAGTTTCCTAATAGCTATGAATAAAGGTCGGTTGGCAATGTCTAAGCCCAACCCGACCCGTAGGACTTGTATAGTCGGTTCCCCCTCATCTCTATAAAAGGAGGTGAGGGGGAACAAACCAATTACGTCATTCTTTCAATAACTAATCGAGATTCGGTTAGGGTTTACCTTGTGGGCGTCGATTACTTTTCTGTCGATTCTTGTGTCGTGTGTGTTCTTCGAACAATATTCCGCATCTAGTAATCAGGGTTGTAGGGATTAAACCCTACAAGTGGTATCAGAGCTTGGTTCTTCGAGGCACTGGTTACTAGGATCGATCGAAGAGGGTTTCTTATCGATTGAGGTTTTCATCGATAAGGGTTTTGGTGTTTCTGGTTCGAGAACATCAAGTAGGAGCAGCAACAATTATCGATCGACTTTAAAGAAAGTTTTTTTTTTCTTGTTTCTGTCGTCAAGGAGAAGACACAGAGAGGAAGAAGATAAGCTTGTTGGTTTTGTTCTAAAAGTCAACTGTGAGAAGGAAAAAAAAGAGTACTACGAAGGGGTTCATATTTATTTTTCTTGGGCTAGTTTTGGGCCAAGAATATTGGACCAGTTTTTAAAAGTTGATTTTTGTTCTAAAAATTTAGCTTTTAGTATTTTGTTTTTTTTTTAAAAACAAAATAGTTCATTTGTAGTATTGTTACACAAGGGGACTTCGTAATTCGTGATTGTGAGGTTTATCATATCACAAGGTTTAGCGAATTATCGAAGGGACTTTGTCGGTTTGTGATTGTGAGGTTTTCACAAGGTTTAGCAAATCAACAAAGGGAATAAAGAATGACGGGAGCCAAGTTTGACATCGAGAAATTCGATGGAACTGGTGATTTCGGGTTATGGAGAATCAAGATGCGTGCTTTATTAATCCAGAACGGATGTGAAGCAGCTATGGAGGTTTTCCCCGCGAATATGGAAGCTGAAGAGAAATCTAAGCTTGACAAGAATGCTCACAGTGCCATGATTTTGTGTTTAGGTAACAAGGTCCTGAGAGAGGTTACCGGGGAGACGACTGCAGCGGGGGTTTGGTCAAAGCTCGAGTCTTTGTACATGACAAAGTCATTGGCCAACAAGTTGTACCTGAAGAAGAAGTTGTATACATTCTACATGACGGCTGGACGAAAGATTTCCGAGCATATAGATGAGTTCAACAAAATCGTTATTGATTTAGCAAATATTGAGGTGAAATTCGAAGATGAAGATCTTGCTTTATTGTTACTCACGTCTTTACCAGCATCATACGAACACTTTGTGGATACCTTGCTTTATGGACGGGAAGATTTGACTTTGGAGGACGTGATGGCCACACTAAATTCAAAGGAAATCAAAGAAAGGTTCAAGGCGAAGGGGGATGATGGTGAAGGGTTATATGTGAGGGGAAGAACTGATCGCAGGAATTCGCATCAATCAAAGGGAGAGTCAAGATCAAAATCTCGAGGTGGAAGACTCAAATGCTTTATTTTCCAATCTGAGGAGCACTTGAGAAGAGACTGTCCGAAGAATAATCACAAGAAGTCCAAAGATTACGTCAAGAAAGATAATCAACCAAGCTCAAGTGGTTCGATTTACGACGATTCTGAGGTGATGATGGTGATGAGTGCAGAAAGACTGCAAGATTGGATCATGGATTCAGGAGGTTCATATCACATGTCACCCAGGTTAGATGTATTTTTTGATTTTCTGGAATGCGATGGGGGCAGCGTACTGTTGGGCGACAACAGGGAGTGCAAGATCAGGGGTATTGGCAAGGTAAAGGTACAACTGAAAGATGGGTCAAGTTTCGTGTTAAACAATGTCAGGTACATTCCTGAATTGAAAAGAAACTTGATATCGCTGGGAACTCTTGAAAAAGAGGGATATACCGTAAAATTACAGTCGGGCAAAATCAAGGTGATTAATGGTTCTAGGGTTATTATATCTGGAACTAGAAGGGAGAACTGCGTGTACTCTTTAGATGGCCATGCATTGGCCGGTGAGCTTAATGCTAGTGTTGAAGAAAAAGACAGTCTTGTGCAGGTTTGGCATAAAAGACTAGGACATATCAGTGAGGCGGGACTACACGTGCTGGAAAAGCAGGGTTTGTTTGGCAAAAAGAGTCTAGGTAAGCTCGATTTTTGTGAGAATTGTGTTCTGGGAAAGTCACATCGAGTCCGTTTCGGTGTAGGAAGGCACACTACTCAGGGAGTGATAGACTATGTTCATTCAGACTTATGGGGTCCGTCTCAGGTGGAATAATTGGGAGGTAAGAGGTATTTCTTATCTATAGTTGATGATTATTCCAAGAGGGTATGGGTTTATGTTCTCAGGTTCAAACACGAAGCATTTGAAAAGTTCAAAGAGTGGAAGCAGTTAGTAGAAAATCAGACTGGGAGGACGGTTAAGAAGCTTAGGACGGATAATGGTCTTGAGTTCTGTAACCGGGAGTTTAATCAGCTATGCACTGAGAGTGGGATTGCTAGACATTTGACAGTTTCCGGGACGCCGTAGCAGAATGGGTTAGGAGAACGGATGAACAGAACTCTCATGGACAAGGTACGCTGTTTATTAATACAGTCTGGATTGCCCAAGACCTTCTGGGCGGAAGCGACATGTACGGCCGCATATCTTATAAATAGGTCACCATCGACAGCGATTGAGAAGAAGACACCTATGGAGATGTGGTCGGGACATCCTAGTGATTATGGGATGTTGAGGGTTTTCGGCTGTGTCGCGTATTCACACGTTAAACAAGGGAAGCTCGAGCCGAGAGCGGTAAAATGCGTTCTTTTAGGGTATCCTGAAGGTGTGAAGGGGTACAGACTATATAGGCTTGATAATGAATCGCCTAAAATAGTCACAAGCAGGAACGTGGTCTTCAATGAAAGTGTCATGTACAAAGACACGTTGAAGGATACTGGTGCAGGTAAAGATAAGTCTGTTGAGGAATTACAGGTTGAGGTGGAACTGCAGAGGTTAAATAATCATACGCCTGAGGAAGACCAGACAGGTCAGGAAGATCAAACAGGTCAGGAAGATCAGTCAGATCAGGAAGACCATACGGATCAGGAAGATGGCGACGATGAAGATGCAGGGGTTCAAGAAATTGATCATCCACCGGATCTCACAGATTATCAATTGGTTCGGGATAGAGAGCCAAGGACAAGAACGAAACCGGCAAGGTTTCGGGATGAGAGTAATATGGTTGCTTACGCGTTCGCTGCAGCAGAGGAAGAAGATACTCATGAACCATTGACATACCAGGAAGCAGTTGCTTGTGAAGACAGCTCTAAGTGGAAAGCTGCTATGAAAGAAGAGATGGATTCTCTGAAGAAGAACAAGACCTGGGTGTTAGTAGATCATCCAGCTGGGCAAAAGCTGGTGAGCTGCAAATGGCTGTACAAAATAAAGGAAGGGATTGAAGGTGTTCAAAAGCCTAGGTACAAGGCAAGGTTGGTGGCTCGTGGATTCACACAAAGAGCAGGTATTGATTACAATGAAGTATTTTCACCGGTAGTTCGACACACATCTATTCGGGTTATACTTGCATTAACTGCGTGTAAAGATTATGAGCTAGAGCAGCTTGATGTAAAGACGGCGTTTTTACATGGAAATCTTGAAGAGGTGATCTACATGAGGCAACCACCGGGATTTGAACAAGGTAACAAGGTATGTTTGTTAAAGAAATCTCTTTATGGTTTGAAGCAGTCACCTAGGCAATGGTACAAGAGGTTCGATGAGTATATGCTGAGCAACGGGTTTAAGCGTAGCAATTACGACAGCTACGTATATTACAGGAGTTATGCACCAGGGGAGTATATCTATCTATTGTTATATGTAGATGATATGCTGATTGCTTGTAAAAGCAAGACTGAGATCGCGGCTGCCAAGTCTTTGCTTAAAAGGGAGTTCGACATGAAAGAGCTCGGGGAAGCAAAGAAGATTCTTGGTATGGAGATCTTCAGGGATCGGAGTCGCAAGATTATGAGGGTGTCACAATCCGGGTACATTTCTAAAGTTTTAAAAAGGTTTAGAATGGACAATGGGAAGTCGGTTCAGACACCATTGAGTGGGCACTTCAAGTTGTCGTTGAAGGATTGCCCGGTTAGGGATTGTGATGTTGAAAGAATGAGTAGGGTGCCGTATGCAAATGCGGTTGGGAGCTTGATGTACTTGATGGTATGCACGAGGCCAGACATAGCGTATGCAGTAAGTGTAGTTAGCAGATATTTGGCGAATCCGGGTAAACTCCATTGGAAAGCAGTGAAGTGGATTATGAAATATTTGCAGGGCACTGTAAACGTGGGTTTGGTGTATGGGACAAATCGTGGTAACCATGTGGACGTAACAGGTTTTGTTGATTCAGACTACGCTAAAGATCCGGATAAAGATAGGTCTCTCACTGGTTACGCATTTTTAGTACAAGGATGTGTTGTAAGCTGGAAGGCAACGCTACAACACGTGGTGGCTCTTTCAACAACAGAGGCAGAGTATATGGCCCTTACGGAGGCTGTGAAGGAAGCTATTTGGCTAAGAGGACTCTTGGAAGAGTTGGGCGTGAAGCTCAACACTGTTGCGGTTAATTGTGATAATCAGGGCGCGATTCACTTATCGCGGAATCATGTTTTTCATGAAAGGACTAAGCACATCAATGTGCGTTATCACTTTATCAGAGAAGTCTTGGAAGCAAAGACGGTTGAAGTTCTGAAGGTGGGTACTGAACACAATGCTGCGGATGCCTTGACGAAGGTGGTACCTGGATGCAAGTTACAACACTGCCTGGAATTGCTGAGTGTTGGGATAGGCTAATATAAGCCTAAGGTGGAAATTGTTATATCTAGTCTTATATTATCGCCTAAGTCGTGTCTAGGGTAATCAAGAGTCGAGTAGCCTAGTTTCCTAATAGCTATGAATAAAGGTCGGTTGGCAATGTCTAAGCCCAACCCGACCCGTAGGACTTGTATAGTCGGTTCCCCCTCATCTCTATAAAAGGAGGTGAGGGGGAACAAACCAATTACGTCATTCTTTCAATAACTAATCGAGATTCGGTTAGGGTTTACCTTGTGGGCGTCGATTACTTTTCTGTCGATTCTTGTGTCGTGTGTGTTCTTCGATCAATATTCCGCATCTAGTAATCAGGGTTGTAGGGATTAAACCCTACAATGTCAAATGAGTTGAAGGTTTACGGACAACAAAATGGTACATTTAAGCTTTTCTTGTGTTTTACATTCTGATAATTTCTTTTCTACATATTTGAAATGATTTAATGTTGGGTACTTATATTTCAGGATATGAAGAGGAAGTGGACAAGTGGTGGATAACGATAAACGGATCGCCTACCACACTCAACAAACTTAAGATTTCGTGAATAATTCTGAACCTTTGGTGGTATATATTCTAATTGAAATGGAACTGAATAAATGGTCTTGCTGTTAACCACCAAATATTCTAGCTGTTCATTGTTAGCTTTTTCTACCTCCAATTGTTTCATTTTAACTTTCGTCTTCTTTTAGTTTCTTAAATCTGATTATACAAAAATATTACAACACACACGAGTGGCATTTAAAAACTGTTATCATAAACGAGAATATGGGCATGTGGTGTAATATTTTCTTAAACGAGTCAATTCTATTTAGTAGAAAAAGGTCATTTTTAGTATGACCCACTAATGCTTTTCTTCTTTGAATTCATTAAAGCTTCTATTAATATTCCAAGAATATAGTCGTAACTTGTTGATATAATATAAGAAAGACTCTTGCTTGGTTTTGGTATCCCTTTCTTGGATAAGATAATTCAATACAACCAAAAGCATGGATTTGGGTTAATATTTATATCATTTGTAATGACAATAAGTTCAGGAATATTCGTATTTGCTCAATGGCAATTGAATCAATTTTATTAGTTGTGAATTTGAACTTTAAGCTTATGTGGTTCATCTGTATTCGTATGTATATAATAGTTACTGGAAAGTTGTATTATAGGTGTCAGGGCTTTCTTTGTGGTTAGGATTGAGTCAGATGTATAGCAAGTTGTGTTCTTGCAACTGCGCTAGCACATGCCATTATGTTGGAGGCTGTGTTATGTCTGTCACACATTGCTGAATCAGGAGGGGCAAACTGTTCATGAAAGGGTGGCAGTTTTTGCTGGGTTAATATTTTAAACTAACCTAGGCACTCAAGGGTATGGTGCAACAGTTGAGCGGTAGAGTCTTATATAAGAATGGCATGGCATGTATTACCAATACACTTGTGTAAAAAGCAACTGAGAACCCGGTAGGGAAAAATGTCCTGGTTGAGACGCCTTCGTGCTTTGCAGATGACGTGTGGATCGGATGAGTTAAGTAACTGTTTTTGGTTTTATTTGCGTGAACAGGTTGGTCATGAGATGGACTGGAGGGGGACACTTGAAGGTATGCATAGACGCAAAAGGACTGCAATTGTGTTCATACCTGTAATACTCAATTTATAAAAGTTGTAACCAAACATAAGCAATGTCTTTCCACCCGAGGCTGGATGCGCTAAAAAAAGAAGCACGCTCGGGGAAATTGTCTGATATGTTTATTTGCTATTTGTGGGATGACCTCCAAGCCGAGAAGTCTTGGAAGTCAAAGGTTGATCGCATGTATGATGAGGCAAACATTGCCATTGTTGAGCGCGAGCATTTGCAGCAGGAGTTATTAACAATCAAAGGCGGTAGTGTTGTTCAACGAATGGTTGTTTTTTTTATGCAAACAATGGATACAGAGTGTCCTTTTCGCGATAGGCTCGCGCGGGAGGTTGAGGCATCAGAACAGCGTATCCGCGAGAAAGAAACTTATTTGGCAATGCTAACAGGGACTACTGGGTCACCATGAACAGCTGTCTGAGGAAGGTGACTGTCCAACTGGAAGAAACCGTTCATGTTTGTTTCTCTAGTTACTTTGGTGTTTTTACTTATGGTCTTAACCTTGCTGTTTGAACGCAAATGTTGTATGTGTGTTTGCGGGCTTTATCTTAATGCTTGTGTAATAAATTGTTTACTGTCCAGGTTGGCTTATGTATTTGGAAAGACTTTATTTTATTTGTGATTCTTGTGTAGTATGTGTGTGATGGATATGTTATCAAAGTGTTTTTTACTTGCACACATGATCAACATTTTGTTTTGTCTGTTGCTGTTCAGATTCAACATTGCAGTCATGATTCTGACATTGATTAATATGTGGTTCTGGGTGGATCAACTGTGTATTTTTTGTTGGTTAGTTTGATAGTATTAAAATAAAAAATTATTGAACATCACATGTTAACAGTGTTGAGTTGAGGGCTTATTTAATGGATGCATTGGCTGGTAGACCAACACATTCAAGGTAATAGAATAAGCAAAAAACTGTAGAGAAGATGAGTTGTCGGCCAATTTTGAACACTTTGCAGTTGTTGACATGCTCAACAGATTATGGCGACTGTTTTTACTTTTACATGGAAAGAAAGATCGAAGAGGAACGCAAATGGCGTGAGAAGCTTGAAGCGCTCTATGCGGAGAAGACCAGGGCAATTGATGATGCCGTTGGATTCTTGCTTGAGCTTTCCAGTCTCAGTCCAGACCGTCGTGTACACCGTATGATCTGGAAACTGACTGAGATGCAGGAAAGGAATGTCGCCGAACGTCTTAAGCTGGGGGGATTGATGGACGAATCTGATGGCCGGATTCATGATATTGAGGCCTTTATGCAATCTCTTTGATCTGTTGGATAGGGTGTGTGCCTGCTGAGCAGGCTTATGTTTCCATGTTGGCAATAAACGTGGGGCAGCTATTCATGTGTTAAAGGCGTCCCCATTTGTGTTTGTTTCTTTGTTGTACGTGTTCGGATGATAGTGTTTGTGCTTGTCTTATAAAAAACACTGTCGACTACGTGTAATATATTGGACTTGTCGTTTAATATTAAATGTAGTAGTGTGTATCGTTAACGCATGCGTGGCATTTGCCGCATGGAATATTTTGTACACCGGTTATGTTATATAACATGACAGCGGTTTTGTTGTACTTTGGTTCCTTTGTTGTCCCTATGTGGGTTATTGTTTGTAGTTGCAGAATCCAAATGCGTGGGGAAGGACGTACCTGGTTGTTGTTTCAACCGCTCTTGTCTAGCGCCTATGGTAACCGGTTTGGGCACATTAGTTGGGTCGATGGTGTCAATCTCCCCGGGCGTTTCATCCATGCCCTACAGTAGAATAGGATGTTCCTCGTCATTAAGCAGGGGTCTTGGGATGCTTTCCTCAACGATTAACTCTTTCGAAGCATTTGCTGGCTGCTGCACAGAACTTGGGTGGACATAGTGCATCTGGTCCGTTGGTTGAGCCGAGCCACCTGGGTGCAACGATATTTGTTATTGGGTGAATGTTAGATAACACATTTGTTTGGGAAAATTTAAGAAAAGGGCGGCTGACCTTCCAATTGTGCAGTTTTACTATCTTCTGTTGAAGTTGCTTCAGCGGTCGTGCCTTCCAGAAGAATGGGCTGTTCTTGTTCAATCATCAATTGTTTTGGAACAACTCCGTCGACGCTGAACTCACCTGACCCAGTTATTGTTTTTGTAGAATATCGTATTTTAAATGTTCCGGCTAGCCCAATGAGGTGAATGATTTCAGGCGGAACAGTTCGCCTGTCGACACCTCGATACTTGGACGCCAACTTTGAACACGGTTGGTCTAGGATCTGCACACCAGATTGGTCGAAGAACGTGAAGTTGGCTTTTCCAGTGTCGTCGTGAACAACTGTCTTGAAACTGTACCTGCGGGGTGGTAGCATGAATGGAAGTTACGATTGTAGCAAGTTTAATTTTTATACCAGCTTTGTTATAAGCAATATCTACATACTTGAAAGTGGTGTCTTCTAGCAGCCCATCGTCTTCGCAGATGAATGTTCCATCAAATTCACGGGGTGTTTTTTGGCATTTTCATGTGACATAGTACCAGTTTCTGTTTTAGACAACGTCTGTGATAGTTGCATCACAGGTAAATTGAACACCCTGCACGCGGGAAAAAATGGCAGTTAACAATGGGTACTGCGAGGAGCCCCCTAATCCATCAATAACTGAATTTCTACCTTGTAGCTTGCAGGATTTTGCAGAAGCAAAGAAGAGAGCGGTTCTTTGTTTATCTTTTCATCGGTTTGCGCTTCTTTGAAGTGGTTTTTGCTTACCTACAGCATGGGTATCGTTTTGAAACGGTCGATGAACCTGCATATGAGGGGTTGGTAAACAACGTATGAGAAAGTCCGATATATTTATGGTAAAGAAAGGTGTAACGCTTACGCTTGTTTTGCTACATGAACCTCGGGGATTTCAGGGTTAGTGTAACAGAAAGTGGCGGATGTGCTTGAAAGTTCCAAGGTGCCTGGGCAGGCGAACAGAAGTATTAGGATTTAATAGCATGACCGAGTAATGGCCAATGCATTTTATAACGTACCGTTGTATTCGGTCACCCGGCAGGACGAAACCGCAAGAAGCACAGGAACAGGGAGTTTTTCAACGGCCGATTTGTCGAACTGTAGTGCAAGGCTATCCTAGAGCGTTAGGTCGATCACAGGACCACTGGTTCATCAGAACGGCATGCCAGCAACCAATGGAGACCGTGTTAAAATGAAGCACAACAGAAAAACAAATAATACAGCTTAAAGAAAGAGAATTTACTCTAGGTTTTCAATAGTGATCTTGCGTCTCATATTTCCTTGACGGGGCAAGTCGCCAACTGATCGGATGCACCCTAGGTAATCTGAAACAACATACCAGAATTTAATAGAAAGGTTAAAACCAAAAGTTTTAAGTATGGCTGTAATGTGTGTGTTACCTGTGAGTCGAGGGTACACCAATCTGTCAGCCGCATTCTTCATTGGCAATCTTGAACTGAGATGGTTGTAAGGCACAAAGTCGAAAAAATGTTGCGGGTAGTTTTTTTCTTGGTTTTCTAGGTGTTCGAATTTAGTTATCTTGCCAAACCTGAGTGTAGTTTCCCTTGCTAGTGTTTGTTGGTAAGTGGCTGTTGGTTCACCAAAGAATTCGGAAATGCGATAAACTTTTCCGTATTGAAGCTTAGACCGAAAGTATGGTGCATTTGCGGGATCCATGTTTGCCTGAATTGCATCACCCTGGAAACACACAAAAGCAATCCGTCAACATCTAAAGATGGCTGTTGGCTGGAGTTAGCCTGCATTGTTTAAGTGTGTTTTTAAAAAGCTAACCTTCTTGTCAATAAGAATACAACAATAGTTTAACTCTTTCACTGCCGGGTCTGTTTGTGTTGGTATGGTTTTTGACATCCATTTACGGTAGACAATGGCTTCAAGAATGCAATCTCTAAGCTGCGGCGTCAATTCGGAAATTGGTGTACATGCAACCACCAATGCAGATGTGCTTGTGTCAGCCATAGGACCTATTCACAACTATACGATAGCAAGAACAACGGTCGTTAGCAATAACAATAGCCATAGGCGTCAGCCGATTTTAAACAAACAAAGGGCCCATATATTGTTTTTTTATCAAAAGTCAGACAAGCGCACATAACTAACGGTAATAAGACATTCACAACTATACGATGGCAAGAACAAATGTGGTTAGCAATAACAATAGGCACAGGTGTAAGGCGATTGTAAACAAACAAAGGGCCCGTATATTGTTTTTATTAAAAGGCAGATAAGCGCACATAATGAACAGGGATAAGACATGTGTTTTTTAAAAAAAACCCTACAAATACGCAAACAGAAAACGTTGTACTATTCCTAACCAGAAAATAATGTACGAACAGGGGGAAAAAGGGGGCCCGCGAAACATATATTGAGAATGTTTCCAGTGAGTTGGGTACAACATATCTGTTTCGGATGTATCACCACCATGTGGGTAGGCAGTGTCGTTACTTAAGTATGTAGTCACTTCCCCGGGGATCTGCGCCAGGATCCGGCTGTTGATAACATCCGCCGTATCATTTTTGGGACATACAATGGCCTTACTTTGGAAAGTTGCGGCACTTGGGTGTCTGAGTGTCTCTTCGTCGTATATGAACCGTATAAGCTCTGTGAGGCCAGCCTCATCCCCGGAAACACAGTATTGAGGAGGTACGGATATCCAGCTAACACTTTCGGGTTCTTCTTCGTCAGGTTGGCCAATTTCACCATTCCCAAGTTTCAACAGCCATTGTGCAAATTCCAGCGCTTTTTCCCTTTCAAGTGTTGTTAGATCATTTCTCGTGAGCCTCATGTTTTCAGTAAGCGTGAGGATCTTAAAATGTCGCCACAGAGGTGACTGTGAGACGGACAGAGTTATGAGTTCAAGTCTGGAAGCACCTTTCTTAACTGGAAGAGTTTGTCGGAAATCCCCACCAAGAATGACTGTTTTCCCACCAAAGACGGTTTAAGGGTTACCCATAAGGTCTCTAAGAGACCGGTCGAACGCTTCGAAACAACGGCGGTTGTTCATGGGTGCCTCATCCCAAATTATGACGTCTGTATCAGTTAAAAGGCGGCCGAGCTGGGTGTTTTTTTAATGTGACAAACCGATTCTTCTGTTAACTCAAGAGGTATTTTGAACCTTGAATGAGCTGTGCGGCCAGCGGGTAGAAGCAAGGACGCGATGCCAGACGAAGCCACCATAAGAACGATCTTTTCTTGTGACCTCAGCGAGCCCGTTATTGTTTGCCATAAGAAAGTCTTACCTGTTCCACCGTGACCGTAGACAAATATCAGTTCCTGTCGATTTTGTAATGATGCTTCAGTCACAGAGTCGTAAATCCGACGCTGGGCAACATTAAGCTTTGGTATGGCGTTCATAGTCTCGTGAAACAATTACGCCCTATTGTAATTTTTCTCCTCCATTAGGAATTTGTTTTTAAGCTGGTCCAAAAGTCTTCTGGGAGGGTCTGGGAGACCGTATTCGGACAACGTTCTACCATAGTCTGTCAAAATACATAGTATGTCATATAAAATGTACCCCTTCTTTTCAGCATCGTTTACAAAAAAATTGCGAATACCTACGGTTGCGGACACGCGTGAACCAATGTCATCAGACATACTTTCCCAGTGTTTTTCCCACAATCTCCGTGGGTCTGAAACTTCACAAAACAACAGCATCTGTGCAAAAAGGGTCCTTGTTTCAGATGCAGTTGCGTGGACAGT
The DNA here is from genome assembly GCA_025667525.1 of Glebionis coronaria. Taxonomy (NCBI): domain Eukaryota; kingdom Viridiplantae; phylum Streptophyta; class Magnoliopsida; order Asterales; family Asteraceae; genus Glebionis; species Glebionis coronaria. The sequence goes on along the minus strand of JANFOE010001242.1, from coordinate 272,673 downwards.
TGATTCTTCCAGAGCAATATCCCACTCTCGATCGTCTCCGAGTAGGCCTAACGCGTCACAGGCCGCACGATAAGTAGGGCAAACAATGTTGTTGACGGTCCGCACCTCTGTTGGAGATTCACAGCCTTTTTGGTGAGATAGGAGCATCCGGAAATTGAAGAGCTCACCGGCGCTAGGATGCACAAATGCGAGACGGCCATACGAATGTTTAGTTGTAACTGCCCGCCGGCGCCAGGTTTTACCGTCTGCATACCACACAAATTCAGTAGGGAACTTTAAATATGTCAAATGTCTTCCGTCCGCATTGGCTGCGTTGTAGGTGTACCATTCAGTAAGAGTGGTTTTCTTCTTTTCAGGCAGATTCACAACAATGGACACGTCATCCCGTTCCCGAAAATTAATCCTTTGCATGTTTTCCAAATGGACGGCAAGTATCTGTACAGCGGGTTCTCTGCTGTGTATTGGAAAATCAAATATGCGCCAGCAAGCTTCGTGTGGAAATATGTATCGGCCGTCAACATAGTCTTGGATTTCATCCCTAGGTTTAGGTTGAGGAGGTGCTGAGGTTGACGGCTCGCCTACCGGCCTGGTAACTTTGGCAAATATTCGATTAGGCCCTTTGGATATATACTTAAAAAGATACTTGATTAGCATGCTCCACCCACGGTACTCCACATTTATGTCTGCGTTGAAGATCAGCGAAAGGGTCCTGTTATACGGGACAACATTGTTGTTGTCTAGCTCGTAGCCTCTTTTTGTGACACGAACACCGTTGTCTCGGCGGCGATAATGGACATACCCACCATCGTCAAAAAACGTACGCTCGTTGTATTTCTTAGGGAAAATTTTTGTACACACACCATCCTGCATGCAGGGGGAATTCATATTTGCCGCTCCACACGACCCGTGGAGCATCAGCTCTGAGACTACCACAAATGTCCGAGGGTCAGAATCAGGGTCTGGTAACTCCGCAGAAATAAACGCATCCAGTTGGGCTGGGTCCAGTATCTTATCTTTCTCATGCAACCACAGCAACATATGACAATGCGGGAGGCCACGTTTCTGGAACTCGATTGTGTACAGGACTGCGTGGCAATTAGCAAGCATATGTAAGGAATGAATAGTCTATGCAACAAAGGCAACAGTAAAGACACATAACCAAAGCATACCTCCTGTCACGAACCCATAAAGTTTAGACTCTTTCATAAAGGCGACATACTCCTTGACCTTCTGTTCAAAGATCCAGCACGTAGCATCAGGTCTGTCTGGGGTCGACAATAGGGGAAACTGGGTCTTGAAACGTTCTATCTCAGGCCACTTGGCATTACATGTGAATGTTATAAAAAACTGTGGGTTTCCAAGAGCACGACATAATGCGAGCGCGTCTAAATAGTGGCTATACATGTAGCGGGGCCCACCCGTGAAGGACATTGGTAAAAGAATACATTGGCCACATTGCGACCCTTCTCGGTCACCTCTATTCAAAGAGTCGTACAACCCAGCAAGGTAGTCGGAACGAATGTCATTTTGGTGAGTCCTGACCCAATCTAACCTAGCCTGTTCCAAAGCACAAAAAATTGCGACGACATACTGTTGAAACAGGCGACCCGTCCGAAAAATTATCCCATAATCACACGCCCTTTGGTGCAGTTGGTATTTATAGTAACGGTTCATTGAGACCTTTGACCCTGGGCCGCGACCATCACGTCTAGGCACCACCAAATTCTTATCATAACCTGTTTGACCAAAGACAAACATAACCGGGAACTGCAGAGACATGTAAGTTCGATGAAGCTTGTTAACACGTTGGAGCGGCCCTGATCTTGATTCAATTATGACATCATAATCTGTCCTGCATTGCCGACCATTCTGGAACACTATCCCGCCTATGTCACGTGATGTCGGAAGTTCATAACGTCTTGCACCACCCGCGTTGTATAGTCTGAGGCTGAATTCTGGGACATCCATGTCCCTACATTTATCCCTCGCTGTTCTAAACAACTGTACTGATAGGTGTGTAAACACCCATCCTTTTACCACTTAATTCGGTCTAAAACGAGACCAAAACACGTATTTAATATCATTTGTTTGGAATTATGCGTGGTTTTTGTGTTTATTGTGTTTTCAGAGCCAACCGGATGAATATTGAAGAAAACATGGGATTGCACGGGTTTTACTGAGGAAAAGGACTCTAGATAAAGTCTATTGTCCAAGAGATGCAAAAGATTTGAAGTCGCTGGGCCTATTCGAAGATTTATCGAAGAAAAGGACCAAAGATGGAAGATTTATATAAGTCGAAGAAACTCAAGTCTATTAAACGAAGAAATTAAAAGACGAGTTGAATTTAATCGACAACAAATCCCGAATCAGAATCGAAAACAGAAACTTTTCTGAAAAGACGAAAATACAAGAAGAACGGGAGAAAGCCCACTCACCAACTAAAGGACAAGCCTATATAAAGAGTTCCCTCACACACATTTAGAAGCTAGCCTGGAGTTTTCTCTCCTCCCCTTTTTTTCTCTTTTTTGTTCGTTCCATCACAATCACCACTAGGGTGATTGATGATTTTAATCTTTGTTCTTCCAATCTTGTTGTTTTAATCTTTGTTTAATCTTGTTAAAACATTAATCATTCAATACAAAGTCTTGTTAAATCTTTCCATTTAATCTTTGTCTTCATCATCTTCTTTTGCAAGTTCTTAAGTTTTCCATTTGATTCAAGTTTGATCTTAAAAAGTTGTTGATTTAGTGTTTTTATTGGTGGGATTTGTTGTCTATAGTATTTAAATGATTTGTGTTTAATTTGGTAAAACCTTTTTAAGTATTTGGTTTGATTTTGATTAAAATTCGAGCTCCTTGTTCTTCGTTGTCTGCTACTGTTCTGGGTTTCCAGAACTTCCGAATCAAGCAATAGTTCCGAATGAAGCATTAAACTTCCGAACGAAGCAAATGTTCCGAATGAGTTTGTCTAGCAAATGTTCCGAATGAGTTTACTTTGAAAAACTTCCGAACCGACCCTTCATCCGGAAGTCTCAAAACTTCCGAATCAACCCTTCATCCGGAAACTTCCGAACCAACCCTTCATCCGGAAGTATAAAAACTTCCGAACCAAGCCTTCATCCGGAAACTTCCGAACCAAAGCAGAAAGTTCCGAACCGACTTATTTTCCAAAACTTCCAGATCAGTAAGTTCCGGATGAGTGTAAACTTCCGAACCAAGGTTAAAGTTCCGAATCAATTTTCCTGTTAGGTTACTGTTTGTCTGCTTTACTGTTTCTTTATGTTTATTGAACTTTAATTTCAATTTTAATTTTAATCTTAATTTTAATCTTAAGTTTAATACAAGTCTTTGTTAATCATAATTAAAGTAATTCTTTTGATTTAAATTTTCATTTCCACTTTTTATTAGACTAGAAAACCAAACCCTTTTATTTAGTAACCAAGAACAATCATTCCACTTAAGACCGAGATCAATTCGAGAGGATATCGAGAGTAAAATTGAACCTAGCAAAAACATGTATCAAATGGCGCCGCTACCGGCTCTTCTCGTTAAGATCAAAAGTTTTTTGTGAGAACTTGGATTTTGGGATCCGTTCCCCGTGAACGTTACTTTTTCAAAAAATTTCAAAAACAACTAAAAAATATAAAATTTTCAAAAACACAAAAAATTAAAAAACATAAAAACCAAAAATATTCGTGCTTTGCTTTTGTTTGTTCGTTCTTTTGCAGGTGTATGCGCACTCGATCCACGTCATATCAAGAGCCCGAGCCTCTCGATCACTTAGACATGGCCGGTGTACCACCTCCAAACAATAATAACAACAACAACATGAACAATAACAACAACAATGAGCACCTTCCGGATAACCGCCCAATGATTGAATTGCTGCAAGCTTATGTCGATGGCAACACGGATCCAATTGTTATACCACCAATTGCCGCCAACAATTTCGAGCTAAAATCAGGTTTTATCCAGATGGTCTCCGCTCAACCATTCTTGGGACGTACCATTGATGACCCACATGACCACATCAAGAGATTTCTACAACTCACCAACACGGTCAAGTTCAATGGTGTTCCACAAGAGGTTATAAGGTTACAACTTTTTCCCTTTTCTTTAGAGGGACAAGCCCGGCATTGGCTTGCTAAGGAACCGCCGCAGAGTATTCTCTCGTGGACGGATTTGGAAACAAAGTTTATCAACTACTTTTTTCCACCCTCTCGTACTACCGCTTTGCGGAATGAGATCATAAATTTTGAACAAAAGTACGATGAGTCATTCAGTGAATCTTGGGATCGCTTTAAAGATCTTTTAAGAAAATGCCCACAACATGGTTTTACCAAAGTACATCAAATTAATACTTTTTACAATGGTTTAAGCATGAGTGACCAAGATTCACTGAACAGTGCTTCGGGGGGTAATCTATTGGCTAAGACTTCCAATGCTGCTTGGGATATCATTGAGAACAAATCTCGTGTGCAAACCAAGAGTGTTAGGACCAATGTTGCTAGTGCTAGCACTAATGACAGCGACAAGCGACTAGACAAAATCACCACGCTTCTTGAATCGCTTGTCACCCACACCGTCAGCAACAACAACAACAACAACGCCAAAAACGCTCAAGTGAACGCTGTCAGCCAACCTTGTGAGATATGCGGTGGTCCTCACTCTTACACAACTTGTACCGCCACCCAAGATTACCCTGCTGAGAATGTGAATGCGGCATATGGCACCTATCCTCAACCTGCTTATCAAGCTAGACCTCAAGGTGACCGTAACTTGCTTAGCTACCGATCAAACAACTATCTTTCACCACCTGGCTTTCCTCCTACCAACCCAAACCAACAACAAAACCTTAACCGCCCTCCTCAACAACAACAACAACCTCGACAACCATACATCCCACCTCACAAGCAACAACAACCACCTCAACGTAACAATCAAGTCTACCAACAACCTGCTTACCAACCACCTGCATACAATGCTCCTCCCAACCAAGCCACCACTGCATTACACCAAGAGGTTGCAACCTACATGAGAACCAATGATGTGATAGTGGGAAATCTCTAAGAGGAAGTGCGCAATTTGAAGGCAGACTTGGTCAAGCAAGGAAATGATTTGAGAGCTGACATGAGAAACACGTTGGATAGCCAGACTAACGATCTAAGGAACATGATGGCCAGTTTCTTCCAAAGTAGTCAACCCTCTTCTTCGGGTACTCTTCCGAGTAACACCGTTGCGAACCCAAGAGGGGAGATGAAAGCAATCACCACTCGAAGTGGTAAAGGTACCAAGGAACCCGAGCTTCCTATACCTCCACCGGTGGTTGTGACTAAGGAGAACGAGTCACCTGCTCCTATTCCTCACCCTTCTCCTTCCCCAATTTCTCCACCTCTTCTTTCTACCCCTCCTCCACCCGTGGTTGTGAGTGATCCTACTCCCCTAAGGTTGAGGAAAGAGAAGCAAAAGAGCAAGGATGATATTCAAGTTTCGAACTTCCTAAAAATGTTCAAAAAACTGAATTTCAATATCTCCTTCGCTGAGGCTCTCGCTCACATGCCCAAGTATGCAAAAATGTTTAAAGATCTTCTGAGCGACAAGGAAAAGCTCCTCGATAGTGCCAACACCCAACTTAATGAGAACTGCTCTGCAGTGCTCTTAAGGAAATTGCCAACCAAGCTTGGTGATCCGGGTCGTTTTCTTATCCCTTGCAATTTCCCGGGAGTAGAGAATTGCATGGCCCTAGCCGATCTAGGTGCCAGTATTAATCTCATGCCTCTAAGTGTTTGGAAGCAATTATCTCTCCCAGAGCTAGTCCCCACTAAAATGACTTTGGAATTGGCCAACCGTACGGTTGCTTATCCAGTGGGGATAGCCGAAGACGTCATTGTAGGAGTCGACAAATTCACCTTCCCTGCTGATTTTGTTGTCGTCGACTACGAGATGGACCCCCGTGTGCCACTCATTGTTGGTCGTCCATTCTTGAGGACCGGTCGCACTCTCATTGATGTTGAAGCCGGTGAGCTTATCATGAGAGTGGGTGACGATAAAGTAGTCTTCAACATGGGAAAGCTTTCTAAACAGCCTTATTCTTACGAGAGTGTTAATTGTATTGACGTTCTTGATGAGGCTTGTGAAGAACACTTCAAGGATGCTTGTAAAAACATTCCTATCTCTCTTCCCAATGTTGAGACCGTATCCTCTATTGACTCATCACTATCTCTATTTGGTGAAAGTGATTTCCTTTGGAAAGATTTGGAACCCACCTTGGAAGATGTGAAGCAAGACAATGACGATTCTACTGCCACTTGGGATGACGATCTCAGTTTCATTGCAAACCTCCTCAGAGAAGACAATCCTTCCCCTCCATCTCCCACTGTTATTGCTATCGAGACTCCGACTTCGAATACGCCTCCCGTCGACAATTCTCCGGATTTGGAACTTAAGGAGTTGCCACCCCATCTTGAGTATGTATTCCTCGAAGAAGAGAAGAAGTCGCCAGTCATCATTGCTAAGGATTTGAAGGATGAAGAGAAAGCCCGACTTGTCGCTGTGTTGAAAGATCATAAGAAGGCTATCGCTTGGAAGATTTCCGATATTCGTAGAATTGATCCTCACTTCTGCACACACAAAATTCTCATGGAGGACGACTTTAAGCCCACAATTCAAAGCCAACGAAGGGTGAATCCAAAAATACATGAAGTCATCAAAACAGAGGTTATCAAACTTCTTGATGCGGGTATGATTTACCCTATTTCGGATTCACCATGGGTTAGTCCAATCCATTGTGTGCCCAAGAAGGGCGGAATAACCGTTGTTCCCAATGAACACAACGAGTTGATTCCCACTCGTCTCGTTACTGGGCGGAGAGTTTGTATAGACTACCGCAAACTCAATGATGCCACGAGAAAGGATCATTTCCCTCTACCTTTTATGGACCAAATGCTTGAACGCTTAGCTGGTAATGAATATTACTGCTTTCTTGATGGTTTCTCGGGTTATTTCCAAATACCCATCGATCCCCAAGATCAAGAGAAGACGACATTCACTTGTCCCTATGGCACTTTCGCTTACAAAAGAATGCCTTTTGGCTTATGTAATGCGCCCGGGACTTTCCAAAGGTGCATGTTAGCTATCTTCCATGACATGGTTGAACAAACCATAGAAGTCTTCATGGATGATTTCTCGGTCTTCGGGGATTCCTTCTCTGCTTGCCTTGCCAATTTAGAACGTATGCTAAAGCGGTGCGAAGACACTCGCCTTGTTCTAAATTGGGAAAAATGCCATTTTATGGTAAAAGAAGGCGTCGTGCTTGGACATAAGATCTCGAAAGCCGGTCTTGAAGTTGACCGTGCTAAAGTCGATGTTATCGCAAAGTTGCCTCCACCTTCAACCGTGAAGGGTGTGAGAAGGTTTCTGGGTCATGCGGGCTTCTACCGTCGATTCATCAAAGATTTTTCTCAAATCGCTCGCCCGATGACCCACCTCTTGGAAAAAGATACTCCTTTTATCTTCTCCAAAGAGTGTCTTGAAGCCTTCAACTCGCTTAAGGATAAGCTAACTAAGGCACCCGTCTTGGTTACCCCTAATTGGGAGCTTCCCTTTGAGTTGATGTGCGATGCTAGCGATTTTGCTATTGGAGCGGTTCTTGGACAAAGAGTGAACAAACACTTCCAACCGATCCATTACGCTAGCAAGACACTGACAGGGACACAATTGCATTATACGACAACCGAAAAAGAGCTTTTAGCTGTTGTCTATGCTTTTGAAAAATTCCGCCCCTATCTTGTCCTTTCTACCACCATTGTGTACACCGATCATTCCGCGCTGAAGTACTTGTTGACAAAGCAAGATTCCAAACCAAGACTTCTTCGCTGGGTTTTGCTGCTCCAGGAATTTAAAATCGAAATTCGCGATAAAAAAGGAGCAGAAAACCTAGCCGCGGACCATCTCAGCAGACTTGAGCATCCTTACCAAGGGGATCATCCGACCAAAGAAATCAATGATGCTTTTCCCTTGGAGACCTTAATGTCTATAAACTCGAAGCCGAATGAAACCCCGTAGTTTGCGGACTTTGCAAACTAATTGGCGGGTGGAATTCTCAAGGAAGGGTTGACGTCCCAGCAAAAGAAAAAGTTCTTCACCGACATCAAGACTTACTTTTGGGACGACCCTTACCTATTCAAACAATGCGCTGACCTGATTATTCGCCGATGTGTTGATGGACCGACAGCGTCTGAAATCCTTAATGCTTGCCACAAAGGACCCACCGGTGGTCACTTTGGTCCCAACTACACCGCTAAAAAAGTGTTTGATTCGGGATTTTATTGGCCCTCCATATACCGTGACGCTCACGATATGGTCAAACGATGTGATGTTTGCCAAAAGCAAGGCAAAATCACACATAAAGACGAGATGCCTCATAATTTCATTCAAGAGTGTGAAATTTTTGATGTTTGGGGTATCGACTTTATGGGGCCATTCCCTTCTTCTAAAGGAAACAAATACATCCTTGTTGCCGTTGACTACGTTTCAAAGTGGGTTGAAGCCAAAGCTTTGCCTACTAATGACGCAAGGGTGGTTTGTAACTTTTTGAAAGCTCTTTTCGCTAGATTCGGTGTGCCTCGCGCCATTATTAGTGATCGTGGGACTCATTTCTGCAATGACCAATTTGCTCGAGTCATGGCTAAGTACGGTGTAAATCATCGTCTTTCCACAGCCTATCACCCACAAACTAATGACCAGGCTGAAATATCCAACCGAGGACTGAAGCGAATTCTTGAAAGAACTGTGGGAGAGCATCGTGCCTCATGGGCTGATAAACTTGATGATGCTTTGTGGGCTTTCCGTACTGCTTACAAGACCCCGATTGGCTGTACGCCTTATCGTCTTGTGTACGGGAAAGCGTGCCACCTCCCCATTGAGTTGGAGCACAAGGCTTATTGGGCCTTGAAGTGGGCTAATTTTGATATAAACAAAGCCGGTGACCTACGCAAGATCCAACTCAATGAGCTGAATGAACTCCGTAATGAGGCTTATGAAAATTCTTTGATCTATAAGGAAAGGACTAAGCTCATTCACGACTCCAAGATCAAAAACCGAGAGTTCCATGTTGGAGACAAAGTCTTACTTTTTAACTCTCGGTTGAAAATCTTCTCGGGAAAGCTCAAATCTCGTTGGTCCGGCCCATTCACCATTGCCCAAATTTTTCCATATGGTACTCTCGAGCTCGCTCAACCGGATGGACCAAATTTTAAGGTGAATGGCCAACGAGTGAAGTTGTACTTTGGTGAGGACACCTCTCAGGAGGTGATTCCATCCCTCACCACGTTCCCCATAAACTAATTTTGGGTCGAGTGAGGCTCGTGACTCGGTTATCAAAAACAAGCGCTCCTCGGGAGGCAGCCCGAGTGTCTATCCTTTTATGTTCCAATCCCCTAAGTGTAGGGGGGACTTCTATATGTGTTTGTCTTTGTGTGGTGTGATTACAGGGATAAGTGCACTCTTGGAATTTTTGAAGAACCGTGCTCCCGTGTTATCCGAAATCCGGTTCTATCTCTCAACTATCGTGATTCAATTTTCTTCGTACTCACATTTGAAATTGATCACGTTAGTCGTCTCTTCCTTAGCTTGAGTTAACCAACGTGCACAATGTCATAAGTGTAGGGGAGACTTTTCCCACATGCTTAAACATTGAGGACAATGTTTATCTTAAGTGTAGGGGGGACTTCTATCGAAGTTTTAAGTGGTCTTTTCCATGAAAATGCCTTCAATTAACCGGAAAATCATATTTTTCAACATTTTTCAAATTTTTTATTAACTTTGGCCAATTAGTTGTAATTTTTAAATTAGTTGTAATTTTTAAATTTTTATCGTTGCTTTCATATGTATATATCCCGCAATAAAGTCAAAATATTAATAAAGTGGGTAGCTAGTTTAGAAGTCTTTGACATATTAGGCCCGTTGCGTTTATTTTGACTCAACCCGAATAGACTTATCCAAGTTTATTCTAGCTAGTATCCTTAACCATGTAGACCTTAATTGGTTTATTAGGCTAAGTATCCACGAGTCTCATTACTTGAGATTTTAAAATTGTGGAGGACGAGAAATGATAGAGTCAATTATAAGTCGGTATTCTCGCGCAAGCTCACTTGGTGTAATTATTCGCCTATTCTCCCATCACTTGCTAATAATTTATCTGCAATAAGTAAGGTCGTACGATTTGAAAAGTTACTTAGCTTCTAGCCCAAGATCGTTTAAAAGTTGCTCGGTAATGATAAGAGTTCATAGCCAAGGCATAACTTATGAAGCGGGGCGCGAAGATTGGCGAGTCCGAAAAGGCCCTAACAAGGCATGAGGATTCAATTTTATTGCTGAAGATCCAAGTGATGTGAAAAGCATTATTCCTAAAATCAATATGAAGGATCAAGACTCACGACGAAAAGCAATCAACTCCCATAAAGATCATGGAGAAGTCTATCCGAAAAGACCCTAACAAGGTATGAGGATAAATAGATCCAAGTCCGAAAAGGAGGCGGATCGTTGTATCTCAAAATCCCAATTAGAGATTGAAGAAATAATCATGAAGTCGTGGTCAACAAAGTTGGAGTACCCCTCAAAAGTCTCCAAGTGAAGAAACTCTATTATGATGAGAAGACCATTATCTCAAGAACGTCTCTCGAAGATATGAAGTATGAAGTACATGCCAAATATCGGCCCGAGAAAGGTCTCAAATCGTGAACCAAGTTATGCCAAGATATGAACTTTTTGATATCCCGAGAAGCAGTTTTAAGAGATTTTGTCCTTTAGCTAACTATTGATCAAATCGTCCTACTTTGCTTTCAGCCCTAATAAACTATCGAAATAAGTCCAAAAATGCATCTTCATGATCATTCTAAGACAAAAATAAAATATAAGAGATACACCTAGGAATAAGGGAGTTTAAGCATTTAATTAAGCCATGTGTGTAAGTGTTTGAATTGCTAACTTATAATAACAATGATCTCGTTTTTAAGCTTAGTTTGGGGAACGTGAAACTTGAGGGTGATAAATCTTCGCAGCACCAAAGCCCTAATGTAAGTCATCGATTTCTTTGCAAGTTATTTCCATGTAGCTATTTTCAAGTGAAAATGGTTTTCTATCCCTTTGTTACCTTTGAAGTTTTATTTCTTTAATTTTTGTTTAGTAGAATTTAAATAAGGCCAAGATTGATTAATTATGAGAAAAGTGTAAATTTGCTTTATCACTAAGCATTGCATGAGGGCATGGCAATGGTTAAGTGTCGGGGATTTGATAGGTGTGTAAACACCCATCCTTTTACCACTTAATTCGGGCTAAAACGAGACCAAAACACGTATTTAATATCATTTGTTTGGAATTATGCGTGGTTTTTGTGTTTATTGTGTTTTCAGAGCCAACCGGATGAATATTGAAGAAAACATGGGATTGCACGGGTTTTACTGAGGAAAAGGACTCAAGATAAAGTCTATTGTCCAAGAGATGCAAAAGATTTGAAGTCGCTGGGCCTATTCGAAGATTTATCGAAGAAAAGGACCAAAGATGGAAGATTTATATAAGTCGAAGAAACTCAAGTCTATTAAACGAAGAAATTAAAAGATGAGTTGAATTTAATCGACAACAAATCCCGAATCAGAATCGAAAACGGAAACTTTTCTGAAAAGACGAAAATACAAGAAGAACGGGAGAAAGCCCACTCACCAACTAAAGGACAAGCCTATATAAAGAGTTCCCTCACACACATTTAGAAGCTAGCCTAGAGTTTTCTCTCCTCCCCTTTTTTCTCTTTTTTGTTCGTTCCATCACAATCACCACTAGGGTGATTGATGATTTTAATCTTTGTTCTTCCAATCTTGTTGTTTTAATCTTTGTTTAATCTTGTTAAAACATTAATCATTCAATACAAAGTCTTGTTAAATCTTTCCATTTAATCTTGTTCTTCATCATCTTCTTTTGCAAGTTCTTAAGTTTTCCATTTGATTCAAGTTTGATCTTAAAAAGTTGTTGATTTAGTGTTTTTATTGGTGGGATTTGTTGTCTATAGTATTTAAATGATTTGTGTTTAATTTGGTAAAACCTTTTTAAGTATTTGGTTTGATTTTGATTAAAATTCGAGCTCCTTGTTCTTCGTTGTCTGCTACTATTCTGGGTTTCCAGAACTTCCGAATCAAGCAATAGTTCCGAATGAAGCATTAAACTTCCGAACGAAGCAAATGTTCCGAATGAGTTTGTCTAGCAAATGTTCCGAATGAGTTTACTTTGAAAAACTTCCGAACCGACCCTTCATCCGGAAGTCTCAAAACTTCCGAATCAACCCTTCATCCGGAAACTTCCGAACCAACCCTTCATCCGGAAGTATAAAAACTTCCGAACCAAGCCTTCATCCGGAAACTTCCGAACCAAAGCAGAAAGTTCCGAACCGACTTATTTTCCAAAACTTCCGGATCAGTAAGTTCCGGATGAGTGTAAACTTCCGAACCAAGGTTAAAGTTCCGAATCAATTTTCCTGTTAGGTTACTGTTTGTCTGCTTTACTGTTTCTTTATGTTTATTGAACTTTAACTTCAATTTTAATTTTAATCTTAATTTTAATCTTAAGTTTAATACAAGTCTTGTTAATCATAATTAAAGTAATTCTTTTGATTTAAGTTTTCATTTCCACTTTTTATTAGACTAGAAAACCAAACCCTTTTATTTAGTAACCAAGAACAATCATTCCACTTAAGACCGAGATCAATTCGAGAGGATATCGAGAGTAAAATTGAACCTAGCAAAAACATGTATCATGTACCAACGCATTTGTCTGGTCAAACACCTCTATAAGATGTTGGACAATAACCGGGTCCAAAGAACTCGCCGATTGGCCCCCAAAAGGTGCAAGACGGTTACGGACCTCATTTTGCGTGTCGTATATGTACAATTGCAGGAACTCAGGCCTCTTGCCTTCCTCAGGCAGGAGTGATCCGATACGGTGGTACACATGGCCAAAAATTTTGAAGACATATGGGCCTGCCGACTGGTTAACGATCTCGTCAATCTTAGCACCAAACGACGTCATTGCAAACATTTGATTGTAAGCACGGATGTTCTCCATAAAATGCCTAGTTGTGAGCAATCGCTGAATCATTGGCGGAGGTGGGGGTGGTTGTGGAATGAACATCCTACCACCACCGCAACATGAATGATACTCGGGCTCCCTACTATACTGTGTACCCTTTAGGCGCTCGTTATGCCAGAAAAGTGTGTGACAGAAACGACAGCGGCACGTGCAGTCCCCGAGGTCTCGATAAACCGGAACACCTGAAAGTATGATGAACAAATAAGTCCGGGAACAACTAACAGAGTGGAACAACGCAAACCAATACCAAGACACGGACGACTACCTGGAGGGGTTGCCGAGGAACTGGTGCCAACGGCGGGCACCATCGAATAACGCCGTGGCCGGGGTCCAGATCTAGAAATGTTGGCGCCAACGACTGTGGGATTGCTTGTGGTTGGATGAGCTGAGCGAATGTGGCCAGTATTTACAGCGGGTGTCCCTGGTGTCACATGATAGGTGGTAGGTTGGTTGTTGGAGGGGTCTGTGGATATACATTTGGAAAATCAGCAACCGAAAGTGTGAACCCTAAAAAGTAACTGTAATACGTGGCAATAAGAAAGCCTGACCAGGAGGAGGAGTCATAGGTCCACCCGCGGGCGATGCTAAAATAACTCGTCGCCTACCAGCAGGCCTGGTTCTGTTTCCCCGCTGGGGAGGATGAGGTGGGAGCACGTGGGTGCTAGAACCGGGCGAATCACGGTGAGTATTCATGTCATTTTCTCTTGAAAGGTCTGGTGGTCCTACATTTGATCACCCAAATAAGCAAATAGCCTAACTGTCTGGTGGAATAAAGCCGCTCGCGGAAAGAAAGACTGACCAGCTTGGGGTTCCGCGGGGACATCTGGAGGCTGTTCAAAAAATAACCGCCGTCTAGCAGCAGGCCTGGCTGATTCCTCATAGGGTGGTGTCTGAGACGGGGGTGTGTGTGGCTGGCTGGTAACGGCAAAAGGTGCTGCTCCTGTATTTAACAAAGCGAATAAGCACATGGGTTTGTCAAACGCTTGAACGAAAAAGCATACGGCTAACACAAACCTACGGAAACCATGGGCAGTTGAACAGGACATCGAGCATTAACATCATTTTGTCTTGACAGGTCTGGTGGCCCTACATTTAAGCACCTAAATAAGCAAACACCCTAAGTGTGTGGTGGAATAAAGCTGTTTGCAGAAGGAAAGACTGACCAGCTTAGGGTTCCGCGGGGACACCCGAAGGCTGTTCAAAAAATAACCATCGTCTGGCAGTAGGCCTGGACGATTCCTCATAGGGTGGCGCCTAAAACGGGGGTGTGTGTGGCTGGCTGGTAATCGCCAAAGGCGTTGTTCCTGTATTTAACAAAGAGAATAAGCACATGAGGCTGGCAAACGGTTGAACGCAAAAGAGTAAGGCTAACACAAACCTGGGAAAACTGTGGGCAGCGGGACAGGACACGGTGCTTTCCTTTTCCCAAGTAGGGATGGCTGAGGTGTCAATGGGCTCGCCTTGGAAACATTTGAAACATTCATGTTACCCCCCAGCGGGTGATCAAAACCTGGTGGTCGTGGTAAGTCCATTTTAGCAAACAGGGTTATCGCATAAATGGTTATCTAAGTGGCCATACACGTGGTAAACTAAAGACAAACCATCCTGGGGGCAGACCGGTGTACTTGGCGGGAATGGGGAGTCTAAAGAGGACGCACTACTGTTTCTTTTCCTTTTCCCAAGCGGCGAAGCATGAGAACCGGACCCAGGCGTAGTATTTGCGGGAAAAGCAGAGATGGTAGGCCCCATGTCCTGGCCAACAGCATCGTTTGTTCCTGCATCAACCACAACGACTAACGACACCGAGACAGGGATGCAAAATTAAAGGAAATAACCAATGTAGCACGAACCTGCGGTATGCTCGGGCGGATGTGATGGGTGTGAGATCAATGTGTCAACAGGGGTGCGACATTCGGCCAAAGCACCCAAAAAAGGTCGGAAGTCCTGAGCTTGTCGATCTCGGTTTGCACCAGTAACAGAAGAAGCACCCAATATATCGGCCAACAGGCCCGGCTGAGGGAGAAGCGAAATGTCATTATCGGCAATGTACTGGGCGTAGGCAGCTGCAAACAAAACCAAAGTTAAAAACACAGGAAAGCCATCGTCACACATAACCGGGTAAATGTATTTGTGAGGAAAAGAGAAATCACAAACCTCTTATTTTAGGGTTCCAACCACCACTTGCTCGATCTATTGCAGAACAGTTGTAACATACGGGCACGGGACGGGCAACAGAACGCAACCGACAAACTACACAGATTTCCAAGCGGGGAGACGGACCAGACATAATGACTATGGACAACAGCAGGCAAAAAAAGGAAAACAGTCTAGGGAAAGAGAAAGAGTGTGAAGCAAAATGCAACGGACCACAAACTACACGATTCATAAATGTCATGGAAAATCATATCGTAAACCTAACCAAACATGAAGAAACATGGAAGCGCATGTGGGATCATAATATAACAGGAAACATATACGCCTAACCTACCAGGTCAACAAAGGCAAACAAATCTATAACCGAATAAAGTGCAGCCGCAAAAGAAAGATTCACCCAACCACATGAATAAAAGGCTACCAACATCTATACGACAAAAGATCAAGAAATATAAGCAAGTTTGAGCATATGGAAACTATTAATCTATATTACAAAACACCAACAAATGTAAGAAAGCATACCAACATCTATGTTACAAAAGATTAACAAATATAAGCAGGTCTAAGCATATGGAAATTATCTATATCACAAAACACTAACAAATCTAAAAAATCATAACAACATCTATATTACAAAAGATTGACAAATATAAGCAGGTTTAAGCACATGGAATAACAAAGGCAGTATATGGAATACTGACATTATCTATATCACAAAACACTAACAAATCTAACCAGGTTTAAGCATATGCAATAACAAAGGGAACATATGGAGTAACAAAACACAACAAACACAGATTTGTGTGTATATCAACCACGAAAGCACAGTTTAACGAAGGACAAAAACAATTGTAAGAAACAAAAAAGGTTAAATTGTACAAACCTTTGTAGGCTGGATAAGCAGCAAAGCAAAGAGGACTAAGAGCGACTTTAGCAACACCACAAAATAATGGAAACCAGCAAAGAAGAGTAACAACGACTGTAGCAACACCACTAATAATGGAAACCCAACTACAACTATGTGGCGATGCTGGTATATATATGGATGCAAGAGGCACATCATCAACAGACACCATCGCGACACGGGTTAATTGCAACGGTTAAGATTGGGTTTCTGTAGCCACTACGACTCCTGTAGCCACTACACAACGGACAATCGTAATTAATGGCAAGGGGCAAACTTGCAATGGACATCCAATTAACCCCAATATTTAATTGGCGAAAGGCCAATTAACCCTCAATTAAACCAACAACTGGACAACTGCAATTAATGGGAGGGGGAAGACATCCAATTAACCCCAGCGAAAGGCCAATTAACCCTCAATTAAACCAACAACAGGACAATCGCAATTAATGGGAGGGGAAAACATCCAATTAAGCCCCAATTATTTAATTGGCGAAAGGCCAAATTAACACCAATCAAACCAACAACGGGGATTAATGAATGCATAACGGGGATCAATGAATGCATAACGGGATCCGTAAAATCAAATAACGGAAAGGTGTAGGTGCTAGTGTGTGTTTTGGTTGTGAGAGAGTTTTTTGGCTGTGAGAGGGGAAAATAGTATTATAAAAAGCGGTTTGTGAGGAGAATCACTGTTCCTATGGATGCGTGATTCTCCTCCTTTATATAAAGGTTAATGAGTTTATTTACCATAAATATCTAGAAAAAGATTACACTGTTCTTGAAAGCAATTATTTTAGGGAAGTTCTCACTTTTATATCTCCGAGTTACTTTTGTTAAAATCACTTTTTATAAAACAAAGTCTAACAATAAAATCTTGTCACATAGAAACATTTAACAGATTGAAGTTATGTCAAAACCTCGTGCATGTAGATCTCGAGTGCCGGTGATAGCTAATATGTTTGCTATCTTTAAATGACATGTATTTTGTTCTTGCAGATATTTTAACAACTTCTTTTTCTCATATTTGTTGAATAGTCAAATTATTTTGGTTATTGGTGTATTCAATAAATAATGTGGTGTGTTTTATAAATGATTCACTTTTACTTATCTCTTTTCTAATTTTTAAAAATTATTTTACTAAAGCATGTTATACAAACTGATTACCTATACATTTTTTTATCCTTTTTCGCTTACCAAATCACGGTAATTTTTTATTTTTAAAGCGATATATGTAACAAATTTATTGCTTGATTCGAACATGAAACGAACAAACCAAAAACTCTACGGATCAAGAAAAATAATGACCCCGCCCGTTGGACGGGTTACGACGCTAGTATATATATATATATATATATATATATATATATATATATATATATATATATATATATATGTGTATATATATATATATATATATATATATATATATATATATATATATATATATATATATATATATATATATATATATATATATATATATATATATATATATATATATATATATATATATATATATATATATATATATATATATATATATATATATATATATATATATATATATATATATATATATATATATATATATATATATATATATATATATATATATATATATATATATATATATACTAGCCTTTAGACCCGTCCGGTGGACGAGCTAACTTTAAGTATATATTTAATGAAAATTGAAGCTATGTGTGTTTTATTATAAGTTTAATATATATACTGTAGTGTAAGTTATGACATTAATATTTTAAGAATGTAGCATAGAATAGACAAAAATAACGTAGTTTAATATATTTTATTTATTTAAGAATATTATGAGTTAATTAAATTTGCATACGTTAACGTTATTAATAAGTTTGTTACATTAAAATATTTTAAAATTTTAATAATATTATATAAATATTTTATGTATTTTGAATTTTATGAGGTAATAAATTTTGTATATGTTAATGTTATGAATAACGTTTTTGCAATTTTTTTGAAATTAATCTTATTGTTAAGTTTTTTTTGTTAGCAAAAACATTATAGTTAAATATTTTTTCAAATGATTTTGTTTTATAAGTTTTGTGGTAAAGTGTATTCTAGCACAAGTAAGCCCAAAAAGCTCATTCTTGGTATTATTTATTGGCACGTGTACAATATAGCAACAATATATAGCCCAGTCCAAAACTTGACAGTTCAAATATCTAAAAATATTTTTATTTTAGTAAGTCAAATTATTGTGAAATATTTGTAATTCGTATTTTCTTTTTGAAGCATTTTATGGAAACCCTTTAATGAATTACATGTGTCATTTTATATAATTTTGTATTTAACGCATCATTTGTAATTCCTATTTTCTTTTTGAAGCATTTTTTGGAAACCATTTAATGAACTACATGTGTCATTTTTATAGAATTGTATATTTAAGGTATTGTTTCACAATCTTTCCTTATATGCTTTTATAAAATTTTGTATTTAAGGCACTATTTGTAATTCCTATATATATTTCTACAGAATTTTGTATTTAAAGCATCATTTGTAATTCCTATTTTCTTTTATAGCTTTTTATGGAATCATTTTTATATAATTTTATATTTAAGGCATTGTTTCTCCATCCTTCTTTATATATTTTTATAGAATTTTGTATTTAAGGCATCATTTGTAATTCCTATATATATTTTTATAGAATTTTGTATTTAAGGCATTATTTGTAATTCCTATTTTCTTTTTGAAGCATTTTATGGAAACCTTTTAATGAATTACATGTGTCATTTTTATAGAATTTTGTATTTAAGGAATTATTTCACCATCCTTCCTATATTAGGGTTTTTGATTTGATTTGATTTGATTTGATTTTTTTGATTTGATTTGATTTGATTTGATATATATATATATATATATATATATATATATATAAATATATATATATATATATATATATATATATATATATATATATATATATATATATATATATATATATATATATATATATATATATATATATATATATATATATATATATATATATATATATATATATATATATATATATATATATATATATATATATATATATATATATATATATATATATATATATATATATATATATATATATATATATATATATATATATAACTATGACTTGATACCACACCCCTAATCTCAGTCATATGTGACATGGAAGCTATTAGCCAATAGTATTTCAAAAATCCCTTAAAGATCTGAATTTTCCATGTTTTTTAGGATTTGAAGTCGTAGATTTTAAAAATCGCGTTTTGGAAACGCAGTTTTGAAAATCGCTTTTCAAAACGCAGTTTTGATAAAATTATCGAAATTTATTAGTAAATGCCAATGACAAGAATTAACCCTAGGTTTGTTTGTTATAGTCCAAGCAACTTTACCAATTATTCTAACCAATTGTTTGTGATTTTCCCTTAAAAACTCTAATAATAACTCCTCTATAACGTAACACAAAAATCCCAATACATATCCATTCCTAGATTATTGTTTTAAAATTAATCCTAATTTATACAAAACAAAATATATTGATCTGTATTTTCTCTAAAACCATTTGCAAACCCTAAAACCTTAAAACACCCTTCGACTGTTTTCTTTTGTCCAAAGTCTAGGTCACATTTTACTATAAGGGGATGTCTCCATCTGGATCCATTCTGTGTTGTACCAGAAATAGAAACTAACAACCTGGAACAGCCATTACTTGTAAGTGAATAACAATGTTTTTTTTCTACTTATGTATCTGTGAGTGATGTTGATCCATGTTTCCAACATCTGATGGCTCCATGGCTAGTTAACTTTCATTTTCTTTACCTAGAACTGACAGGAGTGGGTAACTTTCATTTTCTTTACAACCAATTTAGATTGTTTGATCTTTATACTATTTTCTTTCCTTTTGTCATTTTTTATTTTTCTTATTTGACCCATTTGAGATATTACATGCCCGAATCAGTATGTATCAGTAACTGGATGGATTAATTTGACCCATATTTTATCTCCGCAAAGCTTTAGTTTTGACCTATTTGAATTTGAATTTAAAGCAGTATGCACGAAAGAGAAAGAGAAAGAAAAGAGATGATTGCAAGAACCCACAAGGTGATTCTCGTGTTATAAGAGGGTATCATGACTATAGAACCCCCACCAAATATGTAGATCCTTTTTCACCAACATATGGTGCGTCTACCCTTGCTTTGTATCATTTAGTTTCTTATTCAATGTCTACCTTGAAAATGCTTCCACACGAGTATCTACAGGTAATTCAAGACACCCGTTAATTGACAATTTCTATAGTAATTTTACTTAAGTTTTTAATCTTGCACATGTTTGAAGGAATATGTACACGTAAATAATATATGTCCGGATGTCGCCCCGAGCCTAAGGAGACTCACGTGTTAATACGTAAAAAAATTATACATTAATATATTATCGTAATATATTAATTAGTGGTAAGCTATTACGAACTTTAATTAATTAGTTACTTAACGTCTTTTTACAAACAATAGTTAAACGTTAACTATAATATAGAAATAGTAAAAGAAAGTTTGTAATTAATGCCCTTTGTTTTTATCGTAGTTTTGGTTTCTATTTGGTATATGATAAACCGACTTATGTATTGTATATATGCATGACTTGGTCATTATTTATATTCCAAGGTCAATAACCAAAAGGTAAGCTACGATAAAGAAAAGAACAATAATCGACTTGTATTCCATGGTTTGATTTTGCGATCAAGATTTGTGTTTATTTGTTTTATGAAAACAAATATTGATTAGCTTATTACTATTAGTACTAGCATATTTAATTTTTTCCTATAACGTATTGTGTGTGTACTCTTAGAGAGATCATTGTTTGATTTTTGGGTTTTCGTTTATATTGGTGGTTCGATAAAGGAGTTTAATCCATTGCTAAAAGGTACGCAATTCTTTATCGTTTATGTTAATTACTTGTCTATACGTAATTTTATACTTCGCTGCGTACTCGTGTATATTAATGTGGTTAATATGGCTAAGGGTTTTTATAAATTCCAACAGTGGCATCACGAGCCGTTCGTATAGATTTTAATTACATTTAAAAAGAACGAAAGAGATAAAATTGTGTAAACTTACTATGATGGCGTTTGAATTATTTTATTAGATGATTAGTTTTTCATAAACCCTAATTAGGGTTAATAAAATTAATTAGACAAACCCTAAGTTGTATGCAATTTTTGTTGATAAATATGTTGTTAATTGTTAATTAGTCATTATTTATCACGTTGTTAATTGTTAATTTATGGTTTGATCCATGGGAATCATGCAAGTTTACCATGGATCATGTGTTCTTGATTAATTGATTTAACTGAAGTCATGATTGGTGTGGTATTCATGAAGTATGTGATTAATTGTTAATTGTATATATGTTTTAGGTTAATGTTTATTTGTTTTGCTTTTGATTATAATTGTTATATATCATACGTAATTTGCAAAAGTACTATCTAGTTGAAAGGCTAAGGTTCGGGAAGACTCATCAAGACTTCGGTCTTGTAGATACCATTGCCCTATAATACCTGACTACTTGTAGTCTCCTTATCTTGCATACTATTTAGGAAGCCGTGTATAGTCTAGGGTTTGAATGATTTTAATCATTTTTTAATCTTTTCCCGTGATAAAATAAAACTTTTTATATAGAATACATGTTGAATCGTCAATTTTTATGATATCACTATTTATACAATTGAATTGTAAGTTAAATAAGTGATGTCTATAATTAACGAATTGAGTAAATTTGTTAAATTATCATGATACAAAGATGTTGCATGCTTCTTTGTACATGTTTTGAAATTGTCAAAATTTATACCCTTTGAAATAAGTTTATTTTCCATCCAACTCGTAAAAGCACTTGCACTTACTCTTTCATCATACGTTAGACTGTGGTGATTTTGTAACCCAAGGTGATATAATACACTCGATTGTGAGACGTCGGTGCTATATAATCACGGTTTTTGGTTAGGCGACTTAAGCAAGTTAAGATAGGTGAGACCTTAACTTGTGGCAATAGATGTGATAAACATGTTCGCTTTTTCACTTTTGAATTGTCACAAGTGATGTATATAAAGTTGAGTCCCATAATTCTAGAAGTTGTATTGGATGCAATTATTGAACGTCAATTACCCCTTGAATATCATAATCACTAGCAGATCAACTGATGCGGTGGTGGTATGTCTTGGTGGATTCTAGCTTTTAGAAAATTAATTGTTTATTTATAAACATGGGTATTTAATTTTTTATAAAGATAATATTATCGAAAATACTAAAATTGAATTTTGCGATTCTTTTAAAAGTATTATTGCAACAAAGTTCCATAAACTATTGCTTGTTTGACAAACAAAGTCTCGTTTTCTTGTAAGAAAGAAAGAGACATATACCTATCCTTTTTCGGTGCAAGGAAAAGCTATTACTAGGTGCGATTGGATTATTGTAATTATCAATCTTTAAGTGAACTTAAATGATTAAGTAGATTTGCACAACTTATTGTTTCAGGTAGATCTCATTAATCTTTTTGAGTTTTTGAGCATCTTTCAAACTAATAAGTCTCTTAGCAATCTCTAGGAAAGCAATACTTCTTTTGTTCTTTACATGTCGACCCCCTTAAGGCTATAATTGATAGAATAAAACAAGTGTTTTGTTTGTTTATTGTGATTATAATAACTAGCTTTATTTATCATAGTTATTATGTTTTAACCCAACGTAGGCACTAAATACCCTTATTGAATGGTAGGCCTAATATGGAGGAAATTGCATGCCAGTTTTCAAGTTAATGAAAGTATGATAGATCGTCTCTCATCTACATGGTAGAAATTTATACACTCTCCATAATACATAAGTAATTGTTACTTCTAGGTATTTAAAGCGAGTAGGAAAGTATAAATCGCTATTTAGTTTTCACTGGTGAAGTAACATTTGTAATGTTGTCAAATCCAGTGGGAGCATTGCATTTTTTTATTACTGGATATACATTAATGTAATGTTGTCTAATTCAGTGGGAGCTACAAACTTGTTTACCTTCCTAGTACTCCATATTATTTCTAGTTTGACTTGAAATAATAACTTACTTTCAAAATATGAAGAACCATAGTTTCAAGATAAATGCATTCTATTTTATATGATTATCACTTTTGAAGTATTTTTCATATAATAATTATGTAGAATTTCTTATAAACTATATGGTTGACATTCTACTAGTTATTCAAATGTACATAACATTATCATATTGTTCACATAAACTACTGCGTTTCATGGTTGTTTATATTCGTCTGTGATGTTGTGCCGTGCACAAGTGGGAGAAATCTTTATTGTGTGCAAGGTACAACACATAACAATATGACAAATGGTTTCTTGAGCACGAGATAAGAATCTAATACTGCGAGATAAGAATCTAATACTCTATTAAAGCTTATATATTTAATTGTCAATGTATGTTGTCTTGTTTAGAAGATGTCAAGATATGAATAACAAGCTACTTCAACTAATTTGTTTATATTTATTGGAATGTTTCTTGAAATCCACAATATTATAAATGAAGTACGCAATTAACTTAAAATAACTATTGAAGTTGTTCAAGTTACTTTATGAATGTTTATGTCTCTTGTAAAGCATAAGCATATAGTCTTTAAATTGTTAAAAGACTTATAAACATAAAGTAAATAGTTTACTTGTTATATATTCTTGTTAATGAATATGAAGTCTTTGAATTATTCAAAGGATAAACAATGTATATATAGTTATTGAACCATTTAAAAATGTATACATTAGAGCATGCACTAGGTTTTATATATTATATAATTTCAATCTTGTGTTGACGCAATTGCTAAGTATTTAACCTAAAAAGAATTAAGTTATTTAGGGATTGTCATATAGTATTACAATCTCAAATACTCATAGAATGTCTTGAGTGATAAATCAAATTATTTAGAATTATTTGATGTTGATAACTTGAAATACTTTACCTCCAAAAGTTGTCAAGGTTTGGAATTGAGTATACAAAGTATATACTTAAATATTAATCTGACCTAAAAGGAAATTAAGACACCATCAAGCTATGGAATGTGATGAATCACATTGAGTCTTTTAAATTGATGTTCTGAATTTGTCAAGAACTATCAAGGTATATTGTGAACGTGTCCTAAAAGATAACAATTTGTTGTTGCACTACATGCTAAGTATTTGAAGAATAGTCTCTGATTACTAAAAGAAAGCGGGAGGACTCGTAGATCTTTAAGAGATAAATAACAAAATACGCAACCTTCTAAATATACTAGCGAATGTCATAATGATGGTTGAACATCATGATGATAGAACTCACATTCATATATCTGTAAGGATGTCTTTAGTACTTGATGATATATTGATATGTCAATACTAAGGAATGTATGTTTGAGGATCATGGTGACCCTACTAACCATATAGATGTATTATTGAATCTTGAATGTCAGTATTAAATAAAACTATGAATGAGTAGATGCAAGTACATAGAAGATAATCAGTTTTTGGAAACTTGATTAATCTTTAACCAATCGGTTAGACCGTGAGGTGAATATAAGTTTCATTAGTGAAAGACTCATATGGACAATATTGTACACATGATTAATGCACAATATGTGACAGAAAAGTTCTATATGTATTAATAAAGATGATTTATTGTCATGATAGTTTTTTAATGATAAATATGACAATGTAATATTTAAACTCTTTTGCACGATTACATTAGCGAGGACGAAGGTGATCAAAGTGTTTATAAATTACAATAATCTTTATGAAGTGTACATAATGAAAGAATCCATGTAGGGATTAATGCATGCATCTAAGGAATATATCTCAAGTCTAATTATTAAATCCATGTTTTGATTTTTAATTAGATCTAAGATAACTTGTAAGTACATCTAAAAGCTAGTGGGAGTATTATGTTTATTTCTTAAATCACATATGATGTATAACATATGGAAAGAAATATTCCATGTAAGCTAGATGTTAAACCTTAGCTTAGAATAAGGTTTCATATGAAAGGGTTGAGAAATTAAACGTATGACCTTGATATGTATGTTTATTGTAATAAACATTCGTGGTTAATGAAATCTAACACAACATGAAATATCATTTAGAAAGTCTCAATGAATATATCTCATTTGATTAGACATAAGATGAAAACTTAAGGGATTCATCATGTAAATCATATTGTGTGTATGGATAGTTGTAAAACTTGTATAAGTACAAGATGATTTGACAACAACGATTGCTTAAAGAGAAAATCATTTAGATGATTAGTACAAATGTTATGATAAGATTTATTTGGGATAGAATGATTATTACTAACTTTAATTGTTTCATGTAATGAATATTCTATATGATAATAAAATGTAATTATCATTGTTGACAAACTTAGAGTTTAGAAAGACACCAAATATTATCATAATAATAATTTATATTTTATAGATTATAATATATCATAGTGATGTTTCTAGACATGGATGATAGATTGATTGATATAATACTCAATGCTACTCATGGCACGATTTCATCTTTGATGATGATTATGTGGACTACTATGTTCAATTGAGCATAATGTTGCAATACATATTAAAAGAATAAAAAATACTTTATAGTTTAAGAAGCTATTAAATAAGATTGTTTTCAATAAGGTGTTTTGTTGGACTCACACACCTTATAGGATGTACAACAACAATACTCCCATTTTGTTGTGTGTTAATATGTAAAAACGTACATAATAACAATCATTATATATGTTCAGAGATTTTCACAATTGTGAATTTGAAATAAGTATTCTCAAAATTCCAAAGATCAAACCTAGTATATTTTCATGAAATATATGCCTTGACAACAAGTATGATCGTCATATCTTGAGGCATGATTTTCAACTAAGGTTATCATGCATTGATCTTTTAGTTTTTGGATAAAGGATATTGTTAAACAATAATTATTTTATGAATTGAAGTATTGGATATATTTGTTTTCTTTAATACTTATTGGTCCTATTTTTACATGTTTAAATCCTTGAATAATACGTTATTCTAAATTGTCTATGTCGATTGATTATATGGGAATATAATTGAATTACGACATATATGAGAGATGGTAATATTCGTAGAATATGTAAGAATGGTTAACCAACTCATACGATATCCAAAAGTTGTATATCAGACATTTCCTACTAACAAGTCAATCACTTTATGGATTAGCGTCTTTAAGTGAATCTTGTAAATGATTTACATTACTAAATCCTTTGACTTGAGATGTAAGCAGGTCTTATATATGTGGATGGTACTTTTTGCTATAGTTCTAACGCTATCCTGAATAAGGTAGTAATAAAGGCTATAATCATTTATATCTTGAAGCATGTAAGAGGCACGTGTAGTCAAGATAGAATTTGTTCATTCAACTAGGATTGAAGAATAATGATACTGGGCCACTCGTTAATTAATTAGACGTTTGTATGGCCATACCCAATGGTAATCTAGATTTGTCTCGATTATATTGGTAATCTATATTAATTATGTAATGCGAGAAACAAAATAGTTAAAATGGAATGACTTTGATCCATATCCATTATTAACATGGCATTTGAAGAACAAAGGCATTGTAAATATTTTATGTCATTTAAATGTAATTTATCGAAAACTACACTCGAGAGGTTTTGGGAGCATTGGCGTGTTTCTAGACGCTAACCAATGTTATTATATTATATTATTGTACATGTCCAAGTGGGAGCTGAAGGAATATGTACACGTAAATAATATATGTCCGGAAGTCGTCCCGAGCCTAAAGAGACGCACGCGTTAATACATAAAACAATTATACATTAATATATTATCGTAATATAATAATTAGTGGTAAGCTATTACGAACGTTAATTAATTAGTTACTTAACGGCATTTTACAAATAATAGTTAAAAGTTAACTATAATATAGAAATAGTAAAAGAAAGTTTGTAATTAATGCCCTTTGTTTTTATCGTAGTTTTGGCTTCTATTTGGTATATGATAAACCAACTTATGTATTGTATATATGCATGACTTGGTCATTATTTATATTCCAAGGTCAATAACCAAACGGTAAGCTACGATAAAGAAAAGAACAGTAATCGACTTATATTCCATTCTATGGTTTGATTTTGCGATCAAGATTTGTGTTTATTTGTTTTATGAAAACAAATATTGATTAGCTTATCACTATTAGTACTAGCATATTTAATTGTTTGCTATAACGTATAGTGTGTGTACTCTTAGAGAGATCATTGTTTGATTTTTGGGTTTTCATTTATATTGGTGGTTCGATAAAGGTGTTTAATCCATTGTTAAAAGGTACGCAATTCTTTATCGTTTATGTTAATTACTTGTCTATACGTAATTTTATATTCCGCTGCGTACTCGTGTATATTAATGTGGTTAATATGGTTAAGGGTTTTTATAAATTCCAACAATGTTATCATTCCCATTCTTAGTAAATGCAAGCAATAACCATATTTATGATGCACCACCTGAGGTATTTAGTTAACCCTCTACTTATTAGTAAATGCTCACAAGTGGGTGGTTACAAGTATATCACCTTGAATGTCTCTCAAACATCCGAGATAGTTTTTTGGTAAGAGTAATAGCCTATACATTTCGAAAGCTGATACATTTTAATATCACACATTCTAAGGCGCATTTTGGGAACACACTTTTCTCCTCTCAAAAAATTTTAAATAAGCTGACAACATCTTTCAATCTAACTCACTGCTCAAATAAGCATACCCAAACTCCCAAACACCCCTGAATTCATAAAATAATCATGTTCTTTCTTCACATTTCTCTTACTGCACTAATTCACAGCAACGAATCGACAAGACATGATGACTTGTCAGAGTTTGATGAGGGGAAGCGTATGCGCATAGCTGCAGGCGTAGGCTTGCTAAATAATTCACAACATATCGTTTCATGATGTGTTTCCTTTAGTACTTTTCCCTATCTCAGTAGCTTTTGATCTTAATCATAGTCGCGCCATCTTACATAATTCTGATTTTACTTGCTAATTTAGGATATTAGGTATTATAGTAAACTCTTTTCAATAGGTTCCCTAGAAAGCTTGCTTTATCCGTGTATACCGGTCAGTGCACTCTTAAGAAGACCCGTGTATAGACCAATAGTCTTTTACCCTCAAGCATTAAACACATGGTACTACAAAGATCAAGTGTGAGTGTTTTGTTACACAAGGGTCAATTTCCTTTGATACAATGTTTAAATAGCTAAAGACCCATCATTCAACCAATCAACTGCTAATGCTACTCCAGATATCAAGCTTAAATTTGTTTTTATTAGAATTAAAGAAAATTAGAAGGTTTTCTGGTATTGCAACATTTAAATTAGTTGGTTCTCTTGTATGGCAGTACATATAAAGAGAATATGAATATGGGTACAAGCTAGACATGGCACATGTTTTTTCTGTCAATATTTTTGACAACACTAAAAAGTTCTCATGAGCCACAAATGATTGGGTACCTCTAGCAACTACATGAACCTATAAAAGCAATGGTAATATCCTTTTAGATTTTATATTATCAAGGGCTAAGTGGTCTTGCACAGTTGCACTAGCATTGCTTTTCCTTAAAATCACTAGCCTTTGTGTAACACCCCACCTGGATAAGTGGACCGTTACGTGTATTTATGGCGTGCCATCAAAGCATAAGGTAAATGTCCAATTACATTAACTGAGCATAACGGAAATACCGAAATCAAACATCGGTAATCCAACCTAAGCTCAAAACATGAAAAAATAAAATACTGAAGGAAAGGACTAAACAATGTCCAAATAAGCAGAATAATGTAAGAAGTGCATAAAGTAAGGAGTCTGGATAGCTTCCATCCAAATGCACATGCTCTCAGAATCCTAAGAGCGTCCTGGCGTACCTGCAGTTAGAACATGAAAGGGAACTACGGCTGAGCATAACGCTCAGTGAACGGACATAAAGCATGATAAGGAATTACTGAAATGAAATAGATGATGAAATACTGGAGCTATAAGTCTGATAAGTAAAGTTGCAGCAGAAATCTGTGTATAATCTGTAAAGTCTGATTTATAAATAATAAAGCTGAACTGTTATCTGTTAAATCTGAAAACATGCATTTACTGTATTTTAATTGCTAGAACTTATATAGGTCATGTGCTGTAACAACGGTGCATGAATAACTGGAGGGGTGACCTAGTCATGCTGTAGAGGGGTGACCTCTAAATAACTGTAGAGGGGTGACCTCTAAATACTGTGCTGGGTGGAGGGATCAGCTCTAATGTGAAGGATGTAGAGCACACACCACATTCACCCTGATAACTTGTAAATTGATAAGCCTAGGATGCATCCATACGCCCCACTAAACATACTGATAAAATGGCCAAACTGAACATGAGTGGGACGATGCAGGATATCACTCTCCTGCATGTGAGTTACGACACCGGTGCCTCGAGTGCCATGGTTACGGTACCTCCGTAACTAGTACATAAACTGGTCATGCTTGTATATAATGCTCAGGCAATTTATTTAATTATTAATCATGATTACTGATAAGCTTAAACACATACTGGGGAAAACATTTGGCTGCAGACGGGGAATCCTAATCATGCATAGGAAAGAAAGTTCTTACTGAAAGGACGGAAAATCCGTACCTCTTGTCCAGTAAGTGACTGAATGGAAGACTGATGAATACTACTCGGGCTTCACGGAAGCTACAATAATAATAGACGGGAATAAGTGATCTGATCTTTAATTTACTGATTTTATTAGCTTCTTGTCTATTTACTTTATTTCTGACATTCTGATCGAATATTAACCGACAAAACTTCATTTATATTAATTCTTTCCAATATAATAACGACTTACTAATAATTATGTTACGAACCTGTTTTGACGTTAATATAAGGCTATAATAAGCATCCCGTTGAAATATAAGGTTTTCTATATAATATAGTTTCTAAAATAATTTTATTAACTCATTTAAAATACAATTAAAATATTTATAAAACAATTGATAAGAGGTATAATATAAAAATCTTCATCTTATTTATTATAATTTTTCCCCGAGCCTACCGAGATAACCCTTCTCGGTCGCAGTAAACAAATCAACAAAATATATAAAATCTGTCTATTTGAATCTGCGACAGAGAAACTGTCGCTAAAAACTGTCACTAAAAGCTGAGTTTTAAAAATAAAAAAAAACTGCACATATAACAATTCTGTGATAGTACTTAGTGTCACGAAAACTGTCGTTAAACTTAAACAAAACTCATTATTTTCTGTCTATTTTTCCCACTGCTGAAACCCATTGTTCCTACTGCTTGTTTGTTTTATTCCCACTGCTTTCTTTATTTTTCTATTTTGTTTACAGACCCAAACAGCCCCTTACTGAATGGTAATCCCAAATACCCCATGCTGCGACTGCAGCCCCAAACACACCATGTGTGGGTCACGGCTGCCACAATTCACACACACCAAGACCCGGTTTCTCGGTATTTGTGCATTAAACAAAGCACGCCACCCCTTTTCTGATTATTACACGTTTACCATTTGATTTCCTTTGTATAAGTCTAAAACCTTACCATTCGTGATGCAAACTGAAATTAAAGGAAGGGGATTGATTACCTTTATAACCTAGATAAATGAATGACAAAAACACACGAATCAAAGATGACAAATCAGGCCCGAAATTCTTTTTTTTTCTACAGCCGGCGGCCACCAAACCAAGTGGAACCCTAGTTCCCGTTTTTTTGTTACTGTATGTTGTAAATGGATGGGGTTACCCCGTATGTTTTCTTTTGGTAGAAAGGCCGGGCTTAAGGCCCGTGTCTCTTTTTTTTGTAATAACAAACGCAGCCCAACCAAAGTATACACACTTTCTAATTTCCGTGTCGCGTTTTATTACTCTTTTTTTTCGCAAGCGTGCTCGTGTCTAGATCCTAACAAGTATTTTTCTTTTCTGAATAATAATACTTACGTAATACTTGACTAATTACTATTAATTATTTTCTGAAATAATTAATTACGTAACGTTTTAAATAAAACTGAGGATGCGTAATTACTGTTAACGTTTAACTATTTCTGTATAATAAATAATACATACGTAATATTTTCTGAAACTTAATAATTATTTTCTGAATAATTATTATTTGTGATATTTAATGAACTGAGCCTGTGTATATACTGGAGGCTGCGTATATACTGTTTATGTTTATTTAACGCTAAAGCTGAGACTCTGCGTATTTAATATTCCAAATTTTAAATACGGGTTTTACACTTTGAGCTCCCTTGGTTTTCTCCAAATGCAATTAGCTGACTAGCGTATCCTGAAAGTATGTACTTTAAATAAACTTTATTTAGCTTGATATTGTGAAGTAGCACTCAAATATGGACTCACAAGTTATGCAGCAGGTACTTTCGTGTCCTATTTTGTCTTGCATAATGTTAAACCATCTGAATTAAAGTTTTTTGATCACTTTATATCAAATGGAGCCTACTGTACTGGACTTTTACTAGCTAACCGTGTTTGAAACTACTTGAGATGGACCAAGAGTATCTAGGAAATGTTGAGGTACGCAACACGTTTATCACTCTCTTGAATCCAAAAGTTATGTGGATTTACGTTAATTGAGATTATATTTGTAGGCAAATGGGGAAGATTACTTTGTTGAGCCTACAATAGCAGGAGGTCCTTCTATGCTCTTATTAATGTTGGTCTTCTCATAACCACCACTAGAAATTATGTTTTTCGTGCTCTTAAGGTACTTGGTTGTTTTTATATTATGGGTCAAATAGGCTGATTTACATCTATTTCTGTAGAGGTGCCAATTTCTTTCAACCCACTCTGTAATAAGAGAATGTGAACATATAGAACCTCGAGTCGTGGGGATGCTGATCGAAACAACAATGTTGAGAAACAATTTATTCACCGATTTATCCTAAGCTTACTTTTCAGAATGATTATACCTATAATATTGTCTGTTGTAGCATGGCCAGTTTCCTGATACAAAAAATTAATAAACTGTACCAAACATCCTTTGAATCTACTTGACATGCTGTGTAAAACATGGTTGTTTTCACCGAGCCAAAAGTCAGCCCAACATAAAAGAGCAAAAGCCTTGCCACTTTGTCCCATACACTTATTGATCCAATACTATACTTCTAAGGTAACTTACTAACGCTCGGATATGTCAAGACTATATAGGTTACCGCAGAATCATTAATATAGTGCAGAAACACACATTGACCCATAAAATATAGATGTGTGTCATTAGTTTCAATAAGGGAGAGTTTGGATTTGGTGCATATACTTCTATCCAACAAAGGAAATTTACTCACTAATGTATTCTATCTTTTAGTGCAGGATAAGATATATAAATAGAGCCTTTTTGCTTTCTTTTTAGCCGCGACCATTGAAATTCAAAAAAGAAATTATATAATAATCGTAATCTATCTGTTCCAAGTACATTGAATAGTATTTTTTTTTAGTTTTTCATTGTTGTTTTGTTTAATCAGCAACTTCTATTTCTGATAATAATGTCTAAATTTCAATTATAAGATTCTTTATAGACCATAAATATGACCTCATTTGCATGTGTATAAGATAAAGCCATTACTAACTGTATTCTGGGTGCAAATGACCTCCAGCCCAGCTGGTGTGATGCACTGGGTTTACATCCACTGTGGGCTGCAGGTTGTGGGTTCGATCCTTGCGGTCTTCGCATTATGCATAAATTTAACTCATACCTCACACAGGGACACGTGGGGAATTCTCTCTGGAAACCCCTTTGGGAGCTGGGTTTTCCCGCTATGCGGAGCTCGAACTCGGTGTGCTCGTTGAAATATTACGAGTAGGCTTCCGTTTAATTATTTTTCGTGCCAAAAAAACTGTATTATGGGTGTTTTTGTGTATATATAATCTTTTGTCCTCCACGTAAAAGGCTAATCTATGAAACCTGTAAGTATATCTATCAAATGGATTTTGTTTTGATATTAATGGATTTTATTGAAATGTAATTATACACAATACAGAAATAACAAGGTGTCCTTTTAACTTATGATCGTCACTCTACATCAACTGATATTGAAACCTTAGTGCTTGGGTTAAAAAAGAAGTAGTAGGGTTATTGAACAATCACTGGTAAGACTTCATGCTACCTGCTTATATTTGGTGTATAAGATATAAAATTTCACCATTAGATAAATGTTGGAAGTATTAATCATGAGTTATCTACACTTGGATACTTGGAGGGCTACATTGCAAATAAAGTGTGCTAATATTGGATACTTTACCATTTCTGGAGGACTATTTGTGACAACTTATCAAAGACTTAGGAAGCAGCTATAAAAGAAGATAATCTGCTCATTATCTCAAACATCTTGAAAGTCGTCTCACCTAAACTCTCAAAGTTGTTACGTTTTCATCTAGTTCTTGTCTTGTATTTGATCACGTCTTGTGATTGATAGTTTGGTTTTAATCTGTTAGAGTTTATTTTTTGAGTCTGTATTTGTATCGTGTAGCATCCAGTTGGGGACTACACATAGTCTTTTTTATTTGTTGAGTAGCATCCGTTTGGAGACTATCCTTAATATACAGTTTTTATGTAATCTGGTGTTCTTGGTGTTTTCACATAAACAACTTAACTTTTTCACATGGTATCAGAGCTTTGGCTCTTTTTTTGGGATTATTGATCTTTAAAACTAATGTGTTTTGGATTTAATTAGTTGGATCTTGAAGATCTGCTTCTTAATTGGTTTTTTACAAAATTAGGGTTTTTGAAAAATTTGGGGATTTTTTGATTTTTGGATTGGGTATTGTTTTTAGAGGTGTTAATCAGTGATTAACATTGTTAATTGTTCTATTTTTCACTAAATTCTGAAAAACCCTAAATTCAGATATTAGGGTTTTTTCTTGGTAAGTTGTTTTTTGTTTGATTCTTAATCATTGCAGGTTTATTGTTGATTTCCGTTGCTGGTTGTGTTGATTTTGGTATTTCTGATTGATCTTCTTGATCATTATTGGTGGTTGCTTGCGCGTTTAGTAATACCTCTCACGCTCTATCTTCTTATTTTATTTGTTAGAGGGTTTAGGTGTCGTTGGGATCTAGTTTGATTGGTGTTGTGGAGTTATAAGGAGGTTTTATTGGTTGATTTGTGATTCTTGTTGACTATCTGTTTTGTTGATTGTTAGTTTCTTGGTTATTTGTTCTTGTTGATTATCTGTTTTTTTCTTTCCTTGTTTGCTTGCTTGTTATTTCTTGTTTTGACCTTTTTCAAGTCATCAGCTCTTGACCTGCCACCCATGAGTGGTATGGAAGCCTGAGAACTAACTTTCGACTTGATCTTGTGTTCAACGTTTTTGTTGAGTGTTTTGTTGTGTGGTCATTATGTCTACTAATACTAATAATGTGATTAACAGCTTAGATGCTAGTAATCTATTGCATTTGCATAATAGTGATCATACTAGTGGTTCTGTTATTAGTTTAAAATTAACTGGTTCTGAGAATTATAGAGTGTGGGCTACTGCTATAAAAATTGCTTTGCAAGCCAGAAATAAAATTAGTTTTGTTGATGGTACATGTGTTAGAGAGACTTATGCTAATAGTGTTCCATTGTCTAATCAATGGGATAGATGTAATGCTGTTGTTTTGTCTTGGTTGTTGGGTAGTATATCTGAGGATTTATATTTGAGTTTGGTGTATTATGATAATGCTGCTGAGTTATGGACTGAATTGAGAGAAACATATGATAAGCTAGATGGGTCAATCTTGTTTAATTTGTTACAAAAGATTAATAATTTTAAACAAAATGGACTGTCTGTTGCTGAATATTATCATAAATTGACTTCTTTGTGGAGAGAATTTGACATTCTTACTAAATTGACTCCTTGTACTTGTGAGGCTAAGGATGAACTTAATAAGTATAATCAGCTTATGAAATTAATGCAGTTTTTAATGGGTCTTGATGATGTTTATCAGCCTACTAGAAGTACTTTATTAACTCAACCTGATTTGCCTGATGTTAAAGATGCTTTTGTTATTGTTAAAAGGGATGAGTCACATAGAGGTCTTGGTACTAATACTGGGTTCAAAAACCCCATGTTAGCTCTTTTGTTGTTAGAATTAAGTCTAATGGGAGAAATTTTAATAGGTCTAATAATAATGGGGCTAACAGGGGTCAAGGTAATAGCAATAATTACAATTCATTGTCTTGTAAACATTGTGGTATGAAAGGTCATACTATTGACAGGTGTCTTGAGCTTATTGGTTATCCAAATGGTTTTAGAAGAAACAATACTAATAATAATTCTGGTAATGGAAGAAATGTTTCAAATAATTATGGTGGTTTTAATAAGAGTAATAATGTGAGTAATAATGTTGATGTGAGTAAAAGTGGTAATGGTTCTTCTGGTTTAACTTTTACTAATGATCAAATCCGTAAGATTATGAATCTTATTGGTGAGAAAAATAGTTCTGGGGTTCATGTCATATTGACAGGTATGGGGTTTACATTTTTTAATTCTAATGTGTTTTTCAATAATCATTTCTATAAAGTTTTTAATGCTAATATCAAAATAGGTGATAAAGATTTACATTTTGGGTGGATTATTGATTCAGGGGCTAACCAGCATATTACTTCTTCTACTGATAATATGACTAATATTGTTGATCTTTCAGACTTAGATATTACAGTAGGACACCCTAATGGTACTATTGCTAAAATTAAATATGTTGGTAATCTTAGATTAACTAGCAATGTGGTGTTGTTTTATGTGCTGTTTATACCTGAATACACTGTTAGTTTGTTGTCTGTTAATAAAATGATTAAAGATAGTAAACTTCATGTTGGTTTTAATGAGCATGATTGTGTTATTCAGGATTTGAAAAAATAGAATATTCTGGGGATGGTAGTGAAACTGGTGGTTTGTATGTGTTTGATGTGAATTGTGAGTTTCCTAGAATTAAGAGTAATTTTTCTGTTTTATGTTGTCATATTTCTAAGTCTGTTTGGCATAATAGACTTGGTCATCCATCTGATGAAGTTCTTATGGTTTTAAAACAACAGTTGAAATTAAGTAAACCAATTCATTTTGAACCTTGTGAGATTTGTCATTTTGCTAAACAATGAAGAGAACCTTTTCCATTGAGTGAACATAAATCTTCTAATTTAGGAGAGTTAATTCATCTTGATGTGTGGGGGCCCTATAGGGTTACTACTAGGGAAGGTTTTAGGTTTTTTCTTACAATTGTGGATGATTATAGTAGAGCTGTATGGGTTTATTTGCTAAAATCTAAAGATGAAGTTTTTAAATACTTTAAAGAATTTCATAGTTTGTTACTTAATCAGTTTTCTAAGAAGATAAAGGTTATAAGATCTGATAATGGGACTGAATTTTTGAATAATAATATGTCAAGTTTTTTAAGTGACCAAGGTATTAGTCATCAGACTACTTGTGCTTATACTCCTCAGCAAAATGGGATTGCTAAGAGAAAGCATAGACTTACTAAATGTTGCTAGAAGTTTGTTGTTTCAGGGAGGTATTCCTCTTAGTTTTTGGTCTGATTGTGTTTTAACTGCTACATATCTTATTAACATGCTTCCTTCTTCTGTTCTTGCTGGTCATTCTCCATTTTTTAAATTGTATGATAGGGAACCTTCCCTTTCCCATATAAGGTCTTTTGGGTGTTTATGTTTTTCAAGTATTTTGAATAATTTTGATAAATTCTCTTCTAAATCTGAAAAGTGTGTTTTAATTGGTTTTTCTTCTTCTAAAAAGTATTATAAATTGTTGAGTGTTCAAAATAAAAACGTTTTCTTTTCTAGAGATGTGAAGTTTTATGAAACCATTTTTCCTTTTAAAATGAGAAACATTGATCAAAAACTTGAGTCTAGTGTATTTTCAGAAGTTAATACCAAATTTTTTTTTTGATTGTTTTGAGTCTGATGCCCAAGAGTCCTTAAGACCCAATGATGATGGAAGGGGACCATCTGATGAGGCAGGGGAGGTAACTGTGAGTTATTCAAGTGATACTGTAGAGGAGCAGTCACATGAAGATACTCATGCTGTCTCATCAATGGATGATAATTCTTCATCTGAGGGAAATGTCCCTTATTTTCAAAACCAGGTTCCTATTTTTAATGACAGTATAAGAACAGATGGAGAAGGTTCTGGTAGTAATATTAGGAGGTCTGATAGAGTGTCTAAATTGCCTAAAAAATTGAATGA
Source organism: Glebionis coronaria (assembly GCA_025667525.1). NCBI lineage: Eukaryota > Viridiplantae > Streptophyta > Magnoliopsida > Asterales > Asteraceae > Glebionis > Glebionis coronaria. The sequence goes on along the minus strand of JANFOE010001242.1, from coordinate 235,202 downwards.
TTTTTTGTTGGATAATAAGGTCAGATATGGTCTTAGGAGATATGCTAATCATACTGTTTTATCTCATGATAATTGTTGTTTTATAAGTAATCTAAATAAGACTGATGAGCCTTATAGTTTTAATCAAGCTGTTAAAGATGTTAATTGGGTTCAAGCTATGAATAATGAGATGGAGGCTATATATTTGAATAATACTTGGATATTAACTGATTTACCTGTTAATAGAAAAGCTATTCCTTGTAAATGGGTTTATAAGATAAAATATAAAGCTGATGGTGAGGTTAAGAGATATAAGGCCAGACTTGTTGCTAAAGGTTGTGGTCAGAAAGAAGGTGTGGATTATGATGAGATTTTTAGTCCCATTGTTAAAATGAGTACTGTAAGATGCTTTATTAACATGGCTGTTCAAAATAATTGGTGTTTATATCAAATGGATGTTAATAATGCATTCTTATATGGTGAATTAGATGAAGAGGTATATATGTTACAACCTCCTGGATACATTGATTATAATGATAATAAAATTTGCAAGCTGGTTAAATCTTTATATGATTTAAAACAAGCCCCAAGACAGTGGAATAAAAAGTTAGTAGAAGTTCTACTTGAAGCATGTTTTGAACAAAGTAAAAATGATCATTCATTATTTGTTAGAAATGTGAATAACATTTTTGTTGCTTTATTGGTTTATGTGGATGACATTGTGATTACTGGTAGTGATCTTTCTGAAATTGATAAGATAAAAACTTTTCTCAATAACAAGTTTAAAATCAAGGATCTTGGGAAGTTAAAATTCTTTTTGGGTATTGAAGTTCTGACAATTAAGAATGGTTTGTGTTTGAATCAAAGGAAGTATTGTATTGAATTATTACATGAGTTTGGATTATTAGCTTGTAAACCTGTTTCTACACCTATGACTGAGAATGGTATTCTTGCACATAAAGAATCTAAAGTGGATAAGTATCTTAAAAATGTAAGTTCTTATCAGAAACTTGTTGGAAAACTCATATATCTGTGTAATACTAGACATGATATTTCATATTCAGTACATTGTCTTAGTCAGTATATGCATGCTCCTTTACAATCTCATTTGGATGCTGATTTAAGAGTACTTAGGTATCTTAAATGTGCACCAGGTGAAGGAATTGTTTATGAAAAATCTGTTTTTAAAACTCTTAGTGCATATGCTGATTCAGATTAGGCAAAATGTAAGCTTACTAGGAGGTCTATCACATGATATTGTGTTTATATGTTTGGAGGGTTGGTGTCCTGGAAAAGTAAAAAACAAGCTACTTTGTCCAGGTCATCAGCTGAAGCTGAGTACAGGTCTATGACATCTGTGGTTTGTGAAGTGATGTGGTTGATTAAGGTTTTAGCTGATCTGAATATTAAGAATGTGCTTCCTGTCAGTTTATATTGTGATAATAGTTCAGCTATACAGATTGCTGCTAATCCTGTGATGCATGAAAAAACTAAACATTTTGATTTAGATGTGCATTTAGTAAGAGAGAAAGTTGCATCAAGATTAATAAAAACTGTGAAGGTAGATTCTTGTTCACAGATTGCAGATGTCTTCACAAAAGTTTTGGGAACGGTTCAGCACCAATTTTTGTGTTCCAAGCTTAGACTTATAAATCTTTTTAAGTCATAAGCTTGAGGGAGGATGTTGGAAGTATTAAACATGAGTTATCTACACTTGGATACTTGGAGGGCTATATTGAAAATAAAGTGTGCTAGTATTGGATACTTTACCATTTCTGGAGGACTATTTGTGATAACTTATCAAAGACTTAGGAAGCAGCTATAAAAGAAGATAATCTGCTCATTATCTCAAACATCTTGAAAGTCGTCTCACCTAAACTCTCAAAGTTGTTACGTTTTCATCTGGTTCTTGATCTTGTATTTGATCACGTCTTGTGATTGATAGTTTGGTTTTAATCTGTTAGAGTCCGTTTTTAAGTCTGTATTTGTATCGTGTAGCATCCAGTTGGGGACTACATATAGTCTTTTGTATTTGTTGAGATAGCATCCGTTTAGAGACTATCCTTAATAAATTTTTTAAGTAATCTGGTGTTCTTGGTGTTTTCACATAAACAACTTAACTTTTTCACAATAAATATAACTAATATGTTGCTATATTCTCAAATTTACTATGGATGAGTTTTACATCGGGAGCTGTGATCAGGTTTTCTCGACAAATTGCATATTAGAATTATGGAGATCTTTAATAGGGATTTAGGATAACCACATATATAAGTTTACCATTTTTTGATATTGGCTCCGAGTATTGATGAATTTCTAATTTTCATATGATGTAGACCTATATATGACAATTTTAACGGATGCTTACTGTTATTTCGTAGTTTTTTATTCATGTAGTTCAAAGGAGCATTTATAAAGAAAGAACGAGAAAAGGTAAAGATAGATCAGAAGAAGAAAGAAGGGTTAATTCTGACAATTAAGCAAAAAACAGAAACTCTTTGACGGGAATCATTTAGAATTCAAATTCTTGAACAAGCTGGTGGGTAAATAAGACTGCACGCACAAAGTGACCCAAGTACGAATAAAAAAAGTCAAATCACCGCGACTGAGAAAGCCCCTTCCACAGTAGACACCCATGAAAGATTCTTTTTATGAGTTGGGATATGTAGGTGATGGCAAGATTGCTCACTCGGAAATGGAATACGTTGGGGAGATAACCGAGACTCCTGTACTTGAAGAGAACAAGGAACAAATAAGAGGACGAGACAAAGGATATTCAGAAACTCAGATTTGTATCACCATATCAGTAAATAAGTAACCCAGATAGGTAAATAAGAAACCCATAGATCGACACTAAGAAACCCACAGATCGGTTCATATATAGATACAATTCTAGAATCTGAGACACGTTGTTTTATTTTTCCCATATGTATTGTATCCTTGATGTTGTAAGTAGTTCACACATCACTAAATTTCATTGTCGTGAGTTTGCATTATGCTTTTATTATATTTGGAAAAATTTGTGATTGATGCAAGATTGATAAAGTGTATACATTTGTTGCTTCCTACCACCACACAAAAAGCGCATTAACCAATACCGATGTTGGTGCTGAGTGGACGAGGAAAGCTTCAGAACATGAATACCCAGTTTGTGTTCTCATAAATTTATTATCTTTTCACTTTGTCCGTTGTACATATTTTTGTAATAATACTCATAGATGGAGGACTTACGTACTGAAGCAATAATTGCAGATCTCCATCATCCAAATTTTGTAGCTTTCTACCTGGTTGTACTTGATGGTCTTGGTGGCTCAGTTGCTACGGTAACATAATTTATGTTTAATGACTCTCTAAGTATTGCTTTGCATACGAATGAGGTAATATATGTGACATCCACAATTCACAACTTGCTCAGACATGGGTCGTTTCCCCATCAACAAGCTTTGTTTCACATGATAAAATTATAAAGAACTGTTGTTACAGTTTCAACACTCTAGAGAGAATGAGGTTTGGCTCATAAAATGGCTCGATGCTGATCATGTCGTCGGTACGTGGAATATCCTAGCTGGCCAGAACATCAAAGAGAGCTCTTTATGAAGCTACTGTATAACGTACATAAGGGAGAGCTTTTGGCTGATTATGACTGAGACTGAGCTGATCACCTTCAGGAAATATGGACGGGGTTGACAAAAATGTTCAATGATGAATATGGGACAACAAAATACACAAGACAACAATGTGCGTATCTGTCAATGGCATTAAGAGCTCGCTGTAGTAGCGGGTAAATTGTTCCTTTCATAAAAATATATATGCAAAAAAAACAGTTACATAATTGGTAGTTCTTTCCCTAATTTAGGTGTAAGGTTAGTGTTGGTAACTTGGTATCTACTGCATATATTTTTAGATCTATACCATCTTTACTTTACCCTCTTGTCACTTAAATGGTTAAAAATGGGTTACAATAATGTGATGACAACATCGTTGTGGACGTATCGTTTTAAAGGAATCAAATAAGTTGTCTTCAAGTAGAAGATATAGACACCCAATAGAATTCTAGAAAATATATGGTAAGCAATGATTCTTTAGAGATTGGTCAATTTAATTTTTATCATTTTATGCATTGAATCCTTTCTGGTACGTGATTCATGATGATATATGGTTGTTCTTAAAGACTATTTATCATTCATACTTTTAAACGTATGAAAGAATCTTTATGGAACGTATGAAACATATATCATTCACATTGTTTATTGTTAAAGCACTTTAGGTCATTTGTTATCTGGATATTTTATCCAATAATTAGGAATTTAATAGGATGTTTAAAAGAGAGAATGTGAAAATTGTGTATTAACTTGAGAACCGAAGTAGAATACATGACTTTGTATTTACAACAATGCAAGCCAACTACATATAAAACTGACTACCGTAATTGTTGTAACAGCGAACTGTTTAGCAATTTGTATAAGAAAATTTCACGCATTGTAGATACACTTCTTAGAATTTGGTTGATATGCATTCCCAATACCATGGTTAGGGTATGGAAAGATGTTACGAACTATCAATTATTTGAATCTTTAATCATGAAACAAAATGTAGCAAATTCAATACTCACTTTTCGTGTATTGTTTTGAGCTACTAATAGGATTTTACTCTTTTTGGTATCTACGAGATGTGTATGCCTTCTCAAGGATTAGTGGCATGATGGCTGAAAGTCCAACAGTCTATAACCAGGATGCAGCCGATGCTCTTAAAGCTGCATTAACTCCTAAAATTGCCAGTGAAAGACGAGCAACCGAAGGACCTTTTAATAAAACTAAACTCGAATTTGGAGTTTCCTCTTAAGTTTGTAAACCAGGAGCGTGCACCCTTAGTACCTGATGGTTCTCATAGCTGGAATGATTCACGAGTTTCTTATGTGAAGCTCTATCAAAAGAGATCCTTATTGGCAATGTGTATTTGAGAGTCTATAATGATCAGCGATATAGGATCCTTTTGTGTTGCCCTTGCCGAATTTATATCAAGCATCGTAGGCAATCATTTTTTCGCCCTTCCGATACACAGAAAACTGACTCAAACCATGAGACATTGGAGCATTCAAGCAATAAGGATGGCAAGTTGTACGGTGAAGAGAAAACCGCAGATGATCTTGTAGCATCATATGATGGGAATTTAACAGATAAAGAAAATCAAACATCAGATTATATATAGAGACCAGAGAAATATATTATGTTGGAATTTACATTTTGCTGGTTTCTGGGACAAAATAGGTCTAGATGTTGGTCTATGAACGCTTCCTAGAGTCTTCTTCTATGATCTCTTCATAATTAAAGTGGACGCGGTAGTATTTGTTTCAGCCATTTTACGTTTTTTATTTGGTGCGTACCATCTTTTTCTTTTTATGTTACCAGAGGAACAATGACATTTTATTGCATTTGCTATCAGCTAATGGCTAATATTCTTCAATGGTACTGCTCTCTTTTTGTGGCTTTCACAGGTGACTTTTAGAAAGCTCTTGTTCCTTGCACCAGTACGTTGGTAAATGTGTGTGATGACATATGCTCTTCTGGTACCATCTAAACATACATCCCTAATTCATATTTGCAAAACATAATTAATTGAAAATAACAAATCATTGATTTAAGGTGTCTATCCTTGATTCAATTCTTTTAGACACGTAATTCTCTTCCAAATTTGCTTTTTATAACTATAAACGAGCAAACCATCAACCCTTAACATATGTCAGTGGTGTTTGTGTTCATATTTTAAGTGGTGCTTATTGATTTAGTTATGTTTGTATGTTTTTATGTTTGTGATGCAGATTCAAGTAATGATTGACTCAAGATGCTACACTCTCGAACAATCAAGAGGTGAGATGATTATTTCTTTATATAAATGATATCATGAGGTTACAAGTTTCCAATATACTATTATATAAACGTTCACTCATTCGGTATTGTTTTATTCACTTTAGTTGATTTAGCATGTTAGGTTATTTCATGCTTTGTGATGCTCAAGCACTATATTAAAATGTATTTATATATATTGGCGTATTAGAATTAGTTTGCTAGCAAATGAGTTTGGTTGATGTTGTTAGAGTATTGTACCTGTTATAACGAGCTAAAATCCCGAGGTTGATTGCGTTTGCTCAAGTATAATCAAATGGAGTTGAGATGTAGCTATCAATTTATTATGTTATTGTGTAATAGGTTTGATATATTAGAATAGTAGACCAGTATGTGATGTTGTGTATTAGGTTTAGTTTGTTAGCTGATAATTTAGTTACTGTTGCGAGAATATTGGATCTGTTATGACGAGCTAAGCATGAATGTTTGTCATGGAAAAGTATTAGCCTGCTAATCATTTGTTGTTAATTCGTCAATAATGACAAAATAAAAGTATCATTTTTTGTTACTCTTGCAGACAATATCAAGGGCTTAGTGATGATCATAGCCAGTTGCCTGAAGCTACTTATACATTGTTCAAGTGCTATGTTTCCAGTCCTGTACACCAGCAGGTTGGTTCTGGGCCAGTTCATGTAAAAATAGGCTGCTTTAGGGTAAATTGGATCATGTTTGGTTAACGGTTTGTGCCATATTTGGTTTTATCAGTATAACTTAGTTTAAATATGATTACAAGATTTTTACAATCAAATTGATATACTCCGTAGAATATGCTAACGTAAAGTTTTCTATGGCAAATGTTTTTCTTACAATCATTTAATTAAATAAAAATCTATTTAATTAATTTATTACATCTTGGTTGTACGAACAATAGTAAAAGATTCTCTTATTAGTAGACATTAAATGCTATGACTGATTTCTTTCTCCTTTTACATTTCCCCCTTTTTTATGCAATCAGGAGATAACAGAATTAAGGGCCTGTTTGGTTCCCTGATTATGATGGGTTTACTTTTGAAAAGATAAAAATAAATTGTTTGGTTCATAATTTGGGTTTAGAAAGTTGGACTTAATGCCATTGTGACGTATTGTTTCAAAAGGAAAGAGGTAGGGTGGGGTTTTACTCATATTTGGTCCCAGTTTTTTCATTCACTCTAAACTTTTTTTATTTTAATATTAAAACATTATTAATTATATTAAATATATATATTTATATCTTATTTTATAATTTTTTTTATTATAATATACTTTCTCTCTCTTACATTAAATTAAAACTCAAATCCAAATTTTACCCTATCCCAAACCCTCTACTTTATAAACCTATACCCAAAGTAAAACCCGCCTTCAAATCAAACGGACCCTAAATGGTGGAAGTCCCATGAAGCAATAGAACTAATTTTATAAAGAAATACAAAAAGGATTGTCGTATTTAAATGTTTAATGAAGGGGCAAGTTTGTTTTTTTTGTTCACGAACCTAGAAGTAATAAAAAAAAGTTTGGTGTGTTTGTTTTTGCCAAAAACATCTGAACCAAGTCTGAATCTGACCAGTCAGACGCGGTCAGATGTTTTGTCTGTTTGTTTTTTTTCGAGATTCAGACATGATGAGCCTTATCCCGTCTGACTCTGTCAGAGGTGGTAAACACATCTGATCACATCTGATGCACCCTCTTAACCCTTCACACCTTCAAAAACCTTCACCCCTTCACAACAGTCGTCGGTCACCTCCAGACTCTGCTGGCTACCATCGTAGTCCCCACCTTTATCCGTCACCATCACGAAAGTTTTTGGTTGGATTTTTTATATAAAGGTCTATTTGTGTATAGTGGCCCTTGTAAACAAAAAGAGGTAATTGTGTGAGAAGAGATAAGTAAAGAAATCTAGTGCATGGGAAAGAAGACGGCTATGATTTCTTTCACAAACACTACTACAAAAAATGGCTTTTAGACCGGTTCAAAACAACTTTTAAACCGGTGATCCGACAGGTCTGTATTAAGGGAGGTCCAAAAGGATAGTCAACATAAAGACCGGTGGTTGAACCGGTTCAAAAGATCTATTATTTAGACCGGTGTTACAACCGGTCCAAAAGACTTGATTTTAAGAAGGTTTAAAAATCACATTTGTCATAAGAGTTTAATTTATACCGGTGCACAAACCGGTCCAAAAGACTTGTTTTCAAATGGTCTAAAAACCATGCCTGCAAAATACACTATTAAAGAAACTAGGACAAGCATTCTGAAATAAGCAGTTAATAAGAAAAATCCAGTATCTTAATAACTTAATAAGCAACATCCAAAATGCTATAACTTTAAATAAAAATCCATACATAATCTAATTCAAATTGTAATCCAAACATCGTTTAACAACAAGATGATAATGTTATCTAATAATCACTTATCCATGTTCCCGAAACAAGCACTTCATCCACAACTATATAGAACACATTGTATGCCACTGCTCCACGGTTTGATCAATATCTTTTACAACAAGTTGCAGTGAAGAAGTCCATTGCATCTATATGTTAAAAGATATATAATATATTAAAATCATTTATAACCAATTTAGAAAGAGATAGAATAAAAAAATAGCCCAACGAATACATACAGTTGTACGAAATTGAAGCTGATGAGTATTCACAAAACCTTACATTGATCTCATCATATAATAACCGGAATCTGAGTCTCTTTTTTGTAGATTGCACTACAATTTAATAGATGAGAATAGGCAAACCAAACAACCTCTATATTTAGCACATCCTTAGGCAAAGATGCAAATCCTAAAGCCTAATAACATTCACATAGTTATCTGCAACATGCATTGTTTTATTTACTACTTTTCCTACATGACAAATCGCATCAACACTTTAGACTAATTACTCAACACGTTTTCGTTCTTGTTACACGTTTTGTATAGTTGTATACAACCTGAGATTATAGTGATTATGATCAATCTAAAAAAAGTCATATGTGTCATACCTTAAAGAAACCATCCCCAAAAACGACACCATTTCTTAAATAAGTACATGAAGTGTGATGATTAAGTGGAGCAGAATTGAACGGAGTTAGAAAAAGATATTGTTCATAACACTGATTATACAATTGTTCATCCCATAGCATCTACCTACATGTACCTACACAACACAATAGCCAAAATCACAAGAACGTAAAACTTGAAACCAGGTGTTCAAAACGGGTTTGGTCAAAACGGATTCAGTTGTAATACTTATTTTTTAAGAAAATTATAATATGAAACCGCGTAGAGACATTTGCAAAGGATTGAAGCTCTGTGCTATTGTATGAAAACACAAAAGTAACTGGATGTGAAAGAATCTCACTTTAAGTGGGTTTCTCTAAACCACTCGGCAAAACTTGAAGCATTGTCTTATGGTGAAACCCATCAGCCTCCACACAAGCACATGTCGTAGCCAAGTCTTACTTTACAGTTGCCATCCTTACATTAATTTCCCTTTTGGAGTTCCTGTAAAACAAACAATAAAACATAAACGTACTGTCACACCTTTACATCATATCAAATGGTGCAGATAACATGAACCATAAACTATAAAATTACAAGTAGTCTTCAATATTTGTTGGTCAATTTTAACAACGGTCATAAACTATTATCTCCATTAGAATAACTCTAAACTTTCAACTGAATAATACTAACTCAGTATCCTTACAACCCTTATTTACTTATTGCATAGAACTAATTTATGAGATGGGAAATATAGAGATAAACATTGCATCTCTAAAGGCTTATATTTAGATAATCAAGCATAACTACTTGATAAAATAAGAACTAAGCGGCTTGTAGAAACTACAAGACTGAAAATATATTCACAAGTATGAGCTACTTCTTGGTAATATAGCACGATTATCCAACTTCTTTGAGGTAAAAGTAGAGTATTCCAATTTGATTTTCTTAAAGATTGGCAATTTGATTAGAAAAATATCATCAGTTCATCACCATAAAAAATTCAAGCTTTAAACAACATTACGACCAATCAAATATATAACTATACAAAAGGGATTTCTTGATTTAAAACATAAAACCAAGGCTATCTTCCTTCACCATACATATTTCATCTTTTATATTGTATTTTGATTATAATCATCTTAACTCATTCTTGCATCATCATTTACAGATATACGATCAAATTAAACCAAATCAAAGTTTGATCTTTCCTAATTCAGGTATATATAATTAACAATAATTTTGTCTGTAAAAGAATGAAATTACAGTACAACACGTAAAACAAATAAAAACTAAAGCAATTTAAGCTCGAACCAACCAAAATGGTAGTGTTCAAACTCACGTTTTAAGATCTAAACATTCAAAATTGGCCTAGAAACAAAATCAAATGACGGTATATTCGATGTTACCTGATTCATGAAAGATTGAAGGTAGATTGATGTTACATTCGTGATATTTTGAATGATTTAGCTAATGAATGTAGTAGATTCGTTGTAGTATCTTGCCTTTTAGGAATGAGATTGGGTGATCTTGCTCAAAAATAAAGATTGGATGGTTTTATTTTTATTTATTTTGGTGTGTTGTGAAAATTTGAGTTAGGCGCCTATAGCAAAATTGAGTTTCAAGTAGCCGCCTAAAACAGATGTAAAATATTTTGTTTTTGGACCGGGTTACTAACGAGCCGGTCTAAATATTGTACATCTTTTAGACAGGTGGATATTGTAATGACCGGTCAATATGTATTAAATCCTTTATAGACCTGTGCACAACAAATGAACACGTTTAAATAAGTTGATGTTAGGGAAAAACTACATATAGACGGGTGTTTTTAGAAGAGGGTCTTTATGTGAAGGTCTAAAAGGCCTATTTTGTAGTAGTGAAAGAAAGTTGTAGGCGTAGAGATAAGAAAAGTTAGGTGGAATATAAGATAAACTAGGGTAAATATAGTATTATTTTGGGTAGGTTATGGGCTATATCTAACGAGTTTCACTACTAGGCTTAAATATAATTTGTTTGTAACTTGTAAGGTTTAAAAAGTTTAAAAGTCTGGAACGAGCATGATAAGAGTTTGGTTCATAAATATATTTATAAAAAGAATAATAAAAAGTTAAAAAAATCATTCAGACAATTATTAAAAAACAAACAATATTATTTGAGTCAGATTCAGACTTTATAACCGCCTCTTACCAGTAATATGTGGTATTCAGATTCAGATGCAAAACATCTTAATAAAACAAACACCACCTTACTATTTTATGTTTTTAGTTTTATTGATACTAAAATAAGAAAAAAAATGCTGGAAATTATACCAATATCAGACTTTTGTTGACTAAAGTTTGATTACGGTCCTTTATTTTGTGTTATGTAGGAGCTGGTGGTGGTGTAGGGGCTACAACTGGTGAAAAAAGGTAACATTTAGTGCTAAAGTTGTTGGTTATCACAACATTTGGTCCTAGTTCAAAAAAAAAATAAAAAAAATACAACATTTGGTTTGTGAGTTAAAGGTTCTATTGAGTGAAGCTTTGAAGAGTTTACTATATGGCCAACTGATATGTAGATCGATGAAATGTTATAGTGAAACATTCAGTGATTTAAAGCGCTAATGTGTAATTGTATTATTTAAACAAAAATACTCTTGATGGCCCATTAGCTATATGTACGAAACATATTTCTTATCTTTAATCGAACAAGTAAAGCTATATACGTCAAGTTTTTTAATTTTTTAATCGACAATGCACAATTTAAAAGTTTAGAAAAAACCCCGTGCATGCACGCGGGTATTGTAACTATTGTTCACTACCGATAATGAAAAGTAAAATTTGATCAAGTTTACTATATATTACCTTTGTTTGAAATTATAATTACAAAATTTAAAAAAGTTAACTTAATTGGTAAAAGTGTCATGTGTCAAAAAGCAAAAAAGAGAATACAGTAATAAATGTACTTTTTTAAACTATATGTTTTTTGTTAGAGGACAAAAATTTTGAGACGAAAGGAATAGTAAGGATCAATAACCATTATTTTTATGCTTACCACTGTGACATGGTGTCAATGATATTTATTGAGAATACAAATATAATATATATATTTATCATACATATTGGTTGTAACTGAAAATTTTCGAAAACCATTTTAATCGCCAAAAGTCGGCAATTTTATGTGCGAGAAGTTTATCTTGTGGTCCTTCTATATCGGCTAAACAAGCTAGAAAACTATATTCAAAGGTGTGAATATATTGTGCATAATGGTTAAATTGTTCGACCAAACTACATTTTAACTTATGCATTTTTTGTGTCTTTGTTCATTAAGAATGTATCATAATAACATCTTCATTAATGTATTTTCATTATTTTATTTCCGTTACTTGTAGAAGTCAACATGTGTCATTCTAAAAGTTCACTACATCTTTATATTTTTTTACAAGTGTGTTCTAAATATCTACATAAAGTATGATTTAAGGCTAAAACAAATCATTGGATCATGGTGATAATAACACTACTAAATGTTCGAACTTGACCTATAGGCTAAACAATTTTTATGTGTTAATAGATCACTGTATATACACAAATGGAAATTTATGAAAATAAAATGTGCTTATGGTCATGAGATGCCTGTTCTTGAGTATTAACATCATTGTTTGCTCTTTTGATCTCCATTTCCTCCTTTGATTAATACACAATTTTAATACTTATATTTAGCAAACCCAAAAAGCGTAAACGATAATTACAAGTCATGCCCACCTATCGATATGGGACAAAATTGAAACGCTATGGGTAGGATCGGTTAAAACCAAACCAATCCACTTAATTTCTTTTAAAGAAAATGAGACCACTACCAACACAACATATAATGGATACACAAACGTACTTTTAGAAACAAATTAAAAATCAAACACATTCCATGACTGTAAGAAAAACAAATAATATCAAACGATAATTTTACGTTTAACCAATATAAATTTTTAAAAAAATAAACAATATCAATACAACGAAAGATTAAAATAAGACAAAACAAGTTCGTGAGGTGGGTGAAACCTTAAAAAGACCAAAGATTAGTTTCGTTTAAGCTTTCTTTTAACAAAAATGGGTCACATTTCCAACAATATAACTAATATAAAAACGCACTTTCAAAAAATATTTACGAAACAAACCCGCCCGTTATATTATTCGGACTTTTTATTTAAATTCGGATTCAATTCAATCTTGTTTAAAAAAAATTTTAACATAAATTTAACGTTACTTTTACGTAAATTATAACTAAAATAAACTAAAGGTTAAATTAAAAATTCAATAAACTAAAAACGCATAAACCATAAACCCTCCGGAACAACAACAAATAGTATATATATACATATATATGTTGTTGATACAAAAGTTGGAGTAGACTGAGCTTGACCCAAATTAGGCTTAATTTGGGGTCTTGTGGACTCCGGCTCTTGCACCAAGTGAAACTTGCTTTGAGGACCCTGCGCACTAAACAGACACCGTTAGGCTTACCGTGGGTTTGTGACCCACGATTAGACTCCGACGTGAGAGTAAGTAATCGATTTGAGTATGTAGTGTTTAGGGTATTATGTGTATCATACCTTTGTGGAACCTATGGGGTTCCTTTTATACCCGAGAGAGTCCTGGTTGGGCTCTCCTACTCTTGCGGCCAAAGGAAGACATAATGACCTAAAATAGTTTGATCCTTATCGCATAACCAAGGCAAATGTATATCTCTTCCCTTTAGGCGAATATATCTATATGATAGATTATATTCTTGTCTGATCATGTCGCGATGCGACAAGGATCTGGCTAAGTAATTAACCGTATGTGCGACAGCGACTTACCGGGCCTCCTGGGCTTGCACGCGCATCACATAAGCATTCAATCCATTTCTGATGGATGCGGGTAGTACCCGTGGGTCGGGCTATCCAGCCCAACTAGGGACTATACGTCATCATGCCCCCCAGTCTAGTGGTCGTAGGTTCCAACCGCGGCTACTAGACTATAAACCATTCATGCCCCTGTGCAAACATCATTAAAACAAATACCACACACAAACCACATGAAATGAGTTTGAATAAGTATCCACGTCAGACTCAACTATCACAACCCTGCATCAAGAACTAGGAAAGACACTAACCACGTTAGAGGATCCAACTAGCAAACACCGTAGGATGAACAAAGCATTTTGGACACGTGCCGCAAGATCCCATTCGTCTATAGTGTATATAAATGCAGTCTGGCAGACATTCAACCTTCTTCTTTGCCTATCCAAAAAACCCTCCCACCATTGTTGAAAATAGCAGGAAACAAAACTTTGAACAAAAAACAATACCAACTCCTCCCCCGTCTTAAAATATCTGCAAAGAAAAAATGGTAGCACAGATGTTTGATGTAACGTCCCGCATATCAGAACAAGAACTTTCCCGTTTCATCACGATATACCATATATCATCAGATCTCCATCCAGCTGTACCCGATCCACAAGCACATATTAGAAGTTTCCCTGATGGAAAATTGGTATATACACTAGGTTCATCGATTTTTCCAACAACCGCATACCCCTAAGTTGCTTTCTAATGGATATACTAAGTGACTACAACATACACCTTTCACAGCTGCATTGTATAGGCGCCGCCAAAATCTCAAATTTTTAAATAAACTGCTTACTTAAGAATGTTGACCCAACAATAAACCTTTTCCGCGCCTTCTACCGACCCTCGTGGATAAATGGGTGGATATCCTTTGCAAAACGCCCTGGTCAATTACAATGTTACTCGGTAAAGATAGATTCGCTGAAGAAGTGGAACGATAAATTCTTCTGGGTAGATAAGGTTGTATTTCCATTCGATTACGATTTCATCACTCCTGAGACAATGATGAAAGATGACCGCCCCATTGCTTGCTCGTACAATGAAGCAGACGCATAGGTAATTACCACCGACCGGATACCAATGCAGGAATACCCAGAGGCCCTTCTATACGCCCTAGGACTGAGCCACACTTTGACCCTTCCTGCAAACCACCTTCCTCAATACTATTCGACCATGGTAAGGACCTTGTAGTCCAAAAAATAAAAAAATTCAAACGCCGTATGCGCATACACTCACATATTCCTCACACTTTTGCAGAACTAACTTATACGCAGCTTGATGACGTATAGTCCCCAGCCGGGTCATGAACCCGGCCCACGGGTCCTACCCGTATCCGGCCCATCACAGATGGGTGGGAATAATGTCATTTAAGCTTATGGGCTTGGATGAACAGTAACCGCGTACACGTATGCGGCCCACGGCCCGACATGACCGGTGCAGGGTTAGACAGAATCATATTCTATCTCTGAATATGATTTACTCTAAAGAAGGAGATATTCACTCACCATAATTAGAAGATAATAATCAATCTAATTCTGGTGCTTATCTCTTCCTTGGGGTCGAAGTATTAATGACAGCCCATTAGGGTTTCATTGCCTATAAAAGGAACCCTCAAAGGTTCCACAAGGTATTACATTCTGTACTCTTAACTCACATAAAACCCTAATCGATTACTTACTCTCACGCCGGAGTCTAATCGTGGGAAACCTTCCCACGGTAAGCCTAATGCGTGTTGTTTAGTGTGCAGGATCCCATCCAAATAGTTCACTTGGTGCAGGAGCCAGAGCCCAGCCAATCCGAATTAAGCCTAATTCGGGTCTAGCAAGGATCACCCAACTTTTGCATCAACAAGTTGGCGCCATCCGTGGGACCCATTA
Source organism: Glebionis coronaria (assembly GCA_025667525.1). Taxonomy (NCBI): domain Eukaryota; kingdom Viridiplantae; phylum Streptophyta; class Magnoliopsida; order Asterales; family Asteraceae; genus Glebionis; species Glebionis coronaria. Next base: position 219,617 of record JANFOE010001242.1, on the reverse strand, counting down.
CACTAAGCTAGAACAAAACCTCATTCTGAATTTCCAATGACGAAGGGGCATCTGCAAGCTAATCCCAGGAACACGAATCTTGGGAATCGGAAGTCCCAAGGGGAAGGGATACTCATCCCCAATCAATCACCTAGCCGCCTTGCAGGCGGACCGGGTAACCGTGGTGGCTTTCAGCCCTTGGGGGTGACGAGCACGATCTCCATAACACCCCCACCTACTTCAACCCTGGATAACCCTGATCCATGGAGTGCGCCCAATCCTCCTAACAAGGAGCCGCGCAGACCATCAGTGGAGGAGGAAGTAGAAGTCCAGCCACTCAGCAAGGAGGATCTCACTCGAGTTCTCACGCAGAACTTTGATAGGATCGTCCCGGGGATCGCATCAAGGTTAAATCTAGGGAGAAACCTCCAATCTAGACTCAACTTTGGTGACATCGGACCAATCACCTCTTCCCAAAATCAGAGGAAAAGGAAAGCTCGGCCTCAGGAGCAGAGCATCTTTGAGGAAACCCCTCAACCTAGGAATGTGTTTGAGCGCATAGGAGATCGCCTCATACAGGAACTAATGCAGTCTCGAGAAGGGGGAGATAGGTCTGACGGCTCACCTGAGCGACCAGATCGAGAGCTGGCCAAAGGCACCCACCGCACAAGCTTGTGGGATAGGATGGACAAGGGGAAAAAGGCTCTCGACTCGTCTCAAAAAAGTGGTCCTCGCCTAATAGATGGGGCACCACCCCCGTCTCCAGACCCATCAGGGGAGGACTCAGATGACCATCCGCCTAAGCGTCGCCGACCTAGGCGTACCCCTCCACCACCACCAAACAATGACGAGTATTATGGTGGCCCTTATTATCGAGATGCAGAGGCGGAGGATCTCTCCCGCCCGTGGTGTGAACCATGGGATTACCCTAGGCTCACCCGGCCATGGGCGGATCCCAGGGAAGACCCATTCACCCTCCGCATACGGAACTACTCCGAGGACACCAAACGTCGCATGCCGGCGTGTGTCAAGACCTATGATGGAACTGGTGATCCGGATGATCACCTTAAAATATTCGATACGCAGGCTAAGATTGAGCGATGGCCCATGCCTAGGTGCCAAATGTTCAATTCAACTCTGATCGGCAATGCCCGCGACTGGTTTGAGGGACTCCCTCCACGAAGCATTGATAGTTTCACAGAACTACGCATTGCGTTCAAGAATAATTATACTTAGAGGAAGAAGTATAATAGGGATCCGGTCTCATTGGCAACTGTCAAACAACGGACGGGGGAGTCCACAAAAGCCTTCACTGAACGCTTCAATGATGAGTGCACGCGCATAAAAACAATGCCGGAGCTCCTGAAGATCTCTGACTACATGCACGCCATAACAGACAGGGAATTGATCAGGCGCCTCAATGACGAGCGTCCAGAGAGATATGATGACCTCATGGAAAGGGTCAGAAACTTCATAGAGGGGGAAACAGTTGTCGCCGCGGCTTACCCATCCAGAGGAAATGGGTACCGGTCAAACGACCAATCTCGGAGACAGTCGGGTGGTCAAGGCAATCAGAACAATAGCAAGGGCTCAGACTACAAGAGACAGAACAAAGGAGGGCGGCCGGACGATAAGTTTACCCCCTAAAGATGTCCTACCGGGAGATCTTGTTGACGGAAGGGGCAAACTTTCCAAGGCCTCCCCCAATGACAACTCCGCCGGACCGTCGGCAAGGAAATCGCTTCTACGAGTTCCATAATGACAAGGGCCATGGTACGGAGGAGTGTATCCAGCTCAAGAAGGACATTGAGTCACTGATCAAATCAGGTAAACTCAAGCACTTAGTTAAGGATTGGAAGGATGGAAAAGACAACAAAAAGTATGATAAGAAGGATCCCCAAAAGGAAAAACCTTCGACTATATACATGATCCAATCCAGACAACACCGCACGAGGCAGAAAGTTGGCCAAAAATTTTCACGCTGCAGGGAAATCCCATTCCCTCCCATCACAGCAAGTCATGTGATTGATGCTCCTCTCACTATTGAGATAAGCATTGGTACACACAATGTTCGTCGCATGTATGTGGATGGAGGGTCATCAGCAGAGGTACTGTATGAACACTGTTTTGTGCAGTTACGCCCAGAAATCAGAAGCCAATTAGTACCGGCCACGGCGCCGCTCACCGGCTTTAGTGGAGACACTATTTGGCCGATAGGGAAACTACGTCTGCTTGTAACCATTGGGAACGAGGAACACTCCACTACGGCGTGGATGAACTTCATGGTGATACGCTCACATTCTCCGTACAATGGGATCATAGGCAGACCAGGTATTTTGGCTATACGGGCGGTACCCTCCACGGCACACGGAATGATCAAATTCCCTGTTGACGGAGGAATCGTCACCATCTACAACACAATCGTACCAGCATCCGAGTGTCATACCGTGACAACACCGGCTCCACCAGTTCCACCTAAGGATGGATCACCGCCTCCCAATTGGAAGGTGGCAATTCACCCTGACTACCCGGAACAGGAGATATCCATAGGAAGGGCGCTCTCGGATAGCGGCAAAAGGGCCATGTGCTCTCTTTTAAGTGCAAACCTAGATATATTCGCATGGGAGCCAAAGCATATGACAGGCGTGCCACGTGCGATAGCAGAGCATAAGCTCCAGATCCGCCAAGGGTACCAACCCGTCAAGCAAAAGAAGCGCGGCCAGGCGCCTGAGCGCAGCCAAGTTATATTGGAGGAAGTACGGAAATTAGTGGACGCAGGCATCATGCGCGAGGTATACTACCAAGAGTGGTTATCCAATCCGGTCATGGTCAAAAAACATGACGGCAGTTGGCGCATGTGTGTGGATTTCACAGATCTGAACAAGGCCTGTCCACAGGATTGTTACCCGTTACCGGAAATTGACTGGAAGGTGGAATCCCTATGTGGGTATCCTTTTAAGTGTTTTTTAGACGCATATAAAGGATACCATCAGATCCAAATGGCGGAGGAGGATGCTGAAAAAACAGCGTTCCATACAAGCCAGGGTGTATATTGCTATACGAAAATGCCGTTTGGACTAAAGAACGCCGGTGCTAATTACCAGCGGCTTGTGGACAAGGCTTTTGAATCATAGATAGGCCGCAACCTGGAAGTCTATGTGGATGACTTAGTCATAAAAAGTCATACGGAGGATGCACTTCTCCGGGATGTCCAAGAGACATTCGACACACTGAGGAGGATTAACATGAAGCTAAATCCAAAGAAATGTACGTTTGGGGCAACGGAGGGAATGTTCCTTGGATATTTGATTGATCCAAACGGCATCAAACCTTTCCCAGAGAAAACGGACGCAGTGATACAACTGCCATCCCCTCAGACACGGAAGGAGGTGCAATCCTTAAATGGAAAACTGGCCGGGCTGAATAGGTTCCTATCTAAATCCGCAGAGAAGTCATTACCCCTATTTAAGACACTCAAGAAGTGCATTAGGAAGGGAGACTTCCGGTGGACAAAGGAAGCCGAGGAAGCTTTTGGCCAACTCAAGCAGCACCTTGCATCTCTCCCTATGCTAGTAGCCCCCCGGCCAAAGGAGGAACTCATTATGTATCTCTCGGCCACTCATGGCGCAATAAGCGCGGTACTCATGACAGATAGAGATATAGTGCAAAATCCGGTCTACTTCATAAGTAGAACATTACAAGGGCCGGAGCTAAATTACTCCTCTATGAAAAAATTGGTTTTGGCACTAGTATTTGCTACAAAGCGGCTGCGCCATACTTTCAGGCACACCCAATTGTAGTCATTACGGACCAACCAATCAAGCAGGTCATTTCTAGACCGGATGTGGCAGGGAGGCTACAAAAATGGAGTATCTTATTGGGGGAGCACAATATATCTTATAGGCCAAGGACGGATGTGAAAGGCCAGATCTTGGCAGATTTCCTGATCGAGAAGCCGGATGAGGAAGGGCCAATCGTTAAACAAGACGAGACTCTAACAGAACCATGGGTGATATTTACGGACGGATCTTCGTGTACGGATGGCTCCGGAACTGGTCTCATCCTCACAAATCCGGAAGGAATGGAGTTCACGTATGCCCTCTGTTTTGAGTTCACGGCCACCAACAACGAAGCGGAATATGAAGCATTAATTGCGGGTTTAAAAATCGCCGCTAGAATGGGAGTCCGCAACCTTGAGGCCTACGTGGACTCACGGCTTGTTGCGAACCATATTCTAGGTGGATATGTGGCTAAGGAGGACAACATGGTCAGATACTTGGAAAAGGTCAAGTCACTAATCGCGGCTTTCAGCAAATTTTCCATCAAGCAGGTGCCAAGAGGCGAGAACAAGAAGGCGGACGCTCACAGCAAGATCGCATCCACAAGCTTCGCTCACTTGTCTAAACAAGTCTTGGTGGAAATACTCAAGGAGAAATCGATAACGGAAGGGGAGGTCGCTACTATAGTTGAGGAGGATGGACCTACATGGATGACCCCGATTATCAACTATTTAACTAGTGAGACCCTTCCAGACGAGGAAAAAGCAGCACGACGCATCAGGAGGAAGTCGCAACACTTCGAACTTCGAGAAGGCATCCTTTACAAGCGCTCTTTCTTGCAGCCGTGGCTGCGGTGTGTTGGACCACGTCAGGCCGCTTACGTAATCAGTGACATACATGAAGGGTTATGCGACATGCACGCAGGTCCACGATCCGTGGTAGCCCGAGCCTTACGAACAGGATACTATTGGCCTACCATGCACAGGGACGCACGCGATATGATTCGCAAGTGTAGTGATTGCCAAGTGCATAAACCAGTGCCGCGACATCCGCAGCAGGAGCTTACACCTATTACATCCCCATGGCCATTCTATAAGTGGGTAATTGACATCACAGGACCGTTTCCTGTAGCTGCGGGGGGAGTTAAGTTCTTGATTGTCGCAATGGACTACTTCACACGATGGATAGAGGCCAAGGCAGTCAAATCCATCACAGGCAAGCAAGTTAAGACGTTTGTTTGGGAGCATATTGTGTGCCGTTTTGGCCTACCAGGAGAAATCATCTCGGACAATGGTAAACAGTTCACGGACAATCCATTCAAAGACTGGTGTGCATCATTGAACATCAAGCGGCGCTTCGCATCTGTTAAGCATCAACAGACAAATGGCCTCGTGGAACGAGCAAATAGAAGCTTGGGAAATGGCATCAAGGCGCGTTTGGATGAGCGAAGTGCCAAATGGGTCGATGAGTTACCACATGTGCTATGGGCGCATAGAACTATGATCAAAACAGCCAACGGAGATACTCCATTTGCATTGGCTTACGGCACTGAAGCTGTTATACCAGCATAAATAGGAATGCCTACCATCCGCACGGCGGAGGTTAATGTCGTCACGAACGACGAGCAGCTGCGAATCAACCTGGATCTGTTGGAAGAAAAAAGGGAGATAGCAGCCATCAATGAGGCTAAGTCCAAGGCTAAAATGAAGGCCTATTATGACGCCAAGGTCAAAGGTGTTTCTTTTCGACCAGGAGATTATGTCTATCGTGCTAACGAAGCAAGTCGAGCGGAGAATACAGGAAAGCTGGGCCCTAAGTGGGAAGGACCTTATGAAGTCACGGAGGCCTTGGGACGAGGCGCGTACAAGTACGTGACATGGATGGCCGCGACCTAGAACGCACATGGAACATCTCCAATCTCAAAAGGTGCTATCTTTGAAAGCTACGGCTTCCGCATGGGTGCTTCGCTATATGTGGCTTTAATGAAGAACCATGCGGTTTATCTATTTTTCTTATGTTTTATTTAGTTTCCTTTCTTGTTTTCTAGGACTTGTCGTTATTGTTCAAACAAAACATGTAAACGTTCTAATAAAATGCCGTGGCGCCTAGCTAGCTCTACGGCTTGTTTCGTGCAAATCATTTTTTAGATTTTTTGTTAGTCATATGAATTTTTTAATTGTTATTATAATATGTCATGTTTCATTCGTATGCATTCATTCAAACTACTGTACATGTACTATACGCCTCCAGGCGGGGTAAGAGGATTAAGTGAACCTACTAATTCAACTTGCCGCGTAAGAGGGATGCAACCCCAGCCACACGGATCATGTATCCTTACTAGACACCTTACTCACAAGACGTTGTGGTAAGTTTCGTATGCCGTACTCACACAGTACTTCGCATAGTAAAGACCCACGCCGCATGTCTAGTAAATTATAGGCTTGTATGTATTTACCTTTTTTGTGTGTAAGACGTGACATGTCATGCAGTATTGGTATACAATATTCAACACAATAAAGATACACAAGTTTCAAAATAAAAATGGCCGTGGTCATCACGGACTTACATACAAAATACACATGTCTTAGCCGTGTACATGCACGGACGAATAAATACTGCAAATATTCAGCGGTTACAAACCAGAGTTGTCTGAAATGGATAATAAAGTAGGAGCACCCTACATGGGGGGAGAAACTTACCTATCTCCACTTGTTCCTCGACCAAGCATGACAACCACTCACTACGTTCCTTCTGCTTCCGGGCTTGAGCCGCATTCCTCTCCAGCACCCCACTTAAGGGTTCTTCATCAAGCACGATCCTGGTTACATCCTCGTAGACAGGGAGCGTCAGGTGGCTGGGTGATGGAGTGAAGGAAGCACGGGAATGACCCTCATCTTGGGAGAACACACTGAGACTTAGCTTTTCCATGATTTCCATGTTCGATGCATCTTTTGTGGCCTCCAGCTCAGCCAAGAATGGATAATGCAGGTCTCGTATCGCGGCCATGGAAGCAGCCATCTTGTTAGCCGCTTCAGGGTTAAAGAAAGCATGTCTGGTAAAGTTCTCCCTTTTCTTGATCAGCTCTACGGCTTGGACCATTCCCTCATGACGGCCGTGGTCAATACCATCGGACACAAAGCTTGCAAACTGTTGCACAAATTCAGGGGCCTCTAGTACCTTGGTGACAGCCAAGCGTGCTCCATGCCTTACCATCCACCTGCGGCCGGTAATGGTCGCTAGTAGTTGAGGGCATAACACGTCATCGCGTTCGGCAGTGAGGGCATCGATCATCACATCTTTTTGGGAAAACGCCTCTTTCAGCTCCTTGGTGATAGCCCTCTCATCAGCAAGCTCCTCTTGTACTTTATCCATGCTCTGGATTGTCATTTGCGCATCTTCCAGTTTCTTGGTGAGCACGGATACCTGGCTGGAGGAAGACTTGGCAGACGCCTCCGCTGTGGTTACCTATATGAGATTAATTGTTAGATTATATTTCTTTTCGAATAAAGGGTGGTGCGGCACGGATATGTACCTTGGTTGTCGCGGCATCTAGTTTTGACTTAAGATCGGCCACTTGTTGGTCATACTCATTCGCACAGGCTGATTGCTTTTTTATGGTCGCCTCGGCACTAGCAAGTTGGGACTGGAGGGCTGCAATTTGAGCTTCATTATCCTCGATCACTCTCTCCCTCCGTCCAACCTTCCTCTTAAGAGACTCCACATGCCCAAGTGCGGCTTCAAATCTTACTCTCATCGAGGTGCCCATTGCCATTTGATGCACCAAAGCACCATTGTACTCATCCGCCAGGTCCGCATGGCTGAGTGCATTCACTTCTCGCACCAAGCCTGGTGGTATGCAGTTATTGAGGTACTCTCGACATTCCTCGGCTTCCCTCATTCGTGATGTAGTGGTGATATTCCAAATATGAACGACTGAGGGGGGCTGGACATTGGGAGGTCTTGGGAGGCTGTGGGGGTACCTTCTTCAAAAACGGGGCCGGATTTCGTGGCGGCCGTATGAGGCATGGGGTTTCCCCCCACTTCTTTTTCTTTTCCCTTCTCCATTTGGGTGTCAAGAGGAGGCGCGGCACCAGTTTGTTCATCCCTGTGAAACAAGCATTTGGATACACATTAAGTATTGCTTAAAGGGAACTTGAAGTTCTTACGTATCAGGATGGAGTCTTACATGGTATTTCTTGCTAATTCTGATGTGGTTGGGGGAATCTGAGTGACTGGATCGACATGTGCGGCCCGGATCGTCTCAGAAGCCTGGGTGGTGCTCCCAACAGATTGGTATAAGGGGTGGTCTTCTCGAAGCTTCTTGGGAGGGGCGTTGTGTTCGCCAATCTCGGCTGGAGCAGCTCTCCTTACTCGTTTGTTCTTTTTGCGGGTACGCTTGGCGACGGGCTGAGCTGTTGCTTCTTCGACCTCCTCCTCAATTTCTTTTTCCACTTCTTCCTCTTCCTCCTCATTGACTTGTTGTACCTCTTCATCATCATCGCCCAACATCCGGCGAAGGCTGGAGGTGGTTAAGTCAATATTGTCTCCCTGCTCTTCCCCATGTGAAGGAGTGGCAGTCTTAGGCGGTGAGGAGGGCCCGGCTCCTCCTTCAAGCATCCTGTTATCATGTCCTCGTTGTCAAAGTCAACGGGCGTCCTCATTAAACTTGTTTCTTCCTCGTCCGAATGGGGATCCAGCACGGCTTTAAGAGCAACCGTCATGTTACGGGTATGCTCAAGAAGGGGTAGTTCGTTCTCACGACGGGGGCGAGAGCCTTCTGGTACAAGCTTTGGGTCACCCTGGCGTAGAAGTCCAAAGAAGTTCATTTCTGCCATGCAATAACAAAATATGTTAGCTATTACAAAGTAGTTGAATAAGCTTTCTTGTGTATGGATGTTAGCCTACCTTCACCCTGCCTTCTCCAAAACACAGGATATATGTTGGACGGGCCAAAATAGTTGCGGCTAATCCCTAGCAAACATAGAAATGACTCGGGAAGATTTCTATGAAACCCGGTCCTATTCAGATCTAATTCTTGGGAGTGTCGGGGGTTATATGTACTAGCGTGCGGCTGGGGGTCGTGAGATATCCTATGTCTAAAGGCATAATCAGCCGGCCATACTATTGCATCAATGAAAAAGTAGTGGTCATACCAGTTTTTCAGCGAATCCATTGGCTTATTATGAAATTGGGGACTGTTAGGGGATCATTTCTTAAAGGATAACCAACCATTTACTAGGTTGGGAGTGTAAAAAAGCCGGAATAGTTCTACGGTTGGGGGGATTCTTCTAGCACGGCAGAGGATCTCGAATTGACTAATCTTACAGGCGCCTATACAGTGGAGCTGACTAATATGTACATCATAATATCCTAACAGATCTATGAGGAAACGGGTGAAGGGAATGCGGTAGTTGGCCGCATCGAAAAGGCGAGTGTACATGCCAATCTTCCCCTCCGGAGCCTCAGTTATGAGGTCTCCGGCGCCAGGAAGTGAGGGGTGTAGGTTGGTAGGGATGAAATAATTTGTACAAAAGTGATCTAGTTGTTCCTGGGTCATTACATTAAGCATGGATCCAATGGTGGGGTTGTTTCTGTGAGCCATTACTAAATAAAAATGTAAGGGCGTGGTGTTCTAACCTGCGGAGGAAGGGATCCGTGCGTGGTTGATTGAAGCTAAGAGGAAAGCTTTAATGGCAGAAATGAAGATAAAAACTGTGTGTTTCACACAGCCGTAGGGGTGGCTTATTTATAGGGTTGCCTCGTGGGTCATGGCCTGTTGGATGTGTGACACGTGTCTGCCACTATTCTTGATCGTGTGGTTAGGGTGCAAGTGGCAAGTAAAACGTCAGGCGAGACCCACGGGTCACTTCTGACTCAAACGTTTACGCTGCTCGAGGCTCTGACTGTTTGCACTTTTGTCAGTCAAACATGCCAGATGAACAGTTATTAATGTCGGGATATGCGGCTCTTACGTAAGACTTGACATTTAATGCTATATTTAATTTGTCTCGGTCGCCATGAGCGGCTGCGATAATGATGACATAACTTCCTAAGTCAGGTTGCCACGTGCGGCCAACACAAATTCTTGGACAACTTATCATTCCCTATTTTTTCTTGGTACGTCCAGGGAGCATCTTGGTAGTCTAGAAGTTACGCCTATGGTTGTAACAACTAGACTGGGGGGGACACGATGACGTATAGTCCCCAGCCGGGTCATGAACCCGGCCCACGGGTCCTACCCGTATCCGGCCCATCACAGATGGGTGGGAATAATGTCATTTAAGCTTATGGGCTTCGATGAACAGTAACCGCGCACACGTATGCGGCCCACGGCCCGGCATGACCGGTGCAGGGTTAGACAAAATCATATTCTATCTCTGAATATGATTTACTCCAAAGAAGGAGATATTCACTCACCATAATTAGAAGATAACAATCAATCTAATTATGGTGCTTATCTCTTCCTTGGGGTCGAAGTATCAATGACAGCCCATTAGGGTTTCATTGCCTATAAAAGGAACCCTCAAAGGTTCCACAAGGTATTACATTCTGTACTCTTAACTCACATAAAACCCTAATTGATTACTTACTCTCACGCCGGAGTCTAATCGTGGGAAACCTTCCCACGGTAAGCCTAACGCGTGTTGTTTAGTGTGCAGGATCCCAACCAAATAGTTCACTTGGTGCAGGAGCCGGAGCCCAGCCAACCCAAATTAAGCCTAATTCGGGTCTAGCAAGGATCACCCAACTTTTGCATCAACACAGCTTGTGAAGCACGACAATCCGTGCGCGGTGACTATGCGCGCTCGGCCTTTCACACCTTTTGAGCTATCCAATGGATGACACGTTGGCCAACGCACTGTAGCCCTGGAGTTCCCGTCCCCAGCACCTGGAGGGAGCGCCGAGAGGATAACTGTAGTAAATGCTACTCCCATCCGAAGTGTGCCATGTACCATAGATTCTTCGTCAGAAGAAATGAATCTTGGAGGGGAGGAAGACCATGGTTTCGAAGGGGACTCCTAGACAGGCCCATCAGAAGAAATCATACCGGTTCCTAGCTATAAATAATTACCGTGCTCTCCCACACAGCAGATTCCCAAAAGGGGGAGAACACTGTAGACTAGACCTCGCACCGATGTGACTTCGTGGGGAATACTTGCAATGCCACGGGGAATGACACATATATCCAGGTACATCACCACGCCATTCTATTGGTCCCTTGTAATTCGTTATTACTTATTACCTTAAGTAATAACTCTTTACTTCGACTCAAGTGTGTTGTTTTAACAATAGATGAGAACTATGAAAGATTAAAACAACAATACCAATATACTTTTCAACGTATAGACTTTTATAAGAATCAAATAAAGAATCTATAACCCACTTTGTTTGAGGAATAACAAAGTGGTTGAATGACAATGGGTTGTGATCTCCTCTACTTAAACGTCTAACCAAAGTTAAAGTCTAAGCTCCAATCTAAACGTTCATATGCATCTTGGCTATATGGTTTAGTTTGTATCGAGAGAGAAAGGTTTTCCAGATTTTAAGCTCTCGTATTGGTTAACCCTTTCTCTCCCCATGTACACTCCTTATGTAGGCAGTGTAAACTAGGGTATGCATTTTGAATGTTTCAATGCATGGGTTTATCCAGTGGGTGGTTGATGCCCATGCTCGATATACAGTACAAAGTACATATTAAACTATTCTAGAAAAATTAAAGGTTGTACTTATATCTAACTATACAAGCAACCTACTTTGACTTGAAGTTATCTTTTCCCGCCTAATGCAAACCATCGGAATACTGAAGAGTCTTTAGTATCCTAGAGGAGATCGACATCATTCAGTTTGGTATTGTCAAGCCAAACTGAACTGGAAGCCCTTCTTCAGTCCTTGTTCTTCAGCAACTAGACTGCCTAGTATTTGAAGCGAAGACTCCTTTGTATTCTAAGTTAACTAGAAGGGGAGTGCTGAACTTTCTTCAGGTTTAAAGTCTTCAGTATGAACTTTGTTCCTCTGGTCATCCTTCAGCAGACTGGCCTTATTGTTGAGCATGAAACACTTAGGGGGATTTTATATTCAAATCCTAGAGTTGGTTCAGGGTCAGTAAATACTGACCCAACAATCTCCCCCTATTTGGATATACAACTAGCCTAAGTCTAATGTCAGTAGTAAGTGAGCATAACAACTTCTTCTTACTTGCACTGAACAATTAATAACTTATAAACATCAGATAATCATTTATTCAATAGCATTACAAATTACAACAAAATCAATACAAATGATTATTCAATTCTCCTTAGGCCTAAGTTCTTCAATTATGGAAGTCTGAGTTAATGGATCTGAGTTTCTGTGGTCCAATATAGAAAGCAAGTACATGCTGAAGGTTTTAGCAGCATCAGTAAGTCCTGGACCACCATGAAGAGAGTAAAAGATCCTTTGAACATTCGAGAGAAGTTCATTGTTCATTTCATCAAGATCACTTATGCCCACAAAGTCTTGACGTTCTTGATGATTGAACATAATCATTCCTAGTTCTGGTTCGTCCAGTACATGACCAGGGAGATGATTTTGAAACTAAACAAAGCCTTTGTATTTCTTTGTAGTGACAAAGATGTCACCCACTTCAGGTTGTATCAGATTTGCTCTTTTGTTCAGCTCCAGTATTGGATCTTGATCTTCCAGAGAAACTTGAGTGTTGATTATCAGAATCTCACCGAGTCTTTCATGATTTCTCATATAGTGCTCGATTCTGGTGCGAACTTCATCCCATCTCTTGGATTTTCTTTTCTCGATCATCACACTCATTTCAATCCATTCAGTGTAAGAAAGTTCTTTTCCTTGAAAATTTTCAAGTATCTCATCAGTTCCATCACCACTCTAGAACTTGAGATGGATGTCACCTTTGCTGGTTAGCATATCAACATTGGTGATTGGTGAGATATTTTTTCTGTTAAGCCTTGTTATACAAAACTTTTCATATAACACTTTCTTCTTGAAGACACTTTCTACTTCAACTTTCCCAATTTGTTCATACAAGCTTAGCTTCAGATCTCTTAGTTTTTCTTCTTGCTGAAGCTTGTATAAATTGTCAAGTTCTTTCTGAGTGGCCACTCCAGCTCTGATCAACCGATCATTCAGAGTAAAGTGTCCTTTGTTTTGGGTATAAGGGGAGGTGAACCACTATCAGTTGTTTCCCCACTTGTGGTCAACCATTGCATATAATCATCTTTGGCTGATGACTCCCCTTTACCCTTTGCAGGGCTCTTTTCAGTGATAGGTGACTCATCGACAATGGATTGTTTCTGAGATTTCTTTTGGGCATGTTTCTGAAAGAGCTTCTAGATTGTGTTTTTCTCCCCCTCAGCAGAAGACTGCCCAGCAGCTTCTGATGACCCACCAGCAGGGAAGAGGCCACAAAGATAATCAAGAGTGGTAGTTACCTTGGCCAGCATGGCTGGAACAGTTTCAAGGGCTTGTAACTTCTGCTGAACCTCATCAGATATGGTCAGCTTTTGTTTCTCCAGCAATGCCACTCTATCCTTGATCTTTGACACAGAATCACACAAAGTATTAACTTGACCAGGAACTGGTGTGAATTCTGGTGGAAACTCCATGGAAGCACCATTTATGTAGTCCATAAGAGAGGACATCTCTTGCTTCAAGAAAGTGGTGGTGGCCACATCTTGGACTAAAGGCTTCAAAGCAGCAATGATGACATCCTTGATTTTTTCAACAGAAGGAGGAATTGGTCTTGCTTTGAGAGTTGTATTTTAGTGTCAGCAAGAACCTTTTCTTCCTTCAGTCTGGCCACCTGTGATTGAAGAATCAACACTTGATTTGTTAATTCTTTTACCTGTTCAGTTCTGGGGGAAGGTGGCTTTTGTGTTGCATAAGCAGTCTCTTCATCACTGTCATCTAGATTGACTAGAATTCTTTCACTAAACCCTAGTTCTTTTTCCAAATCATCCCTAGACATACTGACAACAAATGTAGGCAAGTGTCCCACCTTGGCTCCAGTGGTGAGATTCACTTCCTTGGGAATCTTCTGAGCATCATCTTTAGTGTGTGGATCAGTTTCAAGCCGTTCACCACCAGGGTTGGTTTGACCGGATGGATCCTGAGAAAGAGTCCCTGATAAGTTTAGATCAATGATAATGTTTTTGGTTCCTTTAGTAGAACCCTGTTGTGGGGGAGCTACATCATTAGAAACAGATAGGCCAGGGTCAGCATCAACTGTTGGATTTACTGACACATCATTCCCTAATGTAGACTCAGAGTGACAAATGATAGAAATTGGTAATGAAGTATGACTTGTATTCAGAATGTAAGTACTTACCAATGCTAACTCCACACTACTGAGCTGAGGGTGTGCTCTATCTTCACCCTTCTCTCCTAAATAAGTTGAGAGAGGGGTTGCCTTCTGGGCCTCTTTATGCATATCACCTCCAGCAGAGACTAAAGGTGACGACTGGATGGGGATCTTGTCCTTGGCAAGGGACTTGGTCTTCTTCAAATCATGGTCTTGGGAATCATCATCAATCTTCTTAGAGGAAGATTGTGTGAGGGTTTTCCTCTTTCTGGACTCACGTCTAACCTTCTTGGTATTAATTGACGTTTGCTTCTCACGAGGTCCAGATGAAGCTCCACATTTTTTGCCTTTTAGATCCCTTCTCCAGTTAGAGAAGTGTCTTTGGGAGCTTTGTACACTACTGGACCATCTGCTGAGCAGATGTCCAACATGGGTTGTGTAAGAGGAGGATCAATGGTGCTGACTGAAATGTTCCAGCGAATGAGATCAAAGGTCTTAAAAGTTAGTTTCTATCCATTGATTTTTGAAAAGTCATTTCCAAGATGGTCAGCAAAGAGGAGAGATAGAAATCTGGTGTAAACAACGTTTTTCTCTCTAGTCTTTTTCTCCAGCTTCCCATGGAGATCCTCAAAAATAAGCCTCCCAAAAGCAGCTTTAACACCCTTGGCCAGGCAATATAAAATAATAGCATCTTTTTGGTTGATCTGGTCAAGGCCTCCAGTTTCTCCCCCGAAACATTCAATAAGAATGGACATCAGCAATTTCCATCATAGTGACAAAGAACTTCTTTTTAACCCCCCCTTTTCAGTAATTTCTTCAGTATACCCAATCTCTTTAAATAAATTTTTGACAACCATAAAATCATCAGGTATAGCTTCATAATCATTAGTGTTTTCCAAATAATCTAACCCCAAAACTTTTCTAAATAACTTTAACCCAAATCTACTATGAATCCCAACCATGGTAGAATCAAACTCAATGGACTTCTTGTTGTTAGAAGCCTCTACTGTGAACCAAAATTCTTTTAGTACATTTTGAAACATCATCCCAGGTTTCACAAATAACGCATACCTTAAAACACTTTTGGATAGATAAGTCAAAACATGCTCCCCAGGAACAGACTTAATGGATTCAGGTTTGAGTAAGGCGATGTTGTTGGGTTTGACAAAGATCTCATCAATGGAATAGTTAACATGAGAGGATGGGTTGAGAGTGATCTTAGCAATCTTTGGAGTAGAAGATGATTCAGCCATTGATGTTTCTGTGTGTGTTTTTTGAAGGAGAGAGAGTTTGTGTGTTTTTTCGATGAAAAAATTTGTAACCGTGGAACGAAATCCAATTGTTAGGGATTATATAAAAACTTTAACTGAATTATAAAAAGTTTTTAAAACCATTTGAAAAAATTATAAATCTTTTAAGGTTTCTCATTAATGTTCTGCAAAAAGGGTATGATTTTTTGTTGCTTTGAACAGTGAAATGCCCCATGTGTCATGGAGTTGTTGACTGTGGATGGAGACGTTTGAAATTTCCTTAATTAACAAATGACACCTTTTTAAAAGAATGTTTGTTTTATTCACAAGAAAAATTCAATGCCATTAACTCCATTGAATCACATGCTTGATTTGTTTTAAATGTTGTTGCTCAGATATGCTGAAACTGATGGCAATACTTGTGAGCTTCAATGCGTCAGATGAGGCGACAAAACCCCATATACATGTTCACATAAGTGAACAAGACATATGACGTTGCACGCTCCTCTAATCAGGCCTAGCTACTCAGTTGTATTTAAAAAATTTGTTCATCATTGTTGAAGGAATCTTTTGATGACTGGTGATTATTTGCTCAGCTTCAGTGAATCAGATAAGGCGAAAAAAGATCATATACACAATCACATAAAGTAAAATAGATACATGACATTGCACACTCCTTTACTCAGACAATGCTACTTAACATTAATCAAAATCTTTTATGAAATGCTGAACCTTCAAGCTTCTTCAGTGAATGTTGTAGGTTCAAGTTTTGTATCATCAATGTTCAGCAAACCAAGCTCCATTATCAATCTTTTGAAAGTTGGTTCATCCAGTGGTTTGGTGAAGATATCAGCCAATTGATATTGAGTGGGGATGAAATGTAATTTAATGTCCCCTTTCACAATGTGATCTCTGATAAAGTGATATATGATATCAATGTGTTTTGTTCTTGAGTGGAGGACTGGATTGTTGGATATTGCACTAGCACTAGTTTTATCACAAAAGATTGGTACCTTTTCATATTCTATGTCATAATCAGCCAACTGGCTTTTCATCCAAAGAACATTGGCACAACATCCAGCAGCTACCACATATTCAACTTCTGCTGAAGATATGGCAACTGTTTGTTGCTTTTTAGCACTCCAACACACAAGTTTGCCACCTAGCAATTGGCAGGCACCAGAAGTGCTTTTTCTGTCCAAATTGCATCTAGCATAGTCAGAATCTGAATACCCCTTTAGGTCAAAACCTGAGGATTTGGGTACCAAAGACTTAGACTTGGTGTACGTTTTAGGTATCTGAAGATTCTCTTTACAGTAGTAAGGTGTGATTCCTTTGGATCTGCTTGGTATCTTACACAAAGGCATGTAGAGAATTGAATGCAGTTAAGTACATGAGTGACCCAATCATACCTCTATACTGAGTCTCATTGACTGATTGTCCATTGAGATCGGGTCCTAAGTTGTTAGGGGGTACCATTGGAGTCTTCACTGAAGCACAATTGATATCATTCTTCTTCAGCAGATCCTTGACTTATTTTTCTTGATTGATAGAAATGCCTTGGTCAGATTGTTTAATCTGAATACCAAGGAAGTATGTGAGTTCTCCCATCATACTCATCTCAAACTTGCTGGTCATAAGCTTGGCAATTTTTTTGCTAAGTTTCAAGCTTGTAGAACCAAAGATTATGTCATCCACATAAATTTGTACTAGAATGGTGTCAGTTTTAGATTTATAGATAAACAAGGTGCTATCTATTTTTCCTCTGACAAATTTATGTTCAATGAGAAATGTTGAGAGAGTGTCATACCATGCTCTTGGAGCTTGCTTTAGTCCATACAAAGCTTTGTAAAGCTTGTAGACATGATTTGGGTATTTACTACTCTCAAAGCTAGGAGGCTGAGTAACATAAACTTCTTCTTTTAGGTCACCATTAAGGAATGCACTTTTGACATCCATTTGGTAGATGATGAAGCTCATGTACGTGGCATAAACAAGGAAGATTCATATGGCTTCCATACGTGCAACTGGAGCAAAGGTTTGATCAAAATCAACACCAGGCTCTTAATTGAATCCTTGGTCCACCAGCCTAGCTTTATTTTTGGTCACAGCATTGGTTTCATCTCTTTTGAGCTTGTAAACCCATTTAGTGCCAGTGGTTGATTTACCATATGGAAGAGGAACCAATTTCCAGACTTTGTTCCTTTCAAATTGATTGAGTTCCTCTTGCATGGCATCCACCCATCCAAGGTGTGTGAGTGCTTCAGAAACCTTTGTAGGTTCAATTTCTGAGAGAAACTTTGCATAGAGGCATTCTTCAAATGAAGGAGCACTCAGTTTCTTTGCCATAGATCTAGTGACTCTACCTTCACCAGGATTGCCTATTATGTTCACCAGCTGTATGTGACTATTTTTAGTCCAAGATTTTTGTGGAGCTGGAGAATAGGTAGTGGTATCATGATTAGAGCTAAAGCTTGGAAGTCCATGACATGGACTTGGACTTGGATTATCTCTACTGCCTACTGAAGGATATTCAGTGGACAAAGGTTAAATCAATGGAGGGCTTCCTTCTTGGTCAGAAGCAACATATCCAAGACCTAATTCCCTAGAGATGGTAGGAGAGCTTTGAGCAAGGGGCTCAGATTTTTCATCAGCAGCTGCATATGATTGATCATTTTGATCATGTGTGTCAGCATGTTGATTGTTTTAAGACTAACCATTTTGGTCATTTATGTTGCTTTGCTGATCATTTTGATCATTATGAGACTAATCATTATTTGATTGACAGCCATCAGTATGTGATACTAAGGGATTTCCTTTTGTAGGACTTGTCATATCTTCAAATGGATCAATATGAGGGACTGAGTTGCTTGTTTGATATTTTTGAGAAGGCTCATAATGTTGAAATTCATCAGATGGATAATTGTGAGATTCATGAATATGAAGTTCATCATCTGATGGATTTGTAAAAGTGAGAGCTTCAGAACTTTCATTGAAGGTGATGTGATAGGTTTCTTCAATACATTATCTTCTTGTGTTGAAGACTCTGTATGTTTTAGATACTAGAGAGTATCCAAGGAAGTAACCATCATAAGATTTTTCATCAAACTTTCCAAGGTGATCCTTGTGATTGTGAATGAATACTGGACACCCAAACACATGTAAGAATGAAATGTTTAGAATTCTCCCCCTGAAGACTTCATAGGGATTCTTCATGTGTCTCTTCACAATGATGGATCTATTTTGAGTGTAGCAAGCAATAACTACAACATCAGTCCAAAAATTCTTAGAGAGAGCAGATCCAGCAAGCATTGTCCTTGCTGCTTCAATCAAAGTTCTATTCCTTCTTTCAGCCACACCATTTTGTTTAGGTGTGTAAGGATATGAGAAATTTTGGGAAATTCCTTTGTCATCATAGAATTGTTCAGTGTGTGATTTCTGAATTTAGTGCCATTGTCAGTTCTGAGTTGTTTGACATGAGTGTCATTTTTATTTTCAACTCTTTTGATGAAAGACATAATGGCATCTGGTGCATGGATTTTCTTTGTCAGAAAATATACATAGGTGTACCTAGAGTACTCATCAACAATGACAAGCGAATATTTATCACGACAAATATCCCTAGGTGATACTGGGCCAAATAAGTCCATGTGAAGCAAGTGAAGACTTTCTTTGGTTGAGAAAGTTTGCTTTGTTTTGAAACTGGCCCTATGGTGCTTTCCTTTTTCACATGCTGAGCATGGTTTGTCCTTGGAATAGACAAGTGAAAGAAGACCAACAACAAGATTTTGTTTTGCTAGAAGAGTTATTGTTTTGAAATTGAGATGTGGGAGCCTCTTATGCCAAAGCCAATTGGTAATATTGGAGGCTTTAGCAAAGAAGCATGTCTCCTGAGTAGAGTTCATGTTCATGACATAAACATCTTTGACTCTGGGAGCAATCATCACAATTTCATGATTGGAGTTGAAGATTGTACCTTTTTTGTCATCAAACAGCACAAGATACTTTGCATCACAAAGTTGACTTATGCTGATGAGGTTGTGCTTCAATCCATTGACATATGTTACCTTTGAGAAAACTATACCATTGCATTTAACTGAACCAAATCCTTCAGTAGTAGCTGACGAGTTATCACCAAAAAAAACTTTAGGACCTTGTTCCTCCTTATACTTGTGTAGATAACTTTTGGTCAAGTCATATGCCTTGAGCAGCCACTATCTAGGTTTCAAATAGGCTTCCTGAGATCACACTACACAAGTTAAGGAAATGGTCAGTTTTGCTTTGAAACCCACCTTTGTTGGGTGGGGGTTTAGATCTAGAAGGTGTTCTAGATCTGAAGGGTCCTCTTGTAGAGGGTATGTGTGATTGCTCAGAAGAAGAGGTATGAACAACTGTTGCTTTCTTAGCCTGGAGGGCTTCACCTCTTCTGAACCACTCTATATGGTTGTGATCAGATGTAGTGTGGACATAGCTTCCACAAGTTTCACAACATTTGGTAATAAAGTTTGAGTTTCTTGGCTTAATACCTCTTCTGAGTGAGATGATTCGATTATGTCCATGAGTGTCATGGTCATAACTTCCACAAATATTACAAACAGGGTAATAGTGGCACTCATCTGGGTGATGATTACCCATACCACAATGAATGCATGGTGGGAAAGGCATATTTCACCTGGATTGAGATGCTTTAGTATTCTGAGCATTAGAACTAGTTTTGGCCAGCATATACTGAGTATGTTCACAAGTGAGATGATCAGTCCTCTCACATTTAGTACACTAAATCAACTTAAGCAAGTTTGAGTGAGATGGTTGTTTAGACCACATAAATAACAAGCCCTTTTAAATTATGTCTTGTACTTTAAATGAGGAGAGTCTGAAGGTTCATCTCTAAACCGAGTTGGTGTTTGCTGCTGCCTGAGTTGCAATTTGAGATCATTGATCTCTTGCATGACAAGAGACATTCTCTTATCTTCCTTAGATCTGGCATTCTTTAGTTCATTTGTTGAAACTAAAGAGGTAGTTCCCATATGTGAACCTTCAGCAGGAGCTGAAGAGTTCTTTGAAGTGTCAATTTTGACATGTTTTGAAGAACTACCTTTGTGTGTGGTGCGTGACTTGATGATAGATTGGATAGTTTTGGGTCCAGTAGAGGGTTCAGCACCAGCCAGCTTCTCCAAAGGAAGAAGTGGGGTACTTACTTCATTCTCTATATCATCATCTGAGTCATCCTTAGTAACTAAGGACTCAACTTGTGCTGAAGTGTCAACACTTTCTTGAAACTCAAGAAGAATGATTCGTCCAGTGTCATGATTGGGTAAATTCTCTTCACCTGACCTTTCAATGTCAAGGATCGAGCTACCATCCTCATTTGAGGCTTTGACAAAGACAATAGATTTTGTGCTGGAGGATCCTTCAGCACCAAGCATTTTCCTCTTTTGAGCAGGTATTTGTTCACTTATGCATTGATTTACCCTATCAGAGTTTCTAAGCCAAGATTTAACAATATCTTTTGCTTCTTTTAGTTCAACTCTTAGGGAGTTATTTTCCTCCAAAATTTCTTTGTTCAGTTGTTGAAAAGTAAGAATATCAAGTTTAGCTTCTTTTAGCTCTATTTGCTTACTTACAAAATCTTCAAGTTTTAGAACAAGTTTATGAAATTTTTCAAGCAAATTGTTTCTTTGCTCTTCATCAAATTTTAGATCAATATGCAAAGGTTGCAAAGGCTTTGTCACAGTATTGACAGTCTTGGTCTTACAAGAGGTTTTATGATGTTTACCTTTTTGACAAGCAGCACATGTGAAATCATTTTGAAAAGATTTGTTTGGTAACCCTCTAACCAAATTTCTATTCACTAATTTCATAAGATTCTTGAAATTCACATGACCTAACCTCCTATGCCATAAGTTAGACTCATCATTAGAAGCCTTAGCTAGCAAACATGTAATACCACCTATCGGAGTAATAGCATGAAGATTAAAGGTGTACATATTTTCTTGCCTGGGTACCTTAAGCAGTACTTGAAATTCTTTAGGCATCTCAAAGTCTTTGGAGAGCACCAAGGAGTCTGTATCTGTAAACAGCACCTTGTTCTTCTTATCACACATTTTTGATACAAAAAAGAGATTGAATTCATTCAATTCTTTCACAAAGAACACATCTTCAAATTCTAACTTCCCTGTATTGATTTTCCCTTTGCCAGTGATTCTACCTTTGCTACCTCAAAAGGCTACTGGTCCACCTCTAAATTCTTTGAATTCAACAAGGAAATCTTTATTCCCTGTCATGTGTCTTGAACATCCACTATCTACTATACCTTTATCTTTTAATTCATCAATTAGATGCCCCTGTATATACACAAAACTTATTAGTTTTTAACAGGGACCCAAGCCACATTTGGCTTGGATCTTGTGGGACCTACATACTTAAGAGTTTGATAGGTAGTTTTTCCAGTAAGACTACATACACTCTTATACTTCATGGTTCCAGTCACATAATCAAAGAAATAGGTAGGTTTATTGTCTTTGTACATTTTTGGCCTAAGTACTGTTTTAGCAGTACTTGATTGAACACAAGGTTTTTCACCTTTAGGAACCCACATATGCACTGCTTTGTTATTAGACTTACTTCTAGATGTTTTGGCTTTCTCAATTACACTCTTAGAAGTCTTGTGGGACTTTGGTTTGACAAACTTTGAACCAGCGGTACTTGAGTTTGGTCTAGCAGTACTTGCAGTTCTAGACTTGTCGGTACTTGGTTTACCAGACTTCAAAGGTACTAGACCTTGTTTCATAAGTACTGCTCTAGGAACAAAGTTCTTGGTAGGGTTATTTGTAATCTTTTGAGGTTTAGCTGCCCTTTTAGAATGATCAAACTTAGGTTTATCATCTTTAGATCTCTGTTGCCTATTAACCTGTGCATTTTTCCCATTACTGTTTCTTGTGGCCTTTTGTACAGCCTTTTGTTTTACATTTTATCTTCATGTAAAGTACAATCTTTTATAAAATGACTTAGAATACCACAAGCATAACATCCTTTTCTTCTTAAAGGATACCCAAAAGGTTTTTTACTTAATTTTCTCAAAACCTATCCCATCCCTCTTGGTTTTATTATGTTTTACATTGTTATCCAATGCCATACTAGGAGTTTTCACCTGCTTGGAAGCAGAACTAGTTTTAGACTCTTCAGAAACAAAATTGTTCATTAAAGGTGGATAAACAATGTTTTTGGTCACAATAGATTTATCTTGAGATAAAGTACTAGAGTTTGAATCATTTATAGCCTTTGGTTCTTCTAACTCTATACATGTATCATTACTAGGGGGCATGAAAATTCATGATAATGGTGGAGGAACTGCCTTCATTCCTTCAGCATATCTATCATTTTCAGGTGTATTATCTCACCCACTAGAACTATCAAAAATCCCCTTTGATAAGTCCTTGTCAGTTAAAGTTATCCCAGGTTGGTCCTCAATATATCCTAGGCCTGACTTATCATAATACCCCATTTAATTAATTAGTTTACCCAATCTTTTAGAGGACTTTTTCCAACGATTAATCACTTACCTTTCATTATAAAGATTGGCTTTTAAAGCTTCATTTTCTGCTGATACTTTCAAAAGTTGTTTTTCAAAAGCTTTAATTTCCACATCTTTTTCGCTCAATTGAAGAGTTAAAATTCTATTTTCTCTTCATAGTTTTGTTGACCCTTTTTATACAAAACTATATATTCTTCTACAGTGCATGTGTTGAATTTTTGATACTGTTCATCTAGTTCTACTTTTAAGCTATTAAATTTAAGAACATAATCTTTTAAACAAGGATGTACCTCAGTACCTTCATGTGAGAGATCCATCAAACCAATCTCTTCTTCTTCTTCATCTTCAGCCCAGTTCACTACTCCATCTACAGTCACCAATGCTTTAGTTCCTTTGGGACTCCTGCTGTTTCCTTTTGGAAAGCTTTCAGTAATTCTTGGACTGTTTCTATAGATGCTTTTGGACTTTTGGCTTCTACTCTCAGCCTTGTCTCTAGTGCACTCCCTTGCAAAGTGTCCATTCCTTCCACAGTTATAGCATTCAACTTTAGACTTGTCATATCCTAATGTCTCATTAGGATCAACAGTCATCTTCCTTCCAGTCTTCTTGAAGAACCTATTAGATATCACAGAAACCATAGCAGCTTGCCATTTGAGATCCATCTCTTCAACATCAGCATCATCCATTTGGAACAAGTCATTGAGTGTTATTCTTGGCCTGTTGTCTTGTCCAGCAAAGAATGAGAAGGCATCATTGTCACTAAACAATGGTGAATATCTTCCTTGTAGATTTTGAGAGACTATGGGACTGCCGTCAGTACTTTGTGAGTAAGTACCACTTGTAAGTCCTCCAGCGGTATTATCGAAGTAAGTACTGCTGCTAGATCCACTAGCGGTATTTGGAAAATAAGTACCGCCATTACCTTCTAACACAAAAGCCAAGTTAGACTTTGTTGTTGCTGCTGCCTTGGTCACCTCAACGCCTTTTACATCCATCTCATAAGCTCTAAGATTTTTGTAGAGATGATCAAAAGTAATTGTATCCAGATCATCTCTTGTGACGAAGTGCATAGCCAATGATTTCCACTCTTGTGGAACACTCCTTAAGAATTTCAGATTAGCTTCTTCATTAGGAATTATTTGTCCATAAACTGCCAAATGAATAAGCAGCTTACTGAAGCTTCCATAGCCACCATGGATTCCTTCTATACTGGAAATTGAGAAGTTATCAAACTCTTGTTTCAGAACAATCTTCTTCTTCTTCTTAGATTTGTCATTACCTCCAAATCTAAGTTTGATGGCATCCCACATAGCCTTAGCATCCTTATAGTGATGAAAACTAGGTAAGATGTCCTCTGAAAGTGCCATAGCCAAAGCAGTTCAGGCCTTTCTTTCTCTAATCTTTGCTTGTACCTCCTCAGCAGTCACAACAGGTAAAGCATAGCATGTACCATCAGGCAACTAGTGTTGATTCTTAGGTGTATTCCCATTCTTGATAACTTGCCACAGAGTATGATCTGTGTGATTCAAGTAATGTTCCATCTACATAGCCCATGTCTCATAGTTATCACCCTTAAGAACTGGGAGTTTGATAGCAGAAAGAGTATGGGAAGGTGTTGTAGTTGTAGAAGTAACTACAACATCTATGGCTTGAACACCTTGTGGTGGTGCAGGATGCACAACTTGAGGCTGTACCTATGGTATTGGATCAGGATCTGGAATATCTTCCAAGTGAGGGTCATCACCAGGTTGAGACATTGAGTTTTAGTGTGAGTGGAATTTTTGGGGTTGTGTTCTTGATATGAGCTAAATTACTTATATCATTTGTATCTTAAAACAACAAATAAATGCATAAAATCAATAAAAAATGCCTTGTATTTGTTTGTTTATCGTTTCATGTGTGTAGGTACCGATGACCACGAAAACCGGCAAAAACGACACGAGAATGAAGAAAAAATCAACAAAGCCAATTTCAAGTTCGATTTTAGCGGATTTAATCGTTTATGAAGATTTTGGGCCAAGTGGGTCCCACTTTTGGGTACTGGGCCCAAAAAACCCAATAAGGATGCTAAGTTGTCTATATTTTGATTTACATGCCCAATCAAGGCCCAATTGACAAGGTTATGGACGGATTTATGAAGAATGGAACAAAAGCCCACATCAACTTGCAAAATTTATGAAACGAAATTGTATTCTTGGGCTTTTGAAAATCCATTGGGGTTACTTACACATGGACGGTTTAGAAAAGAAAGTTATAAACATAAATGGTCAAAGTTTATTCATTCACACACGTTTTTATTACCCTTGGTCAAACCGTATGATACACACTCACTTTATTTACTTTCGATACAAACAAGATCTCCCCTCTTTCTCTCTCACTTTTTCACCCCCAAACCTAATAACCTGCAAAACTACTATTCCCCAAACCCTAAAATACAAATCAATAAATTAATTGGGGCTTTTTGTTCAATTCACTCGTGTGAATGCACACGAGTGGGGAATTAATTCCCAAGTTTTAAGGAAGAGAAGATGGAGGGCATTTACAGACGTGGCAGCGTTTCATTGGCTGTGACAACACATCACCACCAATCCACCAATCAATGAAGGACAAGTCAACTATCAAGAAGCATAACTAGCACACTTGATTTCCACGTTGGCAATCCGTGTGCTAGTTGGCTATTTTCAGCCTTAGGATCAAGAGAAGAGAGAGAGTATGCAAATTGGATGGCCAAGATCAAAGGTTCTTCTCAACAACCTTCATCAGCAGGCATAGGGGTTTGCCTATAAAACCCCCAATTAATTTGTAATCTTCATTCCAATTTTTATTTCTGTTATTATGTTAAAATTAGTTTAGGATTGTATTTTTTACTTTTAAATAATGTAAGGTTATTTTGAATTAATGAAAAGTTGAATTTTAAAGTCTTGAGTTTCGAATTTTAATCTTTTATATTTACTGTCTTTGCATCTTAATTGATTTTATTAACAGTAACTGATGACATTATTTGATTAAGCTAAATAATAGCTTTAGTTAAATAATTAAATAAGATTGGGATTAAGTTTTTTCCCCACTGGAGAAAGCTCTTACTAAATACTCTTGGTTTGAGAGTGGTTCAAATGTGATGGGTTCGAATGTCTGTAATAGTAGTGATATGATGGGTTCGATATCTGATGAGGGTGTTTAGTTCGAAAGGAGGAGGTGATTCGGGTCCTTAGTCCGCTCAGCGCGCGACTACTTCATCAATGGTTTTCTCAAAAGGTTCAACTCAATTTAATTTTAAGTTGTTAATATTTTTTTTATTAAATCTGAATTTGTTTATATGCTTTCTGTTTTGATATCTGCTACTATTTTGATTTGTGTGTTTAAGTTTTGTTGAATCTAATATGATTGGATGTGTTATGAAACTGCTTGATTAATTGGTATAGTTTATTGATTGTTAAATTAGATTATGTGAGTTTTGTTTAAGCTGATAGGTTTTGATATTAGTATTTTGATTATTGTTGACCATGCTTACTTTCATCAATCTAATCTAGATATCTGTTTTTATTTTATAAAACATAAGGCATGCATTTGTTAATTTAGTCTACTGATATTGTAATCTTGCTGAATGTTTATTAATCAGTTCTATTGAATCTATGTAGTGTGGTTTAGAAGTATTTGGCAGTAGTTTTGGGTTGAGTTTCGTTCTAGCAGCTTCGGGTTTAGTTGGGTATAGCTCGATATCAGTCTAGGTGTTACGCATTCATAGCATAACTGCCCAGATCTGTTTGCTTCTGTTTATTACGTTTGTTAAGGGAGCTTGTATTTCTTGATTTTGCTACTGAACTTTTTGGCTTATAACTGTGACTCGTCGCCTGCTACTTTTAACTGGGATGTTTGGATATTATTTGAGTGATAATTGTTTTAGATTTATTAGTTGGTGTATTGCTTTTGTTATTTTAATTGCTGTAGAGTTATTGCTGATTAGCAGTTTTAATCTAGTAGTTTAATTTTGTTAGTTTCTTATAGCTGATTGATTGGTTTACTAGTTACTGGTATTTTTGCTGAGGTTGATTACTGTTTTTATTTTTTTAGTATACTGATAATTCATCAGTTCTCCAAATGTTAAGTTTGGGAACTGATTTAACAATTTATCGGTTCAAAAATAAATAAATAATATTACTTACATTAGTCACTCCTGTTACTTTCACTTTCAATCTTCATTGTCCAAAAATTTAATTACCACTATGTCCATAACTAGAATCGAACCTATGACCTCCTGGTCATGTACCCAACATGTTAACCATCTCTGCTAGCAGTTTATTTGTGTTTAATAATGGTTTGAGAAATTAATATAGTGTATTATTAGGCTGTCAGTTTTTGAAAGTTATCTAAATTACATAGTTTTTACTTTTAATATCTTTTATAATTTATAATTAAATAAATAAAATAAAAATAAAAAATGTTTTATTAATTCTAGAAATTTAATTAGTTTTTAAAATAATTAGATTTTAATTAAGTTAGTTTTAAATAAATTAGTTTTAAAAATAGATTTTGTTTATTAAAAAGTGAAAGTAATTTTAAATAGATTTAATTAGTTTATAGTTTTTAAACAGTTTTTAAATTTGTTTAAATAGATTTTTAAATAGTGTAAAAGTATTTTTATTAATTAGATTAAATTTAAAATTGACTTTTAATAGATTGTTAATTTTAAATAGTTTAAAAGTTTTAATTTTAAATAATTGTTTTTTTAGAATATAATGGGGAATGATTCATGCACTTAGGATTTAATTTACTTAAAATTTGTAGGAGTAATTTTAGTTTAAAAACCGATAAACCATTTAAATCAATTGTCCAAATCGAAACAAAATGTCGCAAATTCACTCGATCTTCGTGTACAACGAACTTGGTTCATCATCGTGTTTAATTAAATCTGTCTTTGGTAATTTTAGTCTATTACTTTTTGCTAAAGGTAATTTTCTATTTTACCCTATAACGTATCTAATTAACATATACATTCCACGACACATCAAAAATTTTGGCGCCACTGCCGGGGATTTTGTGTACGATTCGTTTCATGGAGATTTGTTGATCATTAATTTGAAGACCGTTTCTGTCACACCTCATCATGGCGGAATATGGGGGGCGACGTATGGATATCATCACAACAATAGCGTGTCTATAGAGTTAACTAAATGAAATAGAAATGTCATAAAAAGGTGACACAGTGTCATGACAATATCTCAAACAATGTAGGCGTCTAGGTAAGTAGGTAACAGGCCTACCTCTTACCAAAGACATTCAAATAACACACATCAAACATATAGGTATAAAACAATATACTAAATCAAAAGACAAAATAAAATCTAAGAGGAAAGTAATTCCTCCTAATGTAATTCTAGCAGCATCTAAACTCTAGCCACACTTCTAATAGCATCCTTCTCAACTACCTCACCTGAAAATGACACTAAAATCTATCAACATAAAGTTGGTAAGAACATAGGTTTAAATTATCAAAACATCTTAAGAACCCTTAACAACCGCTGTAAATAGTTGAAGAAAAACAATTTATAGTAATGGACCATAATGTGATAATCATGCTACATGCATCCACAACAAAACTCAATCCAAGTACCAATCACATCTACAATTCACAAAGCACACTATAATAGTCAAGAAGTATCCCGTCACACACACAAGAACACACACCACACTATCCAGATCTTTCCCACACCACCTGTGGAAGATGAACTATATCCCGTCGAGATATCTTGCCTCCGAAGAGACGATGCACAAGTACTCAGGACGGATCGTGCACCCCGAACCAAGAACTCAGGACGGATCGTGCCCCACGAACCAAAAACTCAGAACCAAGAACTCAGGACGGATCGTGCCCCACGCTCAACACACATCACAACTGGTCCCATAGACGCCCATACATCTATGTACCAATCCCAATCATAACACAATCAAGATTCACATATCATAACACATATCAAAGCACATATGAGAACACATAAGCACGCAAGTCACACAATAACACATCTATGTCCAAACATTTATAAAAATATAGTACCAAAACATTTTAAGAACTCCACAAATGTCATCTCCATCCCATACTAGAAGAAAACATTTAAAAACTTAGTAAAAATGGGACTATGAACTCACCTGATAGCACATCAAGCTAGAACTCCTGCAAACCTATAAAATCATACACGACACCCTTAGCTCAGGTCTTAACACCCAAGTTAAGTAACAATCTAGGAGATAAATCTAATCCCCCAATCCCCACTATCTAGTTCTGCCACTACAAGCTATTCTATACGTAAAATTCCAGTTTTTCCCTGGTACGGTTTACTAGTCACTAAACGATCACATGAAGTGAACTTAACACCACACTTGACTCCTACCCTACTGGATTTATGTTGTTATATGATCTAAGAACTTCAAAAACCAATTTTACTTTCTAATTACACGTTTAACCCTTTCGTTTAGTCTCTATGCCAAAAGTCGTTTTCACCAAAACTGATTTTCTGTACATGCTAAATGTTCGACACCAAAAGTCCGACCTAAACACCATAACTTTTATTAAAAACCTCCAGTACTTTTATATACATTATAAAGAGTTCCCAAATCAAAAATCTTTGGCTATCCCATTCGTTTGTTTAGGTTTTGACTCAAATCCCCAAAATCAAAATTTATTCCTGAACAACGAACTGTTTTTGTAAAAATTATTTGACGACCTTCCCGAACTCCATTTTTGACCAACCTTACATTTTTGAAAAGTAGACTCTCTGAACTTAATTTTACAAAAAAGAAACTCGACCAAAGGTGCTACCTACTGCTCGGAACAGTTGACACAAGACAGCCTTAAAAATCAGACTGTTTTACGCCTTTATGCACTAACCTTCTAAACATCATTAATTACCCCTAGTTTATTAAACAAGAACCCTAAAATCATTAATTGATCTTAATTACTATATTTTTCAGAAAATTAATAAAACCCTAATCATCTCAATGATGGTTAATTAACATTACAATCATTATTAATTTATAAAAACATGAATTAAGTTAAAGTTAAATTGATCACATACCTTGAATCAAGAAAATTTTTATGAAACCCTAAAAACTTGTAGAAACCTTCGTCCAAAAAAAGAGCTGGAAAAAAATAATGTGTTTTGATTTGTTTCTATACTAAAACAATGAGAATCCTAGCCCAATACAAATAATACATTCCTTTTTTTTATTTTTTTCCTTTTTCTTATTTTTCCCCACCGTCCTATATAAATTTTTTTACCAAAAATAATACTTTTTATTTATTTTATTATTAAATTCGTTTTTTAATAATTATTTCCTTAATTATATTTTTTTTTATTAATCCCTTAATTAATTAATTATATCTAAAACCTTTTAACTAGTAAATTAAACTACACTAGTCAACTTTACGCGTTTATCGTAAATTACGTAAAATATACAGTTTTATGAAAATTCTTAAAATATGGAATAAACTTTATAACTAAGTTCTAAATGACTTAAAACCATCCCGTAAATTATTCCCGTGACTAAATACCTCATCCGAGACCTCTAAACACTAAACCCTAATTCGTAAAAATACGATTTACTATAATACTTATACGTACACATAAAATCCTAAAATAGCACCGCATTCTATCATAGTTAGATCCAAGTGAACAAATGAGCATGAACTAACCCCATCATAACATTATATAATGCACCACGCAATACACGAACGATGACTAACATCCAATCCAAGGCTCAAATATAAACAGAATGCACATAAACGCACACTAAGCACATAATCAAAGTCAAACAGTCAAAAGTGACAAATCTAAAATCAAGGGTTGTCACATCACTCCCTCCTAATAGAAATCTCGTCCCGAGATTTACTCCATAAGCTCAATAAATTCATTTCACAGCCAACACACTATCTTTCTCATAAGAACGTAACCGGATCATGACTACAACAACGCTCTCAATGAATATAAGCTCACGAAAAATTTTAGGACCCCCAACTTCGGATAACGGATCAAACCCATGGACAACTAACGGACGTTTACGCGAACAAATTTAAAAGAATGAACCAAAATGAGACTCCAAAAGATACTCAACATAAAACATGTATCGACTCCCAACGAACCATGGAAACGGACCAATGACAACAAGCACCCAACGACAACTGAAATGTGTTACGACCGGCGACATACTATTAAAACCTTGTGGAAAACCAAATTTTATCCCATAATGGATTTTGTACTGTAATTGTATATTAGTTGTTCTAAAACCATGGTATCACATTAGTAATTTATGTAATCATCTAACGAAAATCAATCTAATGTCTCTTCACGAACGATCAATTGTCTAAAGTACACAACACAATATCACACGTCAACATTGACTCCGGAACCCACATCCTTCATCAATGTACAATCCTTATGGTGGATACATCTCAAATCCTATCCCAAATAAGCCCTATGTTAGCCCTCTAAGTGTTCACTATCCCAAAATATCTAAAACACAAGTTTAAACCATATCGTTTGAAAATTAATCTTGAACTCGACACTTGTACAATTAATTCGACCAAGCTACTGACTTCCAATTACCAAAATTTCAGAGTATTTGAAAAGTACGTTCCGAGTACATAATTTTAGGCTTTTGAATGTCCCAAAAAGCTTTAAAAACGAATAAGTTATGACCAAAACGATTTTACCTAAAATCTGCCCAGACATTAGCGACAGTTTCTGACAGTTTAGCGACGAATTTTGACATTTTAGCGAAAGTTTCTGCCTACCCCGATTTATAACAAAAAAAACGATTTGAAACCCTAAAACCCCTCATTAATTACCAAATTCAAGACCTAATTTATCTTAATTCCAGAAAATTAGAAACCCTTACCCATCATATGAGTAATTACATGATTTTAACATATTTAATTAAATAAGAACAAGAATTTAACTAAAGATCATTAGCTTTAGGTGATCAAAACCAATTTTAGTTTTTTTTTTAAATAAACAAGCCATACTTATATGTTAAAAAAAATATGTATCCCATCTTATTTTAAACACGCTTACGACACTTAACCCTTATTTCACCGACTACCAACAACTATTTTAACTATTTACAAATTC
This sequence comes from Glebionis coronaria, assembly GCA_025667525.1. NCBI lineage: Eukaryota > Viridiplantae > Streptophyta > Magnoliopsida > Asterales > Asteraceae > Glebionis > Glebionis coronaria. The sequence goes on along the minus strand of JANFOE010001242.1, from coordinate 187,644 downwards.
CATTTCTTTTACCACGTAAAATTCAAACTAAAAGATACCGTGATCCCAAAAATAATTCTCCACCCTCTCAATATCCTCTACACCAAAAGTACCGTACAAACAAATACGTGAAATGAGGACTCGATAAATGCGCTACTACGGAAGTTGAACATCTCATAGAGAAACGAGCTAGCAAACCATCCTAAGAATACAATCGATAAGTAGAAGGGATATATACATATAGGCATAGGCGTACATACACTCAAATCCATACAACATATACAATACAAGCATGTATTAACCTCTTTCATGCAACCATACTTAGGAATCCATTGATGTCGTGGTACTTGTATAACTATGTTGGCCACCATACTTATACCAGTCCCCTTTCACTAATGCACTCCCTCCTATGATGGCACTTATAAGAATTAATACTACACATAACACATCAGTCTACCAACTCAAATAAGCGCATAGATCCTACAACTCATATAAGCACATAACCACAATATAAAATAAGATCCAAAATCCATGTATTAAAATAACGTAGCCAATGCATGAAACAAATAAACTCGTATTCCAGCTGAACCAACGTAGACAAAATTAAAAATGTATAAAGAACATGAAAACATAATTAAACGAAATACAACAATGACTAACGTATACGACCATGGTTCAACCCGCACTAGTCAAAACTCGTAAAGAAAATAACATGTAGTTAAGTATGAACAATACTAATTCATAACTTAACAAATATCGCAAAAATAACATCCAAAAACATCAACATTTATAAAATGCACACATACCCCTATGACGCCTATATGCAGGGACCCTTAAGCTATAGATTAGGCTACGCGACTAGGCAACCTAATTCTCTATAACCATTGTCTCTGATACCATTCTGTCACACCCCACCATGGCGAAATATGGGGCGCGACGTATGGATATCATCACAACAATAGCGTGTCTATAGAGTTAACTAAATGAAATAGAAATGTCATAAAAAGGTGACGCAGTGTCATGACAATATCTCAAACAATGCAGGCGTCTAGGTAAGTAGGTAACAGGCTTACCTCTTACCAAATACATTCAAATAACACACATCAAACATATAGGTATCAAACAATATACTAAATCAAAAGACAAAATAAAATCTAAGAGGAAAGAGATTCCTCCTAATGCAATTCTAGCAGCCTCTAAACTCTAGCCACACTTCTAATAGCATCCTTCTCAACTACCTCACCTGAAAATGACACTAAAATCTATCAACATAAAGTTGGTGAGAACATAGGTTTAAATTATCAAAACATCTTAAGAACCCTTAACAACCGCTGTAAATAGTTGAAGAAAAACAATTTATAGTACTAGTCGAATCAGTACTTATTGTTATACCGTTCGTGCCCCTCAGAGCCACTTAACTCGCTTTCAAGAATCAGAATCCTGCTTCCAATTAATAGACTGACCATAATGTGATAATCATGCTACATGCATCCACAACAAAACTCAATCCAAGTACCAATCACATCTACAATTCACAAAGCACACTATAATAGTCAAGAAGTATCCCGTCACACACACAAGAACACACACCACACTATCCGGATCTTTCCCACACCACCAGTGGAAGATGAACTATATCCCCGTCGAGATATCTTGCCTCCGAAGAGACGATGCACAAGTACTTAGGACTGATCGTGTCCCCCGAACCAAGAACTCAGGACGGATCGTCCCCCACGAACCAAGAACTCAGAACCAAGAACTCAGGACGGATCGTGCCCCACGCTCCACACACATCACAACTGGTCCCATAGACGCCTATACATCTATGTACCAATCCCAATCATAACACAATCAAGATTCACATATCATAACACATATCAAAGCACATATGAGAACACATAAGCACGCAAGTCACACAATAACACATATATGTCCAAACATTTATAAAAATATAGTACCAAAAAATTTTAAGAACTCCACAAGTGTCATCTCCATCCCATACTTGAAGAAAACATTTAAAAACTTAGTAAAAATGGGACTATGAACTCACCTGATAGCACATCAAGCTAGAACTCCTGCAAACCTATAAAATCATACACGACACCCTTAGCTCAGGTCTTAACACCCAAGTTAAGTAACAATCAAGGAGATGAATCTAATCCCCCAATCCCCACTATCTAGTTCTCCCACTACAAGCTATTCTATACGTAAAATTCCAGTTTTTCCCCGGTACAGTTTACTAGCCACTAAACGATCACATGAAGTGAACTTAACACCACACTTGACTCCTACCCTACTGGAGTTATGTTGTTATATGATCTAAGAATTTCAAAAACCAATTTTACTTTCTAATTACACGTTTAACCCTTTCGTTTAGTCTCTACGCCAAAAGTCGTTTTCACCAAAACTGATTTTCTGTACATGCTAAATGTTCGACACCAAAAGCCCGACCTAAGCACCATAACTTTTATGGAAAACCTCCAGTACTTTTATATACATTATAAAGAGTTCCCAAATCAAAAATCATTGGCTATCCCATTCGTTTGGTTAGGTTTTGACTCAAATCCCTGAAATCAAAATTTATTCCTGAACAGCGCACTGTTTTTGTAAAAATTATTTGACGACCTTCCCGAACTCCATTTTCGACCAACCTTACATTTTTGAAAAGTAGACTCTCTGAACTTAATTTAAAAAAAAACGAAACTCGACCAAAGGTGCTAACTACTGCCCGGAACAGTTGACACAAGACAGCCTTAAAAATCAGACTGTTTTACGCCTTTATGCACTAACCTTCTAAACATCATTAATTACCCCTAATTTATTAAACAAGAACCCTAAAATCATTAATTGATCTTAATTACTATATTTTTCAAAAAATTAATAAAACCCTAATCATCTCAATGATGGTTAATTAGCATTACAATCATGATTAATTAATAAAAACATGAATTAAGTTAAAGTTAAATTGATCACATACCTTGAATCAAGAAAAATTTTATGAAACCCTAAAAACTTGTAGAAACCTTCGTCTAAAAAAATAGCTGGAAAAAAATAATGTGTTTTGATTTGTTTCTATACTAAAACAATGAGAATCCTATTCCAATACAAATAATACTTTCCTTTTTTTATTTTTTCCCTTTTTCTTATTTTTCCTCACCGTCCTATATAAATTTTTTTTACCAAAAATAGTACTTTTTATTTATTTTATTATTAAATTCGTTTTTTAATAATTATTTCCTTAATTATATTTTTTTTTATTATTCCCTTAATTAATTAATTATATCTAAAACCTTTTAACTAGTAAATTAAACTACACTAGTCAACTTTACGCGTTTATCGTAAATTACGTAAAATATACAGTTTTATGAAAATTCTTAAAATATGAAATAAACTTTATAACTAAGTTATAAATGACTTAAAACCATCCCGTAAATTATTCCCGTGACTAAATACCTCATCCGAGACCTCTAAACGCTAAACCCTAATTCGGAAAAATACGATTTACTATAATATTTATACGTACACATAAAATCCTAAAATAGCACCGCATTCTATCATAGTTAGATCCAAGTGAACAAATGAGCATGAACTAACCCCATCATAACATTATATAATGCACCACGCAATACACGAACAATGACTAACATCCAATCCAAGGCTCAAATATAAACAGAATGCACGTAAACGCACACTAAGCACATAATCAAAGTCAAACAGTCAAAAGTGACAAATCCAAAATCTAGGGTTGTCACACTTTCCGTCCTCGGAAAGTTTTGTTATTTTTCTTATTATATAGTATGTATCGTTTTTCGTGTTTTTTGTGATTAATATATTGTATTACGTAGAACAATAAATTTACCTACTTCCAAATAAGACCTTAGTTGGGATTTCATCACCTAGCTATTGTATTCGAATCCAAAATGAAAAAAAGGCAAAACAGATAAATACTAATAAGAAGTTTGAATTCGATTTATACAAACTATAAGGTAGGTATAAGGCGACGTGCTATAAAAGGCCGTCTAAGGAAAAAGGTTTTTAAGTGCTTTGTGCCACCTCGTTTCCCTGCTTGCTTGTGCGTATACTGAGAGGGACGACCGATTATTGGTTTGCCAACTCAAGTAGTATTATATCTTATTTTTGTAGTTTACTTATTGAAACTCGAGACGTTTATGTTTTCACCTATCGTTTCAAAGTCGACCGAGGGTAATTTATTTCCATAGTAATTATCCTTATTCCTTGTTTTTATCAATCATTTTGATTGAGCAATACCAAATAAAAATACCAAAAATAATCTTCTTCTTGTCTAATTTCTTTTCTTCAATCCTATAAATTCTCGTCACTTTAGTTTATGAAATTACGATCTTCTCGACTTTCGATTGACTACAATAGGCTTGAAAATATTCCTCGTAGAAATAGGAATCGTCAACAACGAATAGTGGAACCCGAGCTTCCTCCTATTGTTGTAGAGATGGCCGATAACCGAACAATGAAGGAATTGCTCCGTGCACCCACCGAAGGGTATGGGGAAGCAATCGTTGTGCCGGCTATTTTGGCGGATCATTTTGAGATTAAGACGGGTCTTTTATCACTCATTCGTGCCGACCAATTTCGTGGCAATGAGACCGATAACCCGCACTATCACATTCGGAATTTTCTTCGTATTACCTCGACTCTCAAGTTTAGAGATGTGCCGAATGACGCGATTAAGCTCATGCTTTTTACATACTCGCTCGAGGGTAACGCTAAGATTTGGTATGAGAAAGAACCACCGGGTTCGATTTTGACATGGGATGATTTAGTGTCTAAATTCATGAATTACTTCTTTCCACCATCTAAAATAGCACACTTTAAGAACGAGATCACTAGATTTAAACAAAAAGTGCATGAATCGTTTGGGGTTGCTTAGGAAAGGTTTAAAGATTTGTTAAGACAATGTCCACACCATGGTTTCTCGGAATTGCATCAAATAAATACTTTTTATAATGGACTTAATATGATTGAACAAGATTCTTTAAATGCCGCCGCGGGTGGTAATCTTTTAAGAAAAACTCCGAGAGACGCGTGGGGTATAATTGAGAATAAGTCTAGAGTGCAATATTCACAAAACACACCGGTTGTTTCCAATGTGAATTCATCTAATACCGAGATTGCTAGATTAGACTCTAAGATTGACACGATTTTGAATGAGCTTAGGAAGAATCCTCATGGATCGATTAATATGGTTGAGAATTTTTGTGTATCATGTGGTGGATCACATCCTAATTATGCTTGTTCAACCACAGGGTTTGATCAAGCTAGTGCTTTTGCCGCGACGGGAACTTATGGCTCCAACGGTCAAGTTCCTCGTCAAAATCATGTTGCTCCACCGGTTCAAAATAGGTACAAAAATGGGAACAATGGGAATAATTTTAACCGTGGTAACCAAGGGAATTATAATTAAGGAAATGGGTTTAATGCTAATAAAAACAATCAAGGTTTTCACAATAATCAAAATGAATTGTCAAGCTACATTAAAACGAATGAGGCAAATTTGAAGGCTTTTCAAAATAACATTCAAGGACAAATGGCGACTTTGAAAAATGATTTTCAAAATACGATTAAAGGGAAAAATAACAGGATTAAGCTTAATCAACAAAGACTTGAACAAAACCAAAACCGTTTTGAACAAAGGTTAGAGCAAAGTCAAAATCGCATGCAACAAAGTTTGGAACAAGGTCAAAATAAATTGCTTTCGATGTTTGAGGGATTTATGTCTAAACCATCTTCTTCTTCGGGTTGCTTACCTAGCAATACCATTCCAAACCTGAAGGGAGAGCTTAAGGCCATAACCGTTTATGATGATTGTGATAATTCAGAAGAAGTGATTGAGTTTGATCCTCCACCTAAAGAAAGCTTTCTAGTTGTCACCAAGGCTACTTTAAATGTGATTAGTACCTCGGTTTTCTTTGATTTCTTTCCCGAGAAATATAAAGATCCGGGTCAATTCTTGATACCTTGTGTTTTCAATAAGCTTGGGGAATGCAAAGATCTAGCCGATCTAGGAGCTAGCATTAACTTAATGCCCTTAGCATTTGGAAAACTCTTGACTATGCACCACTTAGTACCACTCGAATGATCATTGAGCATGCTAATGGTACCACCACCTGTCCGGTTGGTATAGCGGAAAATGTCATTGTTTAAGTGGGAAATTTTTGTACCTAGCCGATTTTGCTATAGTTGATTATGAGACCAATCCTCGTGTGCCTATCATTTTAGGACGAACATTTTTGTGCACGACTCATGTTCAAGTTGATATGAGGAAAGAGGAGATTAAATTGTTTTATGGGGATAAAGTATTGTTTTCAAACCGAAAAAGATTCCAAGATATTGTTTCTATAAAAGTGGAAAGTGTGAAACTTGTTAAGACTATTGAAAGTAATAAGAAATCTCTCTTTTATAAAGGTGTTTTTCCAATTTTGGAAACCTCATTTTGTGATGAAGAAAAGTTAAATTCAAAGGAAGATGCTTGTTTTGTTGAATCATGTTGTAATCTTATCACGTCTCCACTCACTCCACACGAGGATGATAGTTCTAAGATTGAAAAGGAAATTTATGAATACCTTAGTGCACCATTTGATACTAGTGAGTTTGATAGTGAGAATTTTGATCCCGAGAGAGATATTGCTTTAATTGAAATATTATTGAAAATGGACTCATTTTCACTCTCTTCGAAGGACCAAATTGATAACCCTTAAGGCCCAATCTTCATTTGAAGAGCCTTTGATTCCTAACTCTACAACGAGTGAGGTTAGTGACTATTCATTCGATAAGTTCGCCGATGAACTTGTTGATCCACTTCCACGGGGAAGTGAAGACGTTACCGATTTCGAAATCGAGCGTGATTATCATGTTTTACCTACCATTCTTGAGGAATTCTCTGATGAATTTCCTTCTAATGAGAATGATGATCTTGTATGCGAGTGTGACACACTTGATACTTTGTCGAATATTTCTTGTGATGACAAGATAGATGACACTTTTGTGACTTACTCAAATCCTCTCTTTGAAGCTTCAATGAACAATAATCAATTGTTTCAAGAGGATTTTGAGAACATCATACCTCCTTTGTTTCACAACCTTTGTGATGATGAGCTCTTCATTAAGAAGTTTGATAAGTTACTTTCCATAGACATTCCTTCAGAATTTGAGGAAGAGTCTAATGACCGTGATGAAAATCTTTGGTTTGATCACCCGATTTATGATGATGATAATGTTGACCGGGAGGGAGAAATTACCTTTACTCCAATTATCTTTCCCACTCGCTTTGATCTTAATGTGCGGGTTTTTCATGCGACTCATTTTGAGTACCATGACCCCTTTGTTCACATTCATAAGAGTGATAAGGTCAACAAAGTCATGCAAGTTGATACCACTAGTGTTGAGACCTTTATACCACATTTACCATGTGCTTTATATGATATTGGATTAGCATGGGGGGATGACACCATGTTGTCTATTCCTTTCTCTCCCGAGGACGAGGTATTCGACCCCGGAATCATTGATTTAGGGAAATCTCGGCCTTTCACCGATGCAATAATTGAAAGATTTTTCGATCATCTTGGTGCGAGTTTATCTCGGGGAGCATGCTATATTCATTTCGTGATTTGTGACTACCATCTCTTTTTGGAGCTTTATGTTGGAGTTCTATCCTTTCGTTGATGTAATCTTTGACCCCGACATCACGCTTTATGTTGGATTCTATTCCATTATGCCAGTTTTCACCACTTTCCCTAAGGACCAATGAATGCGGGGATCGAGTCGAGCTCATGACTCGGTTAACAAAAACGAGGTGCCTTGTGGGGGAGTCCCATACATTCTATCTTCTTTCTATTTACTACAAATAATAAGGCTTGAACTTTCAAGCTCGTGCTCGTGGTTTGTTGTGTTGTGAATTTTAGGTATGACCCTAATCATTAAAGACTCTCGTGTTCGGTTTTTGCCGGTCTACTTGATCTTCCATTCTTTGATTGCTAAAGGGGCACACTCTCTATCCTTTGATTTTTATCGACTAACGTTTTATCTTGAGACATAATTAATAAACGGCTTATAGATTTGCTTGCTCTTTCCATGTTAGGATTTTGCATTCGACTCTTCGTGTTTTAGCAAGGCGGTGTTACTCTTGAGCTAAGAAACATTAAGGACAATGTTTGGTTTTAGCATGGGGGAGTCAATCGATATAATAGCTTGCAATTGATTTTGTCGTGTCTAAACGTAATCATTTTTCTCGTTTTTCATAAAAAATTTAAAACTTTTAGTTTTATTTTTAAGTTTTAATAAAGAAAATAAGTGTTCTTTACACAAATGTAGGCATTCCGTTGGTGAAAATAAAAATAGTTTTTGACTCGACTCGGTTTTTACCTTATCTTTTTCTTAACCTATTTGAATTAAGTTTTGCTAGGCTTTTATATAAGGAGCTTTAAAACGCGAAGGTCTTAATTCATACGAGTTAAGAACAAGAACTTTTCGCAAGTTCCTATAATTGATCCTAGAAACTCGTTTATCAAGGGAACTTTAAAACGCAAATTCTAAAACTTGAAAAAGTATAAGAAGATGCAAGATCCTATAGATGACTTGAAAACCCAAAACTTTGATTTAATAGGCTAAGTATCCATTGATTTCACATTTTTGAAATTTTACAATATGGAGAACAAGAGATGATAGAGTTTAATCATAAGTTACTAAGGTTAATTCTTCTTTGTATAAGTATTTTTGTGTTTGATTTAATCTCCTCGTATTTATTTTCCACACTTGAATAATAATTGCTTAATAAATGAAGTTTTAGCGGTTTAGGCTTAATATCTTAACTCGTAACTCCTTCTTTTTCTTCCCTTGTAATTAAAGTGAGAACACATTAAGGGTGTCAGCGTCATGGACTTTTGATCATGGGATTGCGGAAATTTGGCTTACTATACATATCATAATAATAAGAAGAATAGATAAACATGTTCTCTAGGAGCCTTCGGGTGGGAGTCATGTAGCACTAACCTTGTCATTAGAGCCTTAGGGTGTATGGCATGGGGACGTGTTTAATAAAAATTGCTTCATCATCATGAGCCATAAGGTGGGATGGTGAATGTCAATTCCCTTATTTTTGCCCAAGGAGCATTCGGGTGTGGATTTTAAATAAGGAGCACAATTACATCTTAAAGAGCCACAAGGTGATATGATGTGATTGTTGCTAACTCCATTAATAAGGTCATAATTGACTTTTGAGGTTTTATTGTTGCTTTTAAGTAGACCTATTAGCCAAATTTCGGGTCCGGGGATTTACCCTCAAATCGTGTTAAGTTATCCTTGATGTGGGCTCTCTTTAGTGACAACGGTTTGAAGTCGAGGTTAGGTTTTGAGTGTTGAGTTTACACCACTTTTGCCTTTATTTTTGGATTAATAATTATCAAATAAAGTCAAATGATCCTTTGGGTGAATGACAAATAAAATCTAGAGATACAATTAGGAATAATAGGAGATTGAGTATAACACAAATTACTTGTATGAGTTGTTTTAATCTTGGGGCTTATGATTGACAATGATCTTGTTTTTACACTTGGCATGGAAAAGTGAAAAGTCGGAGACGATGAATCTATTTGAGTTTTATGATTCTAAAAGTTATTTTTCAAATAATGAAAGCAATACATTATGTCTTTGCAAAATAAAGTTACAAAAGTTGAATAAAAGTGTAGTTAGTATTTTATTTTATCACTGCATGAGGACACGACAATTGCTTAGCAAGGGGGAGTTTGATATGAGCTAATTTACTCATATCATTTGTATCTTAAAACAACAAATAAATGCATAAAATCAATAAAAAAATGCCTTGTATTTGTTTGTTTGTCGTTTCATGTGTGTAGGTACCGATGATCATGAAAACCGGCAAAAACGACACGAGAATGAAGAAAAGATCAACAAAGCCAATTTCAAGTTCGATTTAGCGGATTTAATCGTTTATGAAGATTTTGGGCCAAGTGGGTCCCACATTTGGGTATTGGGCCCAAAAAGCCCAATAAGGATGCTAAGTTGTCTATATTTTGATTTACAAGCCCAATCAAGGCCCAATTGACAAGGTTATGGACGAATTTATGAAGAATGGACCAAAATCCCACATCAACTTGCAAAATTTATGAAACGAAATTGTATTCTTGGGCTTTTGAAAACCCATTGGGGTTACATACACATGGACGGTTTAGAAAAGAAAGTTTTAAACATAAATGGTCAAAGTTTATTCATTCACACACGTTTTTATTACCCTTGGTCAAACCGTATGATACACACTCACTTTATTTACTTTCGATACAAACAAGATCTCCCATCTTTCTCTCTCACTTTTTCACCCCCTAACCTAATAACCTGCAAAACTACTATTCCCCAAACCCTAAAATACAAATCAATAAATTAATTGGGGTTTTTTTGTTCAATTCACTCGTGTGAATGCACACGAGTGGGGAATTAATTCCCAAGTTTTATGGAAGAGAAGATGGAGGGCATCTACAGACGTGGCAGCGTTTCATTGGCTGTGACAACACATCACCACCAATCCACCAATCAATGAAAGACAAGTCATCTATCAAGAAGCACAACTAGCACACTTGATTGCCACGTTGGCAATCCGTGTGCTAGTTGGCTATTTTCAGCCTTAGGATCAAGAGAAGAGAGAGAGTATGCAAATTGGATGGCCAAGATCAAAGGTTCTTCTCAACAACCTTCATTAGCAGGCATCGGGGTTTGCCTATAAAAACCCCCAATTATTTTGTAATCTTCATTCCAATTTTTACTACTGTTATTATGTTAAAATTAGTTTAGGATTGTATTTTTTCTTTTAAATAATGTAAGGTTATTTTGAATTAATGAAAAGTTGAATTTTAAGGTCTTGAGTTTTGAATTTTAATCTTTTATATTTACTGTCTTTGCATCTTAATTGATTTTATTAATAATAACTGATGATATTATTTGATTGAGCTAAATAATAGCTTTTTTTAATTAAATAATTAAATAAGATTGGGATTAAGTTTTTTCCCCACTGGAGAAAGCTCTTACTAAATACTCTTGGTTTGAGAGTGGTTCATATGTGATGGGTTCGAATGTCTGATAATAGTAGTGATATGATGGGTTCGATTATCTGAAGAGGGTGTTTAGTTCGAAAGGAGGAGTTGATTCAGGTCCTTAGTCCGCTCAGTGCGCGACTTCTTCATCAAAGGTTTTCTCAAAAGGTTCAACTCAATTTAATTTTAAGTTGTTAATATTTTTTTATTAAATCTGAATTTGTTTATATGCTTTCTGTTTTGATATCTGCTACTGTTTTGATTTGAGTGTTTAAGTTTTGTTGAATCTAATATGATTGGATGTGTTATGAAACTGCTTGATTAATTAGTATAGTTGGTTGATTGTTAAATCAGATTTTGTGAGTTTTGTTTAAGCTGATAGGTTTTGATATTAGTCTTTTAATTATTGTTGACCATGCTTACTTTCATCAGTCTAATCTAGATATCTTTTTTTATTTTATAAAACATAAGGCATGCATTTGTTAATTTAGTCTACTGATATTGTAATCTTGCTGAATGTTTATTAGTGTAGTGTGGTTTAGAAGTATTTGGCAGTAGTTTTGGGTTGAGTTTTGTTCTAGCAGCTTCGGGTTTAGTTGGGTATAACTTGATATCAGTCTAGGTGTTACTCATTCATAGCATAACTGCGCAGATCTGTTTGCTGCTGTTTATTACGTGCATATAAGTTGCTGATGAAGTTAGCAGAAATGCCTGTTTATTATTGGTAGTGAGTGTGTTGAATGTCATTGCTTAGTTGCGTTTTATGTTTGTTAAGGGAGCTTGTATTTCTTGATTTTGCTACTGAACTTTTCGGCTTATAACTGTGACTCGTCGCCTGCTACTTTTAACTGGGATGTTTGGATATTATTTGAGTGATAATTGTTGTAGATTTATTAGTTGGTGTATTGCTTTTGTGATTTTAATTGCTATAGAATTATTGCTGATTAGCAGTTTTAATCTAGTAGTTTAATTTTGTTAGTTTCTTATAGCTGATTGATTGGTTTACTAGTTACTGGTATTTTTGCTGAGGTTGATTACTGTTTTTATTGTTTTAGTATACTGATAATTCATCAGTTCTCCAAACGTTAAGTTTGGGAACTGATTTAACAATTTATTTGTTAAAAAAAAATAATATTACTTACATTAGTCACTCCTGTGACTTTCACTTTCAATCTTCATTGTCCAAAAATTTAATTACCAATATGTCCATCACTGGAATCGAACCTATGACCTCCTGGTCATGTACCCAACATGTTAACCATCTCTGCTAGCAGTTTATTTGTGTTTAATAATGGTTTGAGAAATTAATATAGTGTATTATTAGGCTGTCAGTTTTTGAAAGTTATCGAAATTGCATAGTTTTTACTTTTAATATCTTTTATAATTTACAAATAAATAAATAAAAACAAAATAAAAAATGTTTTATTAAATTTTTAGAAATTTAATTAGTTTTTAAAATAATTAGATTTTAATTAAGTTAGTTTTAAATAAATTAGTTTTAAAAATAGATTTTGTTTATTAAAAAGTGAAAGTAATTTTAAATAGATTTAATTAGTTTATAGTTTTTAAATAGTTTTTAAATTTGTTTAAATAGATTTTTAAATAGTGTAAAAGTATTTTTATTAATTAGATTAAATTTAAAATTGATTTTTAATAGATTGTTAATTTTAAATAGTTTAAAAGTTTTAATTTTAAATAATTGTTTTTTAGAATATAATGGGGAACGATTCATGCACTTAGGATTTAATTTACTTAACATTTGTAGGAGTAATTTTAGTTTAAAAATCGATAAACCATTTAAATCAATTGTCCAAATCGAAACAAAACGTCTCAAATTCACTCGATCTTCGTGTACAACGAACTTGGTTCATCATCGTGTTTAATTAAATCCGTCTTTGGTAATTTTAGTCTATTACTTTTTCCTAAAGGTAATTTTCTATTTTACCCTATAACGTATCTAATTAACATATACATTCCACGACACATCATTTCTTCTTTTTCAGAGTTTCTCAACAAGCTCTGATACCACTTGTTGATCCCTTTTATTAGATCGATATTCTGTTAAGAACTAGTATAGTAGTTTGTAATCAAACTAAAACACTTTGAGAACTCTTACTCAAGCTAAATAAGTTATGCGGAATCTAACTTATAAAGCACAAAAGAACAGAATTACTTTTAACTATTCGATTCTCTTATTGATCGACTTGAATGAGGTACATGAATGACATCTTACCTATGTTCCTTTTATAGAGTAAGGAACCCTAGAAACCTTAAAATATTCTACAAAGATAACTATATCACAGACGATATATTATCAATATTCTAACTATTTAAGTATATCACATAAGATATACTCTAACTATAACTATGACATATCTTATACAAAGATATACTCGTCCTAATCAATATAGCAGTACTTACTATGTACCGCGTTAACAATAACGGTACTTAAAGATAACTAACAGTACTTCAATAACACTAATGGTACTTGACACTTAACAAATAATTCCCAACAATTTCTGAGCCACCCTATTTCAGCAGAAAGAAATTTCAGAAACCCTGTGAAGGTGAAGGCTATTACCGGATGGTTAAGACCGAAGTCTGTGACTAAAGTACGAAAATTTTTCTAGAACTCAATTGACTACTACAGCAGAAATTGCTGACACTTTTCCCGATTAGCTGCCCACGACTAAGCTTACGCATAAAGGACAAAATTTACACTAAAATTTTGCATCCCATAAAATCCTACGTTAGTAGAGGCCTATTGTACCGAGACTCATACTTCTTTCATGACTATTCACCAGATTCCACCAGAACGTACTATAATCCCAGGCAGAATTTTGATGGAAGTAGTATAAATGTTGAGGAAGCTATGTTCATATCTAGATGCCTGACATACTACAGGTTCAATATAGAACGCTGTCATGCTAAGTGAGTTATTACAACCATTAGAAATTCTGAACAGAAATGGGACAAGATTCCATGAAGGTTGTTATCAGTTTACCACAGAACTCAGAAAAAGGATGAACCTATTTAAGTCATTGTCGACCATTTAACCCAGCCTACAAATTTTCTTACATCCGAAAGGATTACGCAATTGCAGATCTGCAGGAAATTCAACAACAGATCGTACGATTTCACGATAGCCCATCAACAAGCATGTTAGCTAGAAATTCATGTTCACGAAGGACGCTCACGTTCATGTTCACGATCACGTGTACGTGCACGTTCACGTTCACGTTTACGTTCACCTTCACGTTTACGTCTCACATTCACATTATGATGCGGTTACAACCCATATTTGTGCTATCTTATGATTTAAGTTCACGTTCACGTTCATGACATTGTTCACGTTCAGGTTCGTGTTCCATCTCACGGTACACGTTTCACAGCTTGTTATTGAATACGGTTTCAGAAAGCTTAAGAAACCAGACTCAAGTTTAGCACAATCTTTCCATACCCAGGCAGACGTTTCATGTCACAGGCCGTATTGTTTGGCATTCCTTCCTCGGTCACCATACGTTCATGATATGTCCATGTATAACGTTCACAGTATGTTTCACGTATCACGATCACGATATATTCCATGCACATCGTTCATCAGATGATCGCGAACCACGTTTACAATTGCTCACGTAGTACGTTCACAATTACTCACGTAGTACGTTCACAATTGTTCACGAAGTTCGTCCCAATATGACTTCAATATCGTTTCTCAAAGATATAAATGTTATCTTTACAAGATATTTGTACGTACCGTTTCATGTATACTACATGCTATAGTTTATTCATTCTATCAGATTCAGAAAATCCATCTTAAGTATGGAACCAGAAAACTTTCCAGCATTCATCAAGACAGGGTCATCAGGACCAAGATTTTCATCGTGTTTAGACCTTGACGGAGTCGTTTCGAGCAGGAAGCCATCCGGAACGGAGGAGTCCATCCGGACCTCTCATCCTTTCTTGTAATACATTCAGTTAAGTACTTTTAGTCATGTTACATTCCATGTCCTCTTCAGCCATGTCATGTTCCATGTTCACTTCAGTCATATCACGTTTATACCCTTCAGCAGCATTATGTTTTAATTCGAGGACGAATCATCCTTTCAGCTTGCATGCCTTTCCAGCTTACGTGTTCTTTCAGTTCTTAAAATTCCATCAGCTTATTACCTTTAATTCGAGGACGAATTTTCCCTTTTTAGAGGAATTGTAAAACCACAACATTATCGCATCCTTATTTCGAGGACGAATTATTTTTTTTAGAAGGAAAGAGTTGTATTTATTTCAGAAAGATAAGTAATACACTTTAGAATTCCAACACGATAAATTAAAGCACAAACACGAACATCTAAAATTATAGGACGAAACAAAAATTGAAAATATAGAATTAGTCGCTTAGAGTTGGTAAAGTACGGTTACATGAATCCCGAATAATTAGCCCATAATCATGTTCTAAATACCTCATTGAAAGTTTTTTCTTTTTTAAATCTTTGGATTAGTCATGTGTGTTAATTAATCACGTTATTAAGCCCTCATCAAAAAGCCCATTAGTTATTTTCCTACGGTGCATTCTACAACTATGAAAGAAAATGATAAAAACCCTAAACACTTCTAATCAAAAGGCGGCTGTAAATTTAAAGACCGCGGTGAATGATGTTCAACAACTCATGTTTTGATGTTGTACGTGGCTAGCTATATGGATCATATATATTATTCGTGCTTCATGCCTATAGGCGA
This sequence comes from Glebionis coronaria, assembly GCA_025667525.1. Taxonomy (NCBI): domain Eukaryota; kingdom Viridiplantae; phylum Streptophyta; class Magnoliopsida; order Asterales; family Asteraceae; genus Glebionis; species Glebionis coronaria. The sequence goes on along the minus strand of JANFOE010001242.1, from coordinate 171,853 downwards.
TCGAGTATAAAACTTCGGTTTTGATCATATCTCGCTGGATCTTAGCGTTCGTGTTTGAATTGTTTTCCGTGGTCGAATCGGTGTTTGTGTTCTTCACTCAGTAAGCTATCATTGAAGGTATATATTGACTTATAAATCTAGTACATAATACTGTAATGCTTAACTTCTTATATGTTTACGATATATATATATATATATATATATATATATATATATATATATATATATATATATATATATATATATATATATATATATATATATATATATATAATGTTAAGACCATAGTCGAATCTATACCTTGAACAATTTTGTAAGAAGCTCACATATGTAAATTATGATAAAATTGTTACGGTAAACAATAACTAGTGTTTAAAATTAAAATGTAAATCTAGAGTCTTAGAAGATGTTGTAAGTTTCAAAAACGAGTTTACATATCAGTATGAACATGGTTAAAGATGTGTGATTTTTTGACGAGATCTAATGCATTATAAAATTGATGTACACCTTATATACACATATGGATAAAACTTTAAGATCTGACTATATTTAATCTGTAACACCCCACTTGGATAAGTGGACCGTTACGTGTATTTATGGCGTGTCATCAAAGCATAAGGTAAATGTCCTAGAACATTAACTGACCATAAAGGAATACCGAAATCAAACATCGGTAATCCAAACATAAGCCCAAAACATGAAAAGTAAAATACTGAAAGAAAAGGACTAACAATGTCCAAATAAGCAGAATAATGTAAGAAATGCATAAAGTGTGAAGTCTGGATAGCTTCCATCCAAATGCACATGCTCTCAGAATCCTAAGAGCGTCCTGGTGTACCTGCCGTTAGAACATGAAAGGAACTACGGCTGAGCATAACGCTCAGTGAACGGATATAAAGCATGATAAGAATATACTGAATGAAACAGGCGATAGAATACAGAAACTGTAAGACTGATATGAAACATGTGGTAGAACTCTGCATAAAATCTGAGCAATCTGGTTCATATATACTGATACTGAAATATAACTATTAATTCTGAAACATGCATTTACTGTATTTTATTTGCCAGAGCTTATATAGGTCACGTGCTGTAACAACCGTGCATGAATAACTGGAGGGGTGACCTCGTCATGCTGTAGAGGGGTGACCTCTAAATAACTGTGCTGGGTGGAGGGATCAGCTCCAATGTGAAGGATGTAGAGCACACACCACATTCACCCTGATAACATGAAACACTTATAAGCCTAGGATGCATCCATACGCCCCACTAAAACATACATATAAAAATGGCCAACTGAACATGAGTGGGACGATGCAGGATATCACTCTCCTGCATGTGAGTCACGACACCGGTGCCTCTAGTGCCGTGGTTACGGTACCTCCGTAACTAGTACATAAACTGGTCGTGCTTGTATATAATGCTCAGGCAATTCATTTAGTTATTAACATGATTTCTGATAACTTAAACATATACTGGGGAAAACATTTGGCTGCAGACGGGAAATCCTAATCATGCATAGGAAAGGAAATCCTTACTGAAAGGACGGGAAATCCGTACCTCTTGTCCAGTACCGAGATAGGATCGAAAGCTGACGGATCGAATTTGACTTCACGGATACTACATAAATTAACGGACGTGTAAATAAGTCGACTGATTACTGTTCTAAACTTTAATCTGTGTTTATCTTCCATTCTGATAAATCTGATTAAGTATCTTTGGTATGCCATGTGTTATTATGCTTACTGAACAATATTAAGTAACTTACCAAAATTAGCAGGTTTCCTAAAATAGAAAGTTACCAAAATAGTTATAAACTGGCTAAATAGGTTAATAAATAAGCTTAAGTGTTTACTGATTAATATTCTAAGTCATAAAGATATAATGTATAGTTTATTGGTTATTACATGTCATTTAAATAAACTATAGGTTAAATGCATTTAACTTAATATAATGTGATTTAATTAAATAAAGATATAATGCACTCGTAATAATAAGTCGGGTTTTATTAATTTTATTTACCTTGAAAATAACATACATGTTACGGCTAATTACTTGTAAAGATGAAAACCCGTACCCATGTATTATTTATCAAAAGCATCGAAACCGAATCCCGTGTCTTACTAATTTAAAAGGTGAGACTCGTGTTATGTATTTAAATAAATCGAACCAACCAACCCCTTAATATCTTTTAAAACTGGTAGCCAAACACCCTTAATTTCTGCTTATTAAACTCACTGCCAAACGCCCCCTACATTAACCACCACTTAAACATGTTTTTAATAACCCTTTTAAATTCAGATTTAATATCAATTTAAAAGAAGAATAAATAAAACGAATTTAGGTTTTTTTTACCTCATGTTTCGTTTTAGGGTTTAGGGTACTTAAAACAAACGAATGAAATCTTCATTCCTCGCGGATCGTGTAGCCATGTTTCTCCCTTTTTTTTCTTTGTGTAGGTCGCGGCAGGGAAGAGAGGAGAGAAGGATATGTGGCGGCTTGATTTGATTTCTAGGGTTTCATATGTGTGTGTTTGTGTCGGCATAGAAAAGAAAAGGATACTCTCCCGTCTGTTTTATTTCCTTCATACGGGCTTGGCCCAGACTACGAGTTGCGGCGCAATACACATCAGTTGCGGCGCAACAGGTGAAGGGCTACAGACCATGGTGCTGCGGATCAAGAGTTGCGGCGCAAGACACATCTGTTGCGGCGCAATAGATGAAAGGCTACGGATCATAGTGCTGCGAATCATGAGTTGCGGCGCAAAACACATCAGTTGCGGCGCAACATATGCTGCTGGCAATTATCCCGCGTAAAGTAATAATAAACCGCGTATTTATAAATTCTCGATTTAAAATACGGGTTTTACAATTCTTCCCCTCTAAAAGAAATAATTCGTCCCCGAATTAAAATGCGGCGTACTGGGTTTTACAATTCTTCCCCTCTAAAAGGAGAAATTCGTCCTCGAATTAACGATGATAAGCTGATGGAGTTATAAGAACTGAAAGAACACGTAGACTGAAAAGACAATTAAGCTGAAGGATAAATTGTCTTCTGGTTAAGACATAATGCTGCTGATAAGTATAAACTTGTCATGACTGAAATGATTATGTAACGTGACATGGCTAAAGAGGACATGGAACATGACATGACTAAAAGAACATAACTGAATTTATTAAAGAAAAGGATGAGAGGTCCGGATGGACTCCTCTGTTTCGAGTGGCCTCCCGCTCGAAACGATTCCTCCAAAGATCTAACATAATAATTAAAATCTTGGTCCTGATGACCCTGTCCTGACGATGCTGAATAGTTTCTGGTTCCATATTAAGATGGAATTTCTAATCCTGAATGAATAAGCTATTGCATGTGGTATACATGAAACGGTACATATAGTTATTCTGAAAAGATAATATTTATATCGCGGAGAAAGCTGTTGAGAGTATATCCAGGGACAAGCTACGTGAACAATTGTGAACATGCTAAGTGAGCAATTGTGAACGTGGTTCATAATTATATGAGGAGCACTGGCGTAGGATTAGAATATGATAAGTGAATCATACTGTGAACGTGATACTAGAACATATCCTGAACGTATGCTGACTGGGGAAGGAATGCCAAATGATACGGCCTGAGATGTGAAACGTCTGCCTGGTTATGGAGTAGTTGTGCTAAACTTGAGTCTAATTTCTCAAGCTTTCTGTAACCGTACTCGGTAATAAACTGAGAAACGTGTATCGTGAAATGGCACACGAACTTGAACGTGAACAACGTTATGAACGCTAACGTGAGCTTAAATCAGGAGATAGCATAGAAGATGAACTGATCAGCATCATACTGCGAATGAGACTTAAACGTGAAAGTGAGAATAAACATGAAATTAAAGTGGACGTAAACATACACTTGATCGTGAACATGTATTCTGTTTGATATGATGGTCGATGGAATGCCTTGAATTCATACGATTTACTGCTGAATTTCAAAGTTTCTGCAGACCTGCCACCACGTGATCCTTTCGGACGAAAGAGACGCGCAGTCTGATTACATGGTTGATGATAACTTAGATAGCATCATACTTTCTCTGAGTCTGTTGTAAACTGATAACAATCTCCATGGAGTCTTGTCTCTTTTCGGTCTAGAATTTCTACTTGTAGTAATAGCATGTCGGTGTTCTATCTTGAACCTGAGGTATGTCAGGAATCTAGATATGAACATAGTTGCATTAATGTGTGATGCGGATTCTATCAGTGTTTGTCTGGGATTATGGAACATTCTGGTGGAAATCTTGTTGAATAGTCATAGAAAAATTTCTAGTGATGACTGTCGGCAATTTCTGCGGTAGCAGTCAATTGAGTTGTAGAAATTTTATACTACGTTCATAGTCGTCAGTCGGGACCATCAGGTGATGGCCTTCACCTTCGCAGGATTGTCTGGAATTTCTTTCTGTTGAAATAGGGTGGTTCAGATATGCCACCTTGTTCATCTGAAACATACATCTAGAAAGCTTGCGTATATAATTTTCTCCTATCGGAGAATCTGCGGGGTCGTGAAAAGATGATTCCCATGTCCTTTTCTAGAATTTAGGAGATCAAAATCTTGTCAACGAATGTACTGCCAAATTTGTCTGAGAATTCAAGGAAAATTTATTCATACATTTTCATACTATAGTTGGAGCATTAGGGAGCTCAGAAGTAAAATTCAAAATTCTTAGAGTGGCTATAATATGTGCAACAACGGTCTGAAGATCATCATATTCTTTCCTCATCACTGATGGTAGCATGATCTTGAATTTTTTTTCCTGGAAGGATGTTTACGACACCTCGTAATAGGTCAATTAAACTTCCTATTCGTGGAATGAATATCGATTTGGAAAGGTGATCTGATAAATTTTTCGATGGGGCGCTAGGGCGAATAAAGCCTAGTTTTGGTAACTCTTGCAGCAATTACTGCAACTCTTTTAATCGTAGCTAGAGCCCTGTAATAAAGAGTTTTGAAAACCGGTTCTGTTCTTGAGGCAAGCTCGATGTTAAATTATGTCTCATGGGTAGGCATGAATTTCTGGAACACCTTCTGGAATGACATCGGAAAATTTTTAGGATAATCTGCTGGTCATGGATTCGAGGGATTTCAGAAGTGAATTTATAACTGATAGCCAAAAGTCTTCGTAACTATGTATTGGCAAGTCGCGCGCTCGTAAGGAAGAAACAGCTTGTACTGATTTTTCTGGCAAAATATATAATGAATATATTTGGGATTTAATAAGATGGATCTCGTCGTTAACTGAAGGGAAAACTTTAATAAATATGGTGGTACTGTTGAGTCCTTTCTGGGTGAGAGGCAGATAACTACCTGGTTTGAGATAAGGCTGACATAGGGATACATGAAGTGGACATGGAGACTTTTCACTGAATGGGTTCGTCTGTAACCCCACAGAGTGAATACTGCGTGTTTTACCTGAGTAATAATCTAGTGGTGGTATCTGAATTTTAATGGTCTGATTTTATGCGTGGCCTAATAGAATGAGTATACCCCTTTCTGAAAGATACCCTGAATTACTGAGGGTCTTGCTTGGAACATACTGGAATTAGGAGCTCTGACTCGTACTCCGAGAAGATATTCGTATGACGTGTATCATGACGGGTGCCCTGATATGTGTCTTCCGAAATGATACCTGAGAACTATGTCTTGATTGATGTCTTGGCACGTGTTTTAATGGGTGAGTCTGAATAAGATTAAGAATTTATGGTAACTGCTAGGGTCGGCGGACCGGTTAGCCCACTGACCTCTTGTATTGTTGGTCATGTCCATTCCGGAGTTCCGATGGTTACTGACTGATTAATTATAAGCACGATGATTGTCACCACTGCTTTGTCTGTCAATTTATGAAGGTCATTATCATGACCGTGATTCATGTGACTATTCTGCTGAGTGGCCGGCTGGGTTCCGGTTCCCACTCTTCTGAATGAAAGTTGGTTGGGTGAGGTGTGACATCTAACTGAGAAGGTAACAGCATAAAATCGAATGGTAGCGTCTGATGGTTGAATTTATTCTTGTCAGAAATTTCAAGTTATAGTTTTCGTCCTCGTTCCGCGGCGTCAGCATCTTGAGAAATCTCCAAGGTTCAGCAGCATCAGCATCAGTGTGGTCTTCAGAGTGTTAGCAGCATCAGCATCTGGTAAAATCTTCAACTCACGAGCAGCATCAGCACCTGGTAGAATATCGACAAGTGGGAACGTCCGCGATGTTTAAGGATCGATTTGTAATATCTATGGAGTAGGGTACCTGAAGTACACCTGGACTACTGTACATGAAGTACACAATGAATACTGCACATGGAGCATATATGAGACACTGTACGTGGAGTACACGTGAAATACTGTACATGGAGTATAACTGAGACACTGTACATGGGGTACATATGGAATACTGTACATGAAGCTGGTGGAAATTTTATGGGATGATCGATACTGGTGTCGATTTTCTGACATTCTCAACGGAAAATAATTTGATTTAACTGGTTAGCAACTGAACTGAAACAGTTACTATGATGGCTGAAAATTTCTGCAGGGACTTAATGCTGGTTGTATAGAGGCTGAAAGTATGATTAAACAGAGTTTCATCAATGTTCAGTATGAAGACAGAAGACATGATTGATAAAGACCCGAACATGATTTATCACGAAATAGGATTTTACTGTAATCCTTCTATATTTTAGCCTGAAGGCATCATCACTTTGCTGAAAACATAATCCTCGTAAGGAGACATGAAACTGAATCATCATGTAGATGACATCAACGTGAGGGTATAAAATTTGACTGTTATAAGGAACACAAAAAAGTTAAATCAACTGAGGTGTAATATTAACTGATGTGGACGGCTAAGGTTCAATCCACGTACTTCAAGGAAGGAAACATGAGACTAAGTATGGGCTATTCTGGTTCGATCCATACTGGTCAAACTTTACTGAGAACTGTCATGTATAGAAATTTATAATCTCGGACTAAATATGGATGGCTGTAGCTCAATCCATACTTGTCAAAATTTATGAACTGTCCTGATATGACAAAGGTGAACAACTGTGGATCGGTTCATAAAACATCATTTGACTGAAAAGCATGAAATTTGACTTGAGAAATAAGGAACGACTATGGCTGGTTCACTAAGTAATATTTGACTGAAAACATGAATCTGACATGAGTAAGGGTAAACGCCTATGGTCAGTTTACCAATACAAGATCTGAACGGCAAAGGTGAACGCCTATGGTCAGTTCATCAAAACGAAGACTCGCTAAAACACATGCGACTAAATATGGCTAGTTATGTACTAACCTTTTACTTAGTCAAAACTTTAAGAAAACGGACTGATAAATGAAGAAAACTGACTGAATAATCCATGAGAAACATGAAAGATAACAACGCCAAAATCTGGGAAGTTCCTGGTGACTACCCACTAGTCACAGGTCAAGTTTTAGAGCCTACAGGTCGAACCAGGCTCTGATACCATAATTGTAACACCCCACTTGGATAAGTGGACCGTTACGTGTATTTATGGCGTGTCATCAAAGCATAAGGTAAATGTCCTAGAACATTAACTGACCATAAAGGAATACCGAAATCAAACATCGGTAATCCAAACATAAGCCCAAAACATGAAAAGTAAAATACTGAAAGAAAAGGACTAACAATGTCCAAATAAGCAGAATAATGTAAGAAATGCATAAAGTGTGAAGTCTGGATAGCTTCCATCCAAATGCACATGCTCTCAGAATCCTAAGAGCGTCCTGGTGTACCTGCCGTTAGAACATGAAAGGAACTACGGCTGAGCATAACGCTCAGTGAACGGATATAAAGCATGATAAGAATATACTGAATGAAACAGGCGATAGAATACAGAAACTGTAAGACTGATATGAAACATGTGGTAGAACTCTGCATAAAATCTGAGCAATCTGGTTCATATATACTGATACTGAAATATAACTATTAATTCTGAAACATGCATTTACTGTATTTTATTTGCCAGAGCTTATATAGGTCACGTGCTGTAACAACCGTGCATGAATAACTGGAGGGGTGACCTCGTCATGCTGTAGAGGGGTGACCTCTAAATAACTGTGCTGGGTGGAGGGATCAGCTCCAATGTGAAGGATGTAGAGCACACACCACATTCACCCTGATAACATGAAACACTTATAAGCCTAGGATGCATCCATACGCCCCACTAAAACATACATATAAAAATGGCCAACTGAACATGAGTGGGACGATGCAGGATATCACTCTCCTGCATGTGAGTCACGACACCGGTGCCTCTAGTGCCGTGGTTACGGTACCTCCGTAACTAGTACATAAACTGGTCGTGCTTGTATATAATGCTCAGGCAATTCATTTAGTTATTAACATGATTTCTGATAACTTAAACATATACTGGGGAAAACATTTGGCTGCAGACGGGAAATCCTAATCATGCATAGGAAAGGAAATCCTTACTGAAAGGACGGGAAATCCGTACCTCTTGTCCAGTACCGAGATAGGATCGAAAGCTGACGGATCGAATTTGACTTCACGGATACTACATAAATTAACGGACGTGTAAATAAGTCGACTGATTACTGTTCTAAACTTTAATCTGTGTTTATCTTCCATTCTGATAAATCTGATTAAGTATCTTTGGTATGCCATGTGTTATTATGCTTACTGAACAATATTAAGTAACTTACCAAAATTAGCAGGTTTCCTAAAATAGAAAGTTACCAAAATAGTTATAAACTGGCTAAATAGGTTAATAAATAAGCTTAAGTGTTTACTAATTAATATTCTAAGTCATAAAGATATAATGTATAGTTTATTGGTTATTACATGTCATTTAAATAAACTATAGGTTAAATGCATTTAACTTAATATAATGTGATTTAATTAAATAAAGATATAATGCACTCGTAATAATAAGTCGGGTTTTATTAATTTTATTTACCTTGAAAATAACATACATGTTACGGCTAATTACTTGTAAAGATGAAAACCCGTACCCATGTATTATTTATCAAAAGCATCGAAACCGAATCCCGTGTCTTACTAATTTAAAAGGTGAGACTCGTGTTATGTATTTAAATAAATCGAACCAACCAACCCCTTAATATCTTTTAAAACTGGTAGCCAAACACCCTTAATTTCTGCTTATTAAACTCACTGCCAAACGCCCCCTACATTAACCACCACTTAAACATGTTTTTAATAACCCTTTTAAATTCAGATTTAATATCAATTTAAAAGAAGAATAAATAAAACGAATTTAGGTTTTTTTTACCTCATGTTTCGTTTTAGGGTTTAGGGTACTTAAAACAAACGAATGAAATCTTCATTCCTCGCGGATCGTGTAGCCATGTTTCTCCCTTTTTTTTCTTTGTGTAGGTCGCGGCAGGGAAGAGAGGAGAGAAGGATATGTGGCGGCTTGATTTGATTTCTAGGGTTTCATATGTGTGTGTTTGTGTCGGCATAGAAAAGAAAAGGATACTCTCCCGTCTGTTTTATTTCCTTCATACGGGCTTGGCCCAGACTACGAGTTGCGGCGCAATACACATCAGTTGCGGCGCAACAGGTGAAGGGCTACAGACCATGGTGCTGCGGATCAAGAGTTGCGGCGCAAGACACATCTGTTGCGGCGCAATAGATGAAAGGCTACGGATCATAGTGCTGCGAATCATGAGTTGCGGCGCAAAACACATCAGTTGCGGCGCAACATATGCTGCTGGCAATTATCCCGCGTAAAGTAATAATAAACCGCGTATTTATAAATTCTCGATTTAAAATACGGGTTTTACATAATCGGTCATGGGTCATTGTTCATTGGCAGTGATAGATAATCAGGTACAAAAGTGAAACAAAAATATAAATTAGTTAGTTATATCGTTTGAAGTATAAAAGATTTATATGGTAGAAACATAACTAAATTTAAGTACATCGTCTTTTATTTTCTGTATAGATCGACTGAATCGATAAGCCGCGACTTTGAACAAATTGGATAGGCGTAAATAAAACATATAACAATATATAAACATGAAGTTTTAACGTACCAAACAATTTACAGTAGTAGCTAGGCTTCAAAATACTTTTTGTATGCAACCTGACGTAATGCAATTCAGATAGAGATAGTAATATTATAATCAAGAAATTAACATATATAGAAAATGTTGAAGTGATGGGAACATATACGAATGAAGTAAAATGTATTTTACTCAAAAGCTTTAATTAAATTAATATGACACTTAATTGTAGATTAGATGGTTAATAGTTATATACTTCATGTAGATCACGTGAAATCAGAGTAGGAGTCTCATCAGCTCTTCCTTGCAGTCAGTTACTGGACACAAGATATGGATTTCCCGTCCTTCAGTAAGGACTTTCTTCTATGCATTATTAGGATTCCCCGTCTGCAGCCAAATGTTTTCCCCAGTATATGTTTTAAATCTTATCAAAAATCATTTTAATAACTAAGTTAAGTTTCCTGAGCTTTATATACAAGCATGACCAGTTATGTACTAGTTACGGAGGTACCGTAACCATGACACTAGAGGCACCGGTGTCATGACTCTTCTGCGTGGGAGTGATTTCTCACAGCGTCTCATTTATTTCAGCTTGGCCATTTTATCAGTATTATCAGCCGGACGTATGGATGCATCCTAGGCTATCAGTTTATAGTTATAAGATGAATGTGGTGTGTGCTCTACATCCTTCATATTGGAGCTGATCCCTCCACCTAGCACATTATTTAGAGGTCACCCCTCTACAGCATGATGAGTCACCCCTCCAGTTATTCATGCAACAGTTGTTACAGCACATGACCTATATAAGCTCTTGGCAATTAAAATACAGTAAATGCATGTTTGCAGATTTAATAGATAATAGTTCAGCTTTATTATTTATAAATCAGACTTTTCAGATTATACACAAATTTCCGCTGCAACTTTACTTATCAGTCTTACAGCTTTAGTATTTTATCAGCTGCTTCATTTTAGTATTTCTTATCATGCTTTGTATTCATTGGGCGTTATGCTCAGTCGTAGTTCATTTCATGTTCTAACGACAGGTACACCAGGACGTACTTAGGATTCTGAGAGTATGTGCATTTGGATGGAAGCTATCCATACTTCTTACTTTATGCACTTCTTACATTATTCTGGTTATTTGGACATTGTTTAGTCCTTTCCTTCAGTATTTACTTTTCATGTTTTGAGTTTATGTTTGGATTACCGATGTTTGATTATGGTATTTCCTTTATGGTCAGTTAATGTTTTAGGACATTTATCTTATGCTTTGATGACACGCCTAAATACACGTAACGGTCCACTTATCCAAGTGGGGTGTTACACACTTTCTCTCCCACATGATCGGACAATTATTATTGCTAGGGCTTATAATAATAACATCCTTGGAATATTTCAATTCCAAATGCGTAATATCCTAACTACAACTTATGGAGTAGTTTGGTATCCCAAGGGATTAATTAATCATCCTTGAGATAGCTTAGTTTCACATATTACACATGATATAGGGCCTACTAACCGTATGGGTGCAAACCATGGAAATCATGCTTGATACTTTAAGCTACTACTAACTCACTCTACATATCCAAAGTGAGTCAAGTATCCAAGCAAAGAAGGTTTGAGAGGGTATAAGAATATAATCACATACCAAAAACAAATGTTAAGGAAAAGATGCCTAGAACAAGCACATAGTCAAGTAATGATCAAAATAATGATCAATAGGGCGTGTGGAAGGAAGAAAACGTACCTTAGCTACAAAGAGCATTCCAAGACTTCAAGGATCCAATGCAAAGCCTAAACATCACTAAAATGATTACTAAGTCTTCAAGGACTAGTATCACTCTCATCCATCTTGGTATCATCATTTAATGATGTTAGAAACCAAAGAAGATGAGTCTTCTACAAGTGTAATTAACTCAATCCACAATCACTTAAGTGATTAATCTTCATGTGTACCTACACATAGCAAGATGCAAACCAGTAGATACATTTCAAGGATAAATCTAAAATGTATAAATACTACTAATCTAGATGAGATGTAATATTACCAATTAGAAGGCCTATTTTCAATGAAAAATAGTTTTGACCAAATAGAAACTTTAGTACAACGAGATCTTCTAATTTGAGGAGACAATGGACGGATCCAACTTTTAAAGTACAATCTACATCAAAGATCTTGAGTGGCCATCACTCTGATACCAATTGTAGAAACTAGAAGGGGAGGGGGGTTGAATAGTTACTCTTTGGTTTATGTCCTAATTAAAATTTCTTTCAATTAGGTTTGTCTCAAAACTATCATTTACTTGAAAGATAGTTGCATAATGATTAGGTTCAATTCTAATGCATTAACAATGACAAATAGTAGATGTGTGTGATGTGATAGTAAGAGTAAGGAAAGAAACGATCTAATAGGAAGACACCAAGATTTATAGTGGTTCGGTAACGAAGCTTTATCTTCATTTCTACTTCACTCCTCGAGTACACCTTACTCGAGATTTCCACTATTTCCACAAGCTCCCTTCTTGGCGAAGAAAACCTTACAACGTCGCTTACATTATTTTCCGACACTAAGCTAAATGTCGAGACCTAATCTTAGCTAGGACCAATCTACACAACGTCGCCCAATTCACCATTTTATGACACAATGCTAGATGTCGAGTTTTAATCGAAAGATAGAACCAATCTTCACAACGTAGCCTACTTCACCATTTTCCAACACAAGGATAGATGTCGATAACTAATCGGAAGATAAAACCAATCTTCACGACTCTTCACTTGAAGATAAGTGAGAACTTCACAAACACAACTACACATCACTTTATAGTTTAGTGAGAACTCACAAGACACAACCACATCACTTTATAGTTTATTAAGAACTCACAAGTCACAACTATTACAACTCAATAAAAGACATATCCAAGTATATACATGTAACTTAGATCTACATAACACAAACCCAAGTATACACATATACAATGGGTTTACACAAGACTTAATCCAAGTATTCACAAATAGAATGGATTAACACAACTAATCCAAGTATTCATAAATAATTCGATCTACACAAGACTCAAATAAAACAAATGATGAACATGACTAGATCTTTATGAGAAGATGATCTTCATCAAGGCTTCATCTTTAATCACATCACAAGTGTGTGAGTGATCTTCTCTCTAGACAAGGTAAAGAAAGAGATGAAAGGGATAATCATAAGTAAACATACTTAACACATTAAGTGATCATTTACAAATGATTAGGAATTAGAAAGGAGAATGATAGCAGAAAGAGTGTCCAAAAAGGGTTATGGAAAATGCAGATTTGATCCACTATTTATAGGAGACAAAAGCCAACGGCTCTCTGTATGCAGTTCCTTAATTGTCCTGTGGTTCCTTATCACTAAGGAATCACATAGGCATTTACGGATTTGTGGTATAGACTCCGCTCCCTTTCTTCTTTTAGAGGGGAAGTCTTTTACCACAAACCATTTGCTTATGAACTAGCCAGTTCTTATGTGTGTTATACATGGTGAACTGAGAACCATTTGTGATGTGTGACTGAAAGTCAAACACTTAAGGCTCTTTCTCATCTTCTTCTTCTTAGTTTTCCAAATCCTTGAGTTGTTGTTTAACCATTCTGATCAACTCAAAAGCACCATTAGATTCTTCTGAAATCTCTAGTTGTTGTTCCAACATCCTCTCTAACAACCTTCTTCCAAAATGATATCTTTTCTCTTGAAGCATGTAATAAGTTACATCATCTACATCCAAAATGTGTATACCATATGATCTATAATATCTCTAAAGTAGGAACCTAATTCTCTAAATCCTTCAAAATTTGTTGATCACAATTGTGTGGCTCATACATGAACTTCAATTAATTTCTCAATAGTGAAGTTTCTTCTTGACCTTCACTTCCTCCTTGAACAAATCTGTTAAGGTCTTGAATATCTTGTATGTCAAGTATATGTAGAATGCCTTCTAGTAACTTGAACATCCTAAATGTTCAATCTATAATAGTTATTCCATGAACTTCTAAGTCTTGTCTCATAGCACTTTTCCATCTTATGATTGATGACTTCTTTCTAATGATTTCTATATCAATACACTGATCTTCAAATTTGACTATCTTCAAGTGCTTTCTACAACTTTCATCATCATCACTATCTTGATATATAGACTTTTCCTTTTTCTTGGCTTCTTGCTTTCTCTTGGTTAATCTCTTTTTTTTAATACCTTTAGAGGTTCCTTCAAACTCAATTGATCCCTCCTCCAAATCAGTATGTACCAATTCTTCAAGTACTGTTGACTGTGTATGTACTACTTGTACATTTTCAGCCTCTTTTTTTAACACTGTGAGTTGCATTTCCCTCATCCATCCTTTGATCATCTTTGCTTCTTTTGAAACTTTATTCACCCTTTTCTTCTTTCTAGCATATGTAGTCATGATAGGTGGAGATGCTTATTTCTGTCCAACTGTACTTGCATCAAGTCTGGGGGTACTTCCAAATTGTCTTTGTTGTTGCAGATGTTTCTTGACATCTTTAATATCCTTTTTATCCTTTTCAGATCCAATCTCAAAAATATTCAATTTGCTCTTCTTGTGTTGTTCATACAAAGCCTTTATTTCACCAAAAGTCTTTCTGACTAGCTGATCATGGGTGAAATGCTTAACCTTCTTGAGGTAAGACATCATTTGATTCCTGATTTGCATAGTGGTTGGAGGCTTAATTTTTTCTCTTCTCTTTTCTACAAAGAATCTTTGTTGCTCTCTTACCAAATCATTAATCAGCTTATCTTTTTCTTCTTCATCAAAAGCATCTCTTTCTTCAGCTACTAAGGATTCTGTAAGAAGTTCACTTGCCTTTAGTTCAGCCTGAATCCTATCATATTCTGCTATGTTTCATTCTTGCTACACTCTTTGGGCTTCAACCAATTGTTTCTTTGCTGCATGTTCTTCTTGTAACTCCTCATCACGCAATTGTGCTTGTAATTTAAGAGTTGCCTCTTCATCATGCTCTAATTGGTGAAACTTATTCATGATTTTGCTTATGTCATCATCTGAATCACTTTCATTTTCAGACTCAGATTGTAATTTCTTTTTGCCCTTATCTTTTGGATTTATCTTTGGTAATTTCTTCAATAATCTTGAAGATCTTCTTTCTTCATCTTCATTGGATTGTTGCTAAATGATAATACCTTTTGTAGTAGGTTGTAAAGCTTGAAATTGCTTACCTTTGTCTTTATCTTTAATGGCAAGATTTTCTTGTTGTGTCTTCATCTCTTCTTCTTCTAGCCTTGCTTTCTTAGTTGAGCTCTTATCTCTGAGATCAAGCAGCACTTGTGCTAATGTCTCATCTTCTCCAAAAGATGGAGTCTGGCTTTCTTCAGAAGATAGTAGCGAAGCTTTTTCACCAGCGGTACATGCAATTGGCTTAGCAGTACTTGGTTCTTCAGCAGTATTTACTTCACCAGTTATAGACACACTTCTTTCTTCTATTACCAAATTATCTCCAGATACTTTTTCTCCTTTGGAAGATGTCTTCTCAATCTCTAACTTCTCAGTCTTGTCTGATTCAATATTCATTCTTGATCTTGACAGTACTTGGAAAGACTATTTCTTATGAAACCAAAATTGTCTGTGTGGTGGAGTTGTAGACACAGGAAACTTAACAGTTATTTCCTCTAGCTTCTCATAAAAACTACTCCAGTTTGCTTGTAGTTGTGGTGATGGAGGTTGTGGCTGAGTTACCACCATTTCTTCATCAGCAGATGGTTGTGGTTCCTCATGAGCAGGTTGTTGTGGTTCCTCATGTTGAAGCTCCATATTTGTATGCTCCAAACTTTCATTATCCACATCATTATCTATGCCATCATTAACCTCAAGATTTTTAATGCCATCATCAGCTTCAAAATTGATGTCATTGCAAGAGATCCTTGTATGAATATTAGAAGAAGGTCATTGTTCTTCATATACCTCCCCTGTTTGGTTGCATTTAGTTGCTTCTTCTTGAATTGTCTGAACTTTTGCTTTTTAAGAGCAGCCTTCTAAATTATCCTGTGGTGCCTCATCCAAGGATTGACTTTATTCCTTAGCCTGATCAAATTGGCTTCCAAATCAGCAATTCTTTTATCCTGAGCAAGCTTCTCTTTTTGTAAAACGTGTACTTGTTTAGACAAGCCTGTGCACAAAGAAGTTAAATTTACAACATCCACAACCTATGTTGATGTTTCCTGTGGAGAACCACTAGCAGCAATTGAAGGAACAAGTGTGTGAATCATCTCATAAGTATTTGGATGATTACCATCATGATGAGAAGAATATTGTGAATCTTAAGATGATTGGGAGCTCTGGTGAGAAGGAGTTTGTTGAGAAGCACTATCTGAGCTAGGTTCCTCACCTTCTTGATTGGCCGGTTGGGCTAACATATTAGCAAATGGTGGTGTTATTGTCCCTGAAAAAGAGCTACCATTCTTTATTAAGAAAGAAAAGGTTCTCTTGGTGAAAGAGGGGACATCCTAAGTATTTGTTAATGCTGGTAGGTTTGGGACTTGATCATTAACTAAAGCTCGAATGAATCTAGGATACATTAAAAAAATTTGGACCCTTCCAAATTTCTAGACATGCCTTCAAAAATTAATCTTGAAAAGTTAAAAACTCTGTTATTTGCTAGACAAATACCAGCTGATGCCAAAGCAGTAGGGATTTGATAAAAAGATGTACTTTTAGAGCTTAAACAGTAAATTATAGCATGAAAAAGTAATTTCCATTGTTGTGAAAATAAACCTTTAAAGAAAGTAAGACTTTCCCTACCACCCTAATAACCCATGGCTGCAAGGCCATCATGTATCTCTTTGTTTGTCAACATACTAGTTCCATTTGAATCATCAAATCGTAAACTAGACCTTAGCAATACTTAAGTCACATAAACATTTCTATTATTTACCCTATCCCTTATGCAAGGTTGATTATGACGAGTACCTAAAACAGCAGTATCCCAAAATTGTGTAACAATAGGAATAGAGACTACATGACTTACAGTAAGTGAAAAACGTACATGAATTCGAAAGAGAAAGTTAAGTATCTCATGAAAACTAAGAGAGTCATCATTCTGAGTAAGACTAGCAACCTGGCTGTGCTTAGAGATCACGTGTAGGGCAGCCATTAGTATTTTTGATGATCATAAATTATAGATAAGGTTATAGAATCGAGGTATAAAAATAAAAGATTGGGTGAATCAATTGTATAATTGAGGTTAGTATTTATGTGAATAACAAACCCAAGCACGAAGAGGCCCTCAACGGTACAACGATTATGTAGCGGTAGATGGAACATACACGGTACTTCAAATTTGTCTAGCGGTACTTGGTTCCAAACGGTACCTCAAAAATTACCACTGGTTCATGCATTCCACTAACATTGTAACCTCTTTTATCTTAATCTACTAACCTGTAATCACATCAAAAACACAAACGAACACTAGACAATAATAATTAGCATAGAAATTGTACAGCTGTTACCTCCCCTTAACATATGCAGCAGTTATTGGTTGAGCATACCAATATGTGTTACCAAGAACTCAAATCTCTTTGCATCAAATGCATTGGTTATTAAATCAGCTACATTGTTATCTGTATGGATCTTCAAAACCTGGATAAGCTTTTTGTCATAAGCATCTCTTATAAAGTGATGTCTTATTTCAATATGCTTTGTTTTGGAGTGAAAGATTGGATTCTTTACAATACAAATAGTAATTTCATTATCAATGTAGATCTTGGTGTTCATGAAGTTGAAACCATAGTCTAACAACTGATTTTGGATCCAAAGTACTTGTCCACAGCAATGAGCAGCAGCTACATATTCAGCTTCAGTTCTAGAAGTAGCAACAATAATTTGCTTCTTACACAGCCATGATACGAGTCTTCTGCCTAGGATTTTACAACCTCCTATTGTGGATTTCCTATCATGATTAGCTCCATCATAATCACTATCTGAGTAAGCTTCCAAATCAAATGTAGAATCTTTAGGATACCATAATCCTAAGTTAGGTTGACTTTTAAGATACTTAAAAATCTTGTTTCACAGCATGCAGATGTGACACCTTTGGATTGACTTAAAATCATGAACATGCACACACAACAAACATAATATGTGGTCTTGAAGCAGTAAGATACATCAATGAGACAATCATTGATCTAAATAGATGAATATCAACATTTTCACCATGTTCATCTTTTGACAAAGATTTCTTAGCTTCAAAAGGTGTGCTTGTACTCCTTGTATCCATACTTTAAAATGTCTTTAAGACTTCAGCAACATATATATCTTGGCTGATAAATATTCCATCCTTCATTGGTTTGACTTTTAGTCCTAAAAAGAAGGTAAGTTCTCCCATAGAACTCATGTGAAATCTTCCTTTCATTAAAGCTTCAAACTCCTTACACCATGATTTCTTAGTTGACCAAAAATAATGTCATCAACATAAACTTGAACTATGATAATATCCTTAGCATTCTTTTTTATAAAGAGAGTTTTGTCAATGGTCCCTCTCCTACACCCATGTTCCAAATGAAAAGTGGATAAAGTTGCATACCAAGCCCTTGGAGCTTGATGTAGACCATAAAGAGCTTTAATAACCTTGTAGACTCTGTTGGGGGAACTTAGGATCTAAAAAACCTGGAGGTTTTGAAACATATACCTCCTCAGAAATAGTACTATAAAGAAAGGCACTTTCACATCCCTTTGATAAACTATAAAACCCATATATGATGCAAAGGACAAAAAAAAACCTAATGGCTTCTATCCTTGCCACTGGTGCAAAAACCTCATCATAGTATATCCATTCTTCCTGTCTATAGCCTTGAGCAACAAGCCTAGCCTTGTTCCTCAAAACAACACCTCTCTCATCCTTTTTATTCCTGAAACCCCACCTAGTACCAATAACCCTTTTTCTAGAAGGATATCCACAAGAATCCAAATCTTTTGTAGTTCAAATTGCATTAATTCTTCTTGCATGGCATCTACCCTACTTTCTTCATCAAGAGCTTGAGAAATGTTCTTAGGCTCTTATTATTCAAAAAATAGATCTTTGAAGTATGTCTAATCGAATTGATTACCGGTTAAAAGTGTGACTCAGTCGCTTTTGGTGGAAAATAAAGAAAATGTTTTTGTTGAGTAAAATAACAATGCAAACTTTAACGTAAATAGCAAAGTAAATAAAGCTGTAAATGATTAAAAAGTAAATGGCGAAAAATCAAAGCTTTAAAAGTAAATGGCGATAACTTAAGACATTAAAAGTAATTAAATGAATGACGAGAAATTAAAGACTTGACAAAAAAGTAAATTTGAAAACTTAATAAGAATGCAAACTTAAAATAAATCTAAGATAAATCAATTAAAATAAAACTTAGAGAAAATTGGCGGGAAAAATAACAATTTAAAACTAAATAGGAAAACAAGTCGGAATCCAAATGCTTAACCTAATTCGGAGTCTATGATTCCACACACAATCAGGAATACACAATCCAAACCTAAGTCGGAATCTGTGAATCTCTACCTAATTCGGAATCCTGAATTTAAATGCAATCCGGAATCTGAACCACAATCCTAATCCGGAATCCCCCAACCTTAGATCTAATTCGGAATTTGGGAATTCAACCTAATTCGGGAAACAAATCCTGCTCCTAATCTGGAATGTATAATCAGCATGTAATTCGGAATCAGTTTTATGCATATAATCCGGAATAACACTTCTCAATGCAGTTCGGAATATAGCACTAGTAATCAATCCAGAATCCAGATCTGTTTTATAATCCGGGATGCAAATCTAGTACTCAATCCGGAATAAGCAATCCACTACATAATTTGGGAAATGAAATCTAGGACTTAATTCGGGAAAAGTGAATCTGCAAGTAGTTCGGGAAACTAGGGTTTTAAAGGAACCCGGATTAGACCAACAATAAGCAAAATGTAAAAATAAGCTATAAATCAAATAAGCACTTACCTAAAACTTAACCAAATCAACTTTAAGAAAAAGCAAATAAACCAAAATTTAAAAACTTTT
This sequence comes from Glebionis coronaria, assembly GCA_025667525.1. Taxonomy (NCBI): domain Eukaryota; kingdom Viridiplantae; phylum Streptophyta; class Magnoliopsida; order Asterales; family Asteraceae; genus Glebionis; species Glebionis coronaria. The sequence continues at coordinate 151,753 of JANFOE010001242.1, read as the reverse complement.
AAAAACACTAAATAATCAAAATATTTTAAATCAACTTTTTATAAAATAACTTTTAAAACACTTAATTAAAATTAAGCAAATCACACAAAATCTATAAGATCAATAAGCTAAAGCAATCAAACACATAAAAACATAAAGAACAATCAAATAAGCATAACAATAAGCAAATAAGCATAAAGATTAATCAAAACAAGAAAGGTAGAATGCGAGATTAAAGAAAAACTTGATTAAAGATAAAGATTCAATAAACTTACTTGAATTACTTGAAAGGAAAGACAATTAAAGTAAATGACAAGTATTAAGAGACAATTAATAAAATTGGATAACTAATTTGTCAAATTAGCTAACACCTCACAAATGAGGTTAAGTTCTCTATTTATAGGAGGAGGGGAGGAGTAAGTTGCTTCCTTGTTTCTTTCTTTTGTCTTATCGTCTTTCGTCTTTGATAGTCTTTGACAATAAACTCGTCATTCTCGACTTTGTCTCGGGATTTGTCGATAAATAAAATGAACTTGTCTTCTAATTTCTTCATTTATTAGAATTGAGTTCTTCGACTTCATTAAACTTCCGTCTTTAGACTTTTTCTTTGATAAATCTTCAGAATAGGCCTTGGACTTCCGTTCTTTTTGCACTCTTGATCTTTTGACTTTGTCTTTTGTCTTTTTCTTCGAAAAAAACCCGTGAAAGCCCGTATTTTCTTCCCTTTTCACATTTTTATCCTAAATCACAACAAAAACACAAACCATGCATAATTCCGACTTTTATGACAATAATTACACATTTAGGCTTGGTTATTATTATAATTAAGTGGTAAAAGGATGGGTGTTTTCACACCTATCAAATCCCTTACACTTGACCATTGCAATGCCCTCATGCAATGCATTAATTACAAAGCAAGTTTTACATTTTCCATCATAATTAATCCACCTTGGCCTTTATTAAACACAAGATATTAAGGAAACTTAAAGAGATAGAAAATTAAAAAATATCTGAAGGAAGAAAACAAGTAAAGAGATTGAAGACTTACATTAGGGCTTTGGTCGTCATGGATGTTTATCACTCTCAAGTTTCACGTTCCCTACACCAAGATTAAAAACGAGATCATTGTTATTATAAGTTAGCAAACTAACACAAATTCATGTGGCCCAATTATTCACTTAGACTCCCTTATTCCTAAGTGTATCTCTTATACTTTATTGTTGTCTTGAATGATCACGAGGATGCATTGTTGACTTATTTCGATAGTTATTTAGGCTGAAAATAAGGTGTGACGATTTAATCAATAGTTAGCTAAAGGACAAAATCTTTTAAAACTGCTTCTCGAGACCTCATAAAGTTCATATCTTGGCATAACTCGCTTCACGATTTGAGACCTTTCTCGGATCGATATTTAGCATTGACTTCATACTTCAAATCTTGAGAGACGTTCATGAAATAATGGTCTTCTCTTCATAATAGGAATTTCTTCACTTGAAGTTTTTGAGAGATTCTTCATACTTGGACCACGACTTCTTCATTTTTCTCCAATCTTTATTTGGGATTTTGATATACAACGATCCGCCTCCTTTTAGGGCTTGGATCTATTTATCCTCATACCTTGTTAGGGCCTTTTTGGATAGACTTCTTCATGATCATTAAGGGAGTATTTGCTTTTCGTCGTGTGTCTCGATCCTTCATATTGATTTTTGATATATGATTCTTCACATCACTTTGGATCTTTAGCAACAAAATGTAGCCCTCATGCCTTGTTTGGGCCTTTTCGAACTCGCCAATCTTCGCATCCCGCTTTAATAAGTTATGCCTTGGCTATGAACTCTAATTAATACCGAGGAACTTTTAAACGATCTTGTGCTAGAAGCAAAGTAACTTTTCAAATCGGATAACCTTACTTATTGCAATTAAATTTATTAACGAGCGATGGGAGAAAAAGCTCATAATTAACTCACATAAATTCATGAAAGAATACCAAACTTATAATTGACTCTATCATCTCTCATTCTCCATAATTTAAAATCTCAAGGAATGAGACTCGTGGATGCTTAGCCTATTAAATCAAAGTTTTGGGTTTTCAAGTCATCTATAGGATCTTGCAACTTCTTAGACTTTTTCAAGTTTTAGAATTTGCATTTTAAAGTTCCCTTGATAAACGACTTTCTAGGATCAATTATAGGAACTTGCAAAAAGTTCTTGTTCTTAACCCGTAAGAGTTAAGACTTTCGCGGTTTAAAGTTCCCTATATAAAAGCCTAGCAAAAATTTACTTAAACACGTTAAGGATACTAGCTAGAGTAAACTTGGATAAGTAAACTCGGGTTGAGTCAAAAGATTTATGACGGGCCTAATATATCAAAGACATCTAAACTTATTAAAACCATTTTATTAAAATTTATTCTAATGAAAGAAAATTAACGATAACAAAGGAAAATACTAATAGGCCAAAATAGATCAAATTTTTTGAAAAATGTCGAAAAATCAATTTTCCGGTTAAAATGAGGACAAATAAAAGGAAAAGCCCACTTAACTTCGATAGAAGCCCCCCCCTACACTTAATATAAACATTGTCCTCAATGTTTAAGCATGTGGGAGTAAACTCCCTACACTTAGGACATTGTGCACGTTGTTTAAATCTTTCTAAGGAAGAGACAACTAAAGTGATTCCTATTTTAATATTAAAAAATATAAAATAGTGAATCAAAAGAGTTTAGGATAGAACCGGGAAGACGGGTACACAGAATCACGGGTCGTCAAAAGTCATCAAGAATGGATCTTTGAAAGCTCGAATCCCTGCACATGATAAGAAAGAAAAAAACAAACACATACTAGGGTCTCCCCCTACACTTATTATAAAACGGATAAGAAGAATAGATACTCGGGTTGCCTCCCGAGAAGCGCTTGTTTTTGTTCACCGAGTCGTGAGCCTGACTCGACCTTGATTACAATGGTAAGAAACTTGAAGAACATTCACCGGGGTCAAATACATGGTTCTCGTCCATCAAATAGCACAATCTTAAGGTGAACAAGGCAAGCCAAAGAAGAGTAGGCAAGGTTCCCTTAAACAGTTGTTGAGCACGGTGGTCGAAAGTAGGATGAAGTGTAAGCATAGCTCCATTGTTTCCAAAAATCTTTCTTTTTATTTCATCAGATGGATACTGAGATGGCTTAAAAATTCTGATACCCGGATCGAACACCTTTTCCTTTAGGGGAAAATAAGACTCAGGCTCAGTAGAATTTGAAGAAGATCCGCTCATAAATCGCACAATCTCATCCTCAGAAGGTGGATAGAGAGGTGTCAAGACATAGGTACTACGGATATCGGTGTCGTCCGGCTTCTTCTCCTTTGAAACGGGTTTCTTAACATCCGAAGGAGGATAAAGACCAAAATCAAAGTCCAAAGGAGGGGAATCATTCTCATTGGGGAAGTATGTATTGAGAAAAGTAGCAAAATATTCCTTAAATGAGTTATCATCCAAAGTAGGATCAAGCATTGTTGGTGGAGGATCTTCATCAAAAGTAGGAGCAAGGTCATCATGTAATGAATCACTCGAAAGAGTATCCACATCATCAAAATCATCATATGTTGGCATGTATTTATACTCTGAAGCAAAATTATCATAATCATCCACATCAGAACTAGAATCATCATCATAGATTCGTGGAGCATGATATATTGGTAGGGCATCCAAATTAGAGAGAGGATCTTCAGAATCTTCCATATTTTCTTGAAAAAGTGGATTATCATAGATAGGCTCGAAAAGAGGGTTGTTGTAGACGACAAAATCATCAAGCTTTGTACTTTTACAAGTAGTTGTATCAAGCTCGTCTTGAAGCACATCAATCATATTCGCCAATTCTCTTCCATTTGATTTGTTTGTGATCTTCCCCATCTTAAAAACTTGTTGATCATTCCCGACCCTTAAGATTAGTTCACCTTCGGCAACATCGACTAAAGTTTTTCCGGTTCTTAAGAATGGTCGACCAAGTATTAACGGAATACGAGGGTCCATTTTATATTCAACAACAACAAAATCGACCGGAAAAGTGAAGGTACCAACTTTAACAAACACATCTTCGGCAAACCAACGGGATAAGCGAGAGTTCGATTTGATAGCTCAAGAGTCATATTTGTTGGTGTAAGGTCGGGTAATGATAACTTTTTCCAAACACTTAATGGCATCAAATTAATACTTGCCCCGAGATCGGCTAAGGCAGTAAAATCTTCGGTTTGGTTAAAAGTACATGGTAGCACAAAACGACCGAGATCTCCAAGTTTTTCCGAAAGTTCTTGAAGAAGGACTACAGAACAATTCTCATTCAATCGAGTATTAACAAACTCGGCCATCTTCTCCTTCTTACTAAGCAATTCCTTGAATGCTTTCACAAATTTTGGCATTTGGACAAGTGCTTCAACAAGGCTAATGTTAAAGTTCATTTGTGTAATCATCTTCAAAAAGGAAGTAACTTGAGCATCCTCTTTAGTGAGTACTTTACACTTGTCTAACCTAGAAGGATAAGGGACATTGGGTTTAGGTGGTGTAGGTGTTGAAGGTGAAGGTGTGGTAGGTGTAGATTTAGATGAGGGTAGAGAGGGTGAAGGTTTGGATGGTGAAGGGTTTTTCTTTGATACTTCTTCCGTAAGAGGTGGAGACGGTAATAGAGAACTAGTACTAGGCGTCGAAGTAGGAGGAATAAATAGGGGTGGAGGAGGTGTAGATGGAGAAACGGGGGGAGGGGTAGATGGTCCTACAAGAGTTGCTCCATTGCGTGCAGTAATAGCAGTCACATTTGCTCTTGGGTTGGTGACGGTATTTGAAGGAAGAGAGCCCGAAGTAGAGGGTTGATTACTTTGGAAGAAACTAGCCATCATATTCCACAAATCATTCGTTTGATTGCTTAAAGAAGTTTTCATATCATTTCTAAGCTCGGTTCGAATGTTATTCCCTTGTTTAGTGATATCACCTTTCAAGTTAATGATTTGGCTTTGAAGATTCTTAACCACCTCTCCTTGGGTCCTCATGAAAGTTTCAACATCTTGATTATATGTCGTGGGTGGAGTGATGGGTGGAGCTTAGGGAGCGGGTGGGTGATATGGATTAGAAGCTCGAGGTTGGTTCGGATTGATTCTATTGAAGTTGTTTGGGTTGTGGTTTTGAGGAGAAAAAACGGATGAAAGAAAGTTGTTGGAACGATAACTTAGAAAGTTACGATCACCTTGAGTTCGGGCTTGATAGCCGTTCGTTGAATAGTTTCCGATAACCGCATACATGTTTTCCGGATTGTCATAAGTAGAAGGAAAATCAGTGTATGAATGAGGACCGCTGCAAGTCTCACAAGAAAGTGTTACAGCTTTAACTTGGTGTAGTTGATTCGTAGCCATGAGTTGGATATTTTTGTTCATTTCGGCTAGCATGCGGGTGACTTCGGTCATCTCGGAGTTTGAAGAAGTAGAAGAAACATTGACTCTCGGATTATTCTTGAGGATGCGGATGAATCCTAATTTTTGTGATGAGTGGTCATGTTCTCTATAAGCTCTCTACACTCCTCGGGTCTTCTTTTCATAAATGTGCCATCGACGGCTGCATTAATCGTATCACGATCACGAAAAGTTAAACCGTTGTAGAAAGTATCAATCAAAGTGACGGGAAGCATATTATGATTAGGACATCGATCGATCAAAACATTATAACTTTCCCAAGCATCGAAAAGTGATTCATCAGGTTCTTGTGTAAAACCACTGATTTGATTCCGAAGGCTCGTTAGCATGAATGGTGGAAAGTAGCGCGACAGAAATTGTTGAGTCATTTCGTCCCATGTATGAATTGAATTCTTCGGAAGACGATCAAACCATTTTCGGCATGGTGGGATAAAGTGTGTGGAAATAGATGAAGGCGAAGAAAATCCATGGTAACACCGGGCAATTTCATGCTTTGAGTGACGGTAATGAATTTGTCGAGATATTTGTTGGCATCATCATCCGGTAATTCGCGAAATGAACAAGTATTTTGAACTTGTTGGATCATGTGATGCTTCAACGAAAATTCAGGAGCCGTGATTTGCATCGGCGCAATTGGTCCTCCACGTCCATTCATTGTTAGTTGATAAAGCTCCTCCATCCTACGAAGGTCGGGTGGAGGGACATGGTTGTTATTATTCAAATTGGGGTAAGGTGGATTATTATTGTTGTGTACACCGGCAATGTCTAAGTCTTCAAGAGTCTCGGGCTCAAAATAAGATGATGAGCGAGTACGCATACACCTGCAAAAGAAAAAGATAGCAAAGAAATAGAGGAAATATAGTTAACGTAAAATAAAGTCTTTTTGGTGCAAAACTATTGAAAAAGAAATTCTTTTTATGAGTTTTTTAAATGTTTTTAGATTTTTTAAAATTTTTAATTTTTAGGATTTTTGAAAAAAAAATTTGACACGAAAAATAACGTTCACGAGTGAACGGATCCCAAAATCCAACGCGTCTCTCACAGAAAACCGTTAATCTTCACGAAAAGAGCCGGCAGCGGCGCCATTTTAATATTTGAAAAATCGATCTTTGAAGTATGTCTAATCGAATTGATTAGTGGTTAAAAGTGTGACTCAGTCGTTTTTGGTAGAAAATAAAGAAAATGTTTTCGTTGAGTAAAATAACAATGGAAACTTTAACGTAAATAGCAAAGTAAATAAAGCTGTAAATGATTAACAAGTAAATGGCGAAAAATCAAAGCTTTAAAAGTAAATGACGAAAACATAAGACTTTAAAAGTAATTAAATGAATGACGAGAATTTAAAGACTTGACAAAAAAGTAAATTTGAAAATTTAATAAGAATGCAAACTTAAAATAAATCTAAGATAAATCAATTAAAATAACACTTAGAGAAAATTGGCGGGAAAAATAACAATTTAAAACTAAACAGGAAAACAAGTCAGAATCCAAATGCTTAACCTAATTCGAAATAGATATCCAGCCGCAACTTTTTCTTTATTATCCGGCTAAATCTTTCTTATAAACGATTCTATATCTATGATTCATCATACTAGTTTGATTGGTATATTGTTTTTTGTTCTCCTTGCGGATTTCAATTAACATTTACTTGATTAATCTGGTTTGATTTCTCGTGGTATATAATTGGGTATAAGTAAGTGATTGTTATGAAAAAGTGGTGTGCGTCTTTTGGATATCTCCCTATCCTACCGAAATCATTGCCCTAATTTTTTAGGGTTTCATTATTATTGCTGTTCATTATTAGGGTTTCGTGGGTTGCGTGTTGCGAGATCTAGGCGGTTCATTGATTGATATTCATAGATCTGTATGTGGTTAAGGGTGGCGGCCTGTTTTTTCATTGCTTAGCCTGGTTAGGGTTTTCATGCCGTCAAGATGAGTGTGCTGGGTAAACCCTAATTTTTAAGGTTTCTTTTTTCATGTTTAATCTATGGCCACTGATCTAGGCTATGAGGTTTTATGTCTATGTCATCAAGATCACCATGAAGCTGACTGGCGTATGTTTAGGGTATGTGATCCCATCAGTTCGGTGGTTACAAGTTTTTACTTGTATTCGATCATTTGTAAAGCGATTAGGTTTACAATCTTGTTTGATTGGATCTGCGTGGGTCCTTATGATCTCATAGTTTGTTGTTGCTTTGGATGGTGCCTCGTTGAGGCTGTGATGTTTTGGAACGATGGGTTGGGAGAGGTGGAATCGATTTTGTATTGGATGTATCGTGGTTCTTATCACGATTATTTGGGTCTTGTTCGCAGATCCCAGGTGCAGCCGAGTTCTTTTCACATGGCAGATCAAGAGCCCGGGTTTTAGGGTTTTCCGTTGGAATGCTTATTATTACTGGTCTTGCCGAGATTCGGTATCATATATGCAGGTTGGCTGCTTGGAAGTAGCGTATTTAATAATACGCTTTGTGTTCACATCTTGCTTTCAAGATTGTTTTTCTCGGAAGTATAAGCTAGAAACATGTACCATATAGTTTTCTTTATTTTATTGTTTTGTTTTCTAAGCTTATTTGATAGTCATAAGAGTGGCATGTCACTCTTATGTACGATTTTGGATCATTTCACGTGATGTGTGCATGGTTGTAGCCCATGTAACGGGCCGTGATGTTAGGACTTCACCTACATCCGTTGTACTTCAACGTTTTTTGGTGTAATAAATTTTACCGGGGTCAGTCCCCTTTACCCAAAAAAAAAAACCTAATTCGAAATCTATGATTCTACACACAATCCGGAATACACAATCCCAACCTAAGTCGGAATCTGTGAATCTCTACCTAATTCGGAATACTGAATTTAAATGCAATCCGGAATCTGAATCACAATCCTAATCCTGGATCCCCCAACCTTTGATCTAATTCGGAATTTGGGAATTCAACATAATTCGGGAAACAATCCTGCTCCTAATCCGAAATGCATAATCTGCATGTAATTCGGAATCAGTTTCATGCATATAATCCAGAATAACACTTCTCAATGCAGTTCGGAATATAGCACTAGTAATCAATCCGGAATCCAGATTTGTTTTATAATCCGGGATGCAAATCTAGTACTCAATCCGGAATAAGCAATCCAATACCTAATTCGGGAAATGAAATCTAGGACTTAATTCGAGAAAAGTGAATCTGCAAGTAGTTCGGGAAACTAGGGTTTTAAAGGAACCCGGATTAGACCAACAATAAGCAAAATGTAAAAATAAGCTATAAACAAATAAGCACTTACCTAAAACTTAACCAAATCAACTTTAAGAAAAAGCAAGTAAGCCAAAATTTAAAAACTTTTAAAAACACTAAATCATCAAAATATTTAAAATCAACTTTTTATAAAATAACTTTTAAAAACACTTAATTAAAATTAAGCAAATCACACAAAAGCTATAAGATCAATAAGATAAAGCAATCAAACACATAAAAACATAAAGAACAATCAAATAAGCATAACAATAAGCAAATAAGCATAAATATTAATCAAAACAAGAAAGGTTGAATGAGAGATTAAAGAAAAACTTGATTAAAGATAATGATTCAACAAACTTACTTGAATTACTTGAAAGGAAAAACAATTAAAGTAAATGACAAGTATTAAGAGACAATTAATAAAATTGGAGAACTAATTTGTCAAATTAGCTAACACCTCACAAATGAGGCTAAGTTCTCTATTTGTAGGAGGAAGGGAGAAGTAAGTTGCTTCCTTCTTTCTTTCTTTTGTCTTCTCGTCTTTCGTCTTTGACAATAAACTCTTCATTCTCGAATTTGTCTCGGGATTTGTCGATAAATAAAATGAACTCGTCTTCTAATTTCTTCATTTATTAGACTTGAGTTCTTCGACTTTATTAAACTTCCGTCTTTAGACTTTTTCTTCGATAAATCTTCAGAATAGGCCTTGGACTTCTGTTCTTTTTGCACTCTTCGATAAAAGCCCGTGAAAGCCCGTGCTTTCTTCCCTTTTCACTTTTTGATCCTAAATCACAACAAAAACACAAACCACGTATAATTCCAACTTTTATGACAATAATTACACGTTTAGGCTTGGTTATTATTATAATTAAGTGGTAAAAGGATGGGTGTTTTCACACCTATCAGCTCTACTTGTGATAAGAAACAAGCGAACAAACATTGTTGAGTATCCTTATGATTAGTTATATGTTGTTGTTTGACATAGCTCACAAGTGCATGAGTTTCAGTACTAGCTTGAAGCTGTCTTCTGGTTTGCACAAAAGACTTTGGTCCCCAATAATTTAAGATGTAGGATGGTTGTTATTGACTTTATGAGTGGGAATAGAACTAACTGGTATTTTAGTTTCCAAATTATTGAAATTAGTTACTGCACCCTGCTCATCATAGGATGCTTTGGAGAAGATCCCTTCATTTGGACTAGGGTAGGCATCTTCACTGTCCATTGCTTGTAGAACATCTTCTAATGAATCAACAGACTTTGTAGAACTTGGCTTAGTAGTACTTGTAGATGAAGTACCGCTAGGTTGAATATGTACTGCTGAGTGTTGTGATTCCAAAGATTATTCTCATGAATGCTTATTATTAGCTATAGCATTTTTCTCTTGATCTTTAAGCCTATGAACCTCTTGTGAGGCTGGATCATCATTGGATGGCAATGATTGCTTCTATTGGGAGTTGGTAACCATAGGAGAAACAGTAGGCATAATGGGTACATAAATATGAACATCATCATCTTGAGAATGTGATGAAGAAGGTCCTTCATGAGTACCTAAAGTTTTTGTACCAGTCTCTTTACCTGCATTGTTAGTTTGACAATCTTTTTGCACAGAATAGTAATCCATGGAGTTAGTTAGATAATCAAAATCAAACATCCAAGCATAACATATTCCTTGGACATTGGGCTTATTCTTTAAGAAATTAACATGGGCATTTTCTTCAACTTTTTTAGATTCCAAATTATAAACCCTATATGCTTTACTTTGCAAAGAAAATCCTACTAGATATCCTGAATCAGATTTTCCATCAAACTTCCCCAATTAATCAAGAGTATTCAAAATAGACACATGACACCCAAAAGGTTTCAAATGCCTTATGGTTGGCTTAACACCAGTCAAAAATTCATAAGGTGTTTCGTTTTGAGGCTTGGTCACTAAGACTCTATTTAGCACATAACACGTAGTATTGATTACTTCTGCCCAAAAGGTGTTTGGCAAAAGAGAATCAGCTAGCATAGTCCTAGCAGCCTCAATTAGTGTCCTATTTTTCCTTTCAGCTACTCAATTCTGTTTTGTATTCCTAGGATTGCTAAATTGTCTCTTGATACCTTTAGACCTACAAAATTCATCAAGTTCATCATTCTTAAATTTTGTCCCATTATCTGTCCTAACGATCAAGACTTGTTTAGTGAACTGTTTTTCAACTAAACAAAGGCCTTAAGTAATTCATTGGTTTCATTCTTGTGTGCTAAAAAGAAAACCCAACTGAATCTACTAAAATCATCAGTTATTACTAGGCAAACGGTCTTGTGACTAATAATCCTAACAGAAACTTGACCAAACAAATCCATATGTAACAGTTGCAAAGGTTTAGTCACATAATTGACAGTCTTGGTCTTACAAGAGGCTCTATATTGTTTACCTTTTTGACAAGCAGTACATGTGAGATCATTTTGAAAAGATTTGTTAGATAACCCTCTAACCAAATTTCCATTAACCAATTTATTTAGGTTCTTGAAATTCACATGACCTAACCTCCTATGCCCTAAATTAGACTTAACATTAGAAGCTTTAGACAGCAAACATGTAATGCCACCTGTTGAAGTAATAGTATGAAGATTGAAGGTGTACATATTTTCTTGCCTGGGTACCTTAAGCAGTACTTGATATTCCTTTGGCATCTCAAAGTCTTTGGAATGCACCAAGAAGTCTGTATCTGTAAAGAGCACCTTGTTCTTTTTATCACACATGTGTGATATAGAGAAGAGATTGAACTCATTCAATTCTTTTAAAAAGAACACATCTTCAAATTCCATCTATCTTGTATTGATTTTTCCTTTTCTGGTAATCCTGACTTTACTTCCACCAAAGGCTACTGGTCCACCTCTGAATTCTACAACTTTCATGTATTGATTTTTCCCTATCATGTGCCTTGAGCATCCACTATCTACAAAACCTTTATCTTTTAATTCATCAATTAGATGCCCCTACACATACACAAAACTCATTAGTTTTTAACAGGGACCAAAGCTACATTTGGCTCGGATCTTGTGGGACCTACATACTTAAGAGTTTGATAAGTAGGTTTTCTAGTAAGACTACACACACTCTTATATGTCATGTTTCTAGTTATATAGTCAAAAACATAAGGTGACTTTATGTGCTTAGGCTTCTTTGACTTAAGTACTGTTTTTGCAGTACTAGATTAAACACATGATATTTGTCCTTTAGAAACACACATTTGCATAGGTTTGTTTTGAGGCTTACTTCTAGGTGTTTTACAAGCTCAAATAAATCCCTAGAAGTTTTGTGGGACAATGGTTTTTGTGACTCTTAAACAGCAGTATATGCTTTTGGTCTAGCAGTACTTGCAGTTCTAGGCTTGCCGGTACTTGGCTTGCTAGACTTCAAAGGTACAAGACCTTGTTTCATAAGTACTGTTTATGGAACAAAGTCCTAGGTAGTTAGAGAGTGACTATCCTTATTGATCTTATTAGGTTTAATTACCCTTTGTGTATGATCAAACTTGGGTTTGTCATCCTTAGTCCCTATTTTTGTTTTTACCTGTGCATATTTCTCATTACCTCTTTTTGTGACATTTTGTGCAGTCTTTAGCTTTGCAATTTTATCTTAATGTAAAGTGAAATCTTTGATAAAATGACTTAGACTACCACAAACATTACATCCTTTTCTTCTCAAAGAAGACCTAAAAGGTTGTTTTAACTTAGTGTTCTTATAACCTAGCCCACCACTCTTGGTATTACTACGATGTTTTGTATTATTATACATTGCCTTACTAGGAGTTTTCACCTGGTTGGGAGCAAAACTAGTTGTAGGCACATATCCTTCAGGCACAAAGGTTCTTATCAAAGGTGGATAAATAATGTTTTTGGTCACAACGGGCTTATCTTGGTTCAAGGTACTAGAGTTTGACTCTGAATCATTTGACTTATTATCAACAGCAACTTTTGACTCATCTAACTCTATACCTATATCATTATTAGGGGTATGAAAATTCCTGATAAAGGTGGAGGAACTGCCTTCATTCCTTCAGCATACCTATCATTTTCAAGAGTATCAACTGACTCATGAGAACTATCAAAAATCCCCTTTGATAAGTCCTTGTCAGTTAGGATTATCCCAGGTTGGTCCTGTATATAACCTAAGTCTGTTTTATCATAATACCCCATTTGTGAATAAATAAGCTTATCCATACCTTTTGAGGATTTTTGCTATTGATTAATAACTTCCATTTCATTAAAAAGACTAGCTTTTAAAACTTCATTTTATGTTGTTATTTTCATTAGTTGTTTTTCAACAGCTTTAATAGCCACATCTTTTTCTCTCATTTGAAGAGTTGAAATTCTAATTTTTTCTTCGTAGTTTTGTTGACCCTTTTTATACAAAACTATATTTGCTTCTAACTTAGCAACACCATGTTTAAAAACATTTGCTTCTATAGTATATGTGTTTACCTTTTGATATTGTTCATCAAGTTCTACTTTTAGACTATTAAACTTAAGAAAACAATCTTTAGAACAAGGATGTACCTCAGTATCTTCATGAGAGAGAGCCATCAAACCAAACTCTTCTTCTTCTTCCTCTTCAGTCCAGTTAAGCACTCCATCTACAGTTACCAATGCTTTAGTTCCTTTGGTACTTTTGCTATCTCCTTTTGAAAGCTTTTAGAGACTCTTGGACTGGTTTTATAGCTGTTCATGGACTTCTGACTGTTTCCTTCAGCCTTATCCCTATTGCACTCCCTTGCAAAGTGTCCATTTCTTCCACAGTTATAGCATTCAACTTTGGATTAGTCATATCCTAATGGTTCATTAGGATCAACATTCATCTTCCTTCCAGTTTTTTTGTAGAGCCTATTAGATCTTAAAGAGACCATAGCAGCATGCCATTTGAGATCCATCTCTTCAATATCAGCATCATCCATTTGAAATAAGTCATTGAGGGTCAACCTTGGTCTGTTGTCTTGTCCAGCAAAGAATGAGAAGGCATCATTGTCACTAAACAGTGATGAGGATCTTCTTTGTGACTTTTGAGACGTTAATAGACTGCCTTCAGTACCTTGAGAATAAGTACTGCTTGTTAGTCCTCCAACTGTATTTTTGAAGTAAGTACCGCTACTTGATCCACTAGCGGTATTTTGGAAGTAAGTACCGCTACTTGATCCACCAGTGGTATTTTGAGAGTAAAGACTGTTGTTTCCTTCTAACACAAAAGCCAAGTTAGACTTTGCTATTGTTGCTGCTTTGGTAACTTCAATTCCTTTAACATCCATCTCATAAACTCTAAGATTTTTATACAGATGATCAAAAGGAGTTGAATCCAGATCATCCCTTGTGATGAAGTGCATGGCCATTGCTTTCCACTCTTGTGAAACACTTCTTAAGAATTTTAGATTGGCTTCTTTATGAGGAATTACTAGTCCATAAACTGCCAATTGAATGAGCAATTTACTGAACCTTCCATAACCACTATTGTCACACCCCACCATGGCGGAATATGGGGCGCGGCATATAGATATTATCACAACAATAACGTGTCTATAGACATAACTAAATGAAATGGAAATATCATAAATGGTGACACAATGTCATGAAGATATCACAAACAATGCGGGCGTCTAGGTAAGTAGGTAACAGGTCTACCACTTACCAAATACATACAATTAACAAATAACAAACATATAGGTGTCCACAAAGTATCACTTATTCAAACATAAGTAAAGATTAAGAGGAAAGGGTGTTCCTCCAAATGCAATCCTAAGCCTCCAAGCTATCCACTCCTATTCTTACGCTTAACCACATTCTCACCTGAAAGAGACACCAAAACACGTCAACATAAAGTTGGTGAGAGTCATAGGTTTAGAATCCAACTCCAAATCAATTATAAGCTGTGAATAACAACCATTAACAAAAGAACATATGGACAATGTGCTACAATTATGTATTAACAACTAGCATTCAATATTAACCAATCATCACAAATCCAAGGCTCCAAGACTTACAAATAATCACAATTCCAAGGCTCCAAGCCTTACCAATCACCATGGTCCCATAGGCGCCCAAACACCTATGAACCAATCCCAAGTCCCTGCATTTTCAACATCCCCTTGGTACCAAGTCAAACCATAATAACTGAGACGGTACGTGTCCCCCGATCTAAATCATAAACACAATCAAGAATCACATAGAAGTTAATCACATAAGTGTACACACAAGTCCATCACAAACCATAAAAACATTCACTGCATTATTTACAAAACCATACAGTTTCCATCCCATCTGGAATTCAAATCATAAAAAGACATGGGACTATGAAACTCACCTAAACAAGCTTCTCCAAGTATCCACGCTCAAGCAAAAATCTAAACACACAAACGTATACAATCAAGACATGAACACATACCAAAATGGATCATCAATCAATGATGGATATATAACCGTATCCTACCGTTTAACCCCATTTATATGCCATATTCATCTCATTACATCCCTCTATGCAGTCCTTAACTTAGTTTAGTTCATAACTCGCCTCGTTAATATTTAACCCAAAATGGTCCCGTTTTTCATACTTCAAACTATGGGTCGAACACCCCCTTAACCAAAATAACATGCCCTGTAAAAGACACCCTATGCCCTTACATGTGTTAGTTGACTCTCCCATTTGGCCGTAACCTTAAAGCTACTGTTAAGGCCTCCATATATATATATATATATATACCTTTACCTATCTAGAATTTACTGATTTTGAACATACGAAACGTTTGTTATGATCAGAAGGTCTTACCCTAACTCATTTGTTTAGCCCTCCTCCAGATCTTTTATTTAGAATATAATCTAAGTATCATGTTCGTTTGAAGGTCCAATTATACTCCTAAGTACCCTAACCATCTTATAACATTAATTTAAACCCGACCAATTTTAAAACTGCTTTGACCTCCGACTGTTCTAACCTGTTTTTGACCCACTTCCCTACTTCCAATTTAGTTCTCGTTTCTTGCATTTGAAAGGCAACTCAATTTCCTTTCCAGGGGTACCAAGATCGCAATTTAACAATTTGTAAAACTCTAGATATGATCAAAATAAGTGACCTAAAATTTTGCCCAGTTTTTAAAAACGAATTTAACACAATTAATTTAATTAATTACCATCACCATGTATAATTATTATCTATAATTAATCTAATCATGTTTATACCATTATAATACAGAATTCATAATTAACCTAACCCTAGATCCATCAAGTATTGATTAAGAACGAGTTAAAAATAATTTAATCGAAAAGAGAAACATAGGTTTTACCTTAGAATTTTTAAATGACAAGAAATTTATGAAGAACCCTAAAAATCTCCATTGATGCCGACTAAACCTTGATCTCCAGGGATTTTATGAGTGTTTTGATTAATAAAAAGACTTTATATACTTTCCTAACAAGTCCTTGCCCCATGTACAAAAGCCCGGTTCCCTTTTCCCCTTTTTTCCCCTTTTCTTTTCTTCCTGCGTTTACAAACCGACTATACCCCTATATATTTTTATTATTTTTTTCTTTTTATTACTTATTAATATATTAATAATAATATCTTAAGTTAACTCAATTTATTTCAGCTGCTAAAACCTCCAAAACTTCCAAACCGTAAAACTAGTCAATTTACACGTTTACCGTAAAAGACGTAAAAATAAAAAGTTTTATAAAACTATTGAAATATGAAATAAACTATATAACTAAGTCCCAAATGACTTAAAACCATCCCGAAAAATATCCCCGTAACTAATTACCTCATCCGAGACCTCTAAATGCTAAACCTTAAATCGTAAAAATACGATTTACTATAATACTTATATGTATACGTAAAACACCAAAATAACGCCATCTCATTTCATAGTCACTACCTTGTGAGCTCATGAACATAAAATAACCGTTCCTCGATTTACTTATGAGTACCATATACCCATAAACGATATCCAAACCTCACTCCAAACACACAAAATAAACACATAAGCACATAAAAGCACATATTTCCACAAAACACCCTAAATTATAGTCTAAGTGACGAACCACAAAACCATGGTTGTCACATCACTCCCTCCTAATAGAAATCTCGTCCCGAGATTTACTCCTTAGGATCAAACACACAAACAACAAATCACATGAGGATACTTGTTCTAAATGAACTCCTCTCATTTCTATGTGTACTTTAGTTCAAGTCTCAAATTACCACATATATTAACCAACATTATTTAAACTCATTCCCAAAGTATAGACCTCACAGCCCATAAATCTCGCAAATAACTCTTTTTAACACAAATCCCTAATAACCGCTCATGCAAATATGCATTCTCAAACCACATTTCCTAAATCTCAATACATGAAATATATCATGTACACCACTCAATTCCCCAGGTAACTATACCCATAAACTAATGGTCCAATCTTTCAAAAGATCATAAATGCACCTATAAAACTCAACATCAACTTTTTCTTTTTTCCTAAACATGGCGCCCGTTACTATGGGTGAAACTTCGTACATAACTTTGTCACTAAATTTTAGTGGTTTCCTCCTTTTTAACATATCATCTCTTGTTTCTCTCGTCTTTTCCACAAACACCATTATTATATTAGTAGCCTCTTTCACCAATTCTAGTCCAAAATAGGGGAAACTCATCCTATCCTTCCATATAGTGCGTCAAATGGCATTCATCGACTTCTAGTATGATAACTATCATTATATGAAAACTCAGACATTGCTAACGAGTCTCCCACCTCCCTCTAAATCAGACACCCCAAGCTCTCAACACGACTCCTATACTTGTAGAAATTTCTCTCTTCATCCATCCATTTCCTATTAGCCGGATATACTCATGTCCAATCATGTTCATCAATCCCTTTAGTCCGTACCCCAAACCACTTAAAAATTCCATTTTCCTTACAAAAGTGACCTATGACGGTCTTTCACATATTCATTAGTTAGTTTTATCAACTGTCATCCAAACCCATGTTACAACTACTTCCATCAAATTTGGATAGCTCATTAGTATCACCCATACACTTCATTTCTCACTTTCTTCAATTAAAGATTTTTTTTTATATTTTTTTGATACCCAACACTTCCTTTTTGCCTACACAATGTCTTACCTTCAAGGTCATAGTGCTCCTCATCTTGTCTCAGTTAGACCAAACCCTTCGTCTCTCATGACACATCACATCTATAACTCCTTGTCCATTCGTTTATCAATACTAAGCCTTCTAATCAAACAATATAGGCCAGTGCCATTTCCTTTCCATACTACAACAATATTAGCATGCTTAGTGCCTTAGTCTACTCATTAGGCTATACCAAAGTTTTACCTTCGCTTCCTATCTCGACCTCTTTCATTCATGATTCACATCCGTCCAAACTTTCTTCTTCTTCCTCAGCTCATGACATACATCACGATGTTATACTTCCCGTATTTCAACTCATCTATACGTCAAAAGTTTCCAAGTAGCTTCACTTGTTTTCCTCACAACAAGTTCACCTACTCCCTCGTAATAGGGACAGACTAGAGTTTCCTGTGATTACATGCGGATCACACTCTCATCTTATATCCATATTAGTTTCCATATGTCTAAACTAATCCATATTATAATTTCTTACTCAAGTCTCATACTTCTATTATGACCTTGCACCTAATCATGAGGTACTTTCAATCATCCTCTTCTAGGAATACTTGGTTCTCTCCTTCCATGGTTCTCCCTAATTCCTTCACTATCATGTCCAACCAAAATTTCTCACTCAATTCATCAACTCTATGGAAATCATTATTTCATTGGATAATGCATAACTGTCTCTTCCAAAGATCCTTCATAAACACCTTCACTAAGCTGACCCTATAATCACTTCTCCACGAACTTATTCCGCTCAGCTTCACTACTCATCCCTCGATATTGATTGCCACGAAACTCTATCTTGTGTAGTCACTCGACTCCCTTGTTGGTTCTATGAGTTCTTAATCTCCCATGTTATGTAGTTACTCCATCACGATCCATTGGTTCGGCTCTTTGTAGCTCTACTCCGGTACTCGATCTTGTCCTTCTTCGTCATGAACCATACGGAGATTCCCATCATAGTGCTTGTCACCTTTCCAGTCCTTGCAACTTCTGTGACTCCTTCGAAATCTCTTGCATCCTTCTAGCAGCCGGTACGTAGTCCTTTTGGTTCCTTGCTTCACGATGTAGCTCTTCATGCACTCCTTTTCGTCTCCATAATGTTACCTAGAAACTTCACACTACGCAGTAGCTTCTAACTTCAACTCATCTACCATAATATTTCTAAAGGTACTTCAACCCCTCAATGGCTCACTCTTCCTTACTTGTTGTACTTCACCATTAATCAGCCTCCTACCAATCATTCTTTCACATCCATGTTTTCCTTCACGTGTCTACTACTACCTTGCCTCCATAACTATACCAATTCCCTTGCGTGTTATTTGCCCCATCTTCCCATTAGTATAAACTTTCTACTCTACCCTCACATCCGCTAGTACTTTCATCAATCTCCTAATGGTACTTCAACCAACTTCTCATAGCATGACATCTTGTTCCCACGACCAGTCAACTAACTTTACTTACTCCCTTATTCCCTTAACCAATCTATGTTTCAAAACTCCACAAATCTTAATCATTCCTTCAACACAACCTTTAAACCAAAATATATCTCTCCATTCTAATATCTAACCATAAGTAATACTAACTAACTCTGTCCTCTCATCTTAACGTTCCCACAACCGCATAACTAAATCAACCATGACGTGTACCAAGAGAATTCCAAACAATCGTGTCCTAAAGTAAAATATAGGGTAAAACGAACCCTAGCCAAAACAACTGAAAACAAAACAATGTAATCCGAAAGATCAATGGAGTGTGCCAACAACAAAAGTTAGACTCATCACGATTTGTATTAGCAAATTTCAATATCTTAGAAAATTTTAAATTTTCATCTCAATTAGTTCCTTCACATTAGGACCATATTTTAACACTAATAAATGAAATCATAGTAATATTTTACCATTTCCGTAACTATCATAGGGCATAACTCAGTTAGTGTACTAAAACTCACTTTATCTATCATCTCCTTTAACAATAAACTTATCTTTTATCTTTATTATTTTATTAAAGGTATCCACTAGTTAGTATAGTATAACGTTATTCTAACCATTATCTTGTTTACTCACACTAAACTCATTTCACTTGTTATTATGAACCCAATACGTGTTTATAAAAATATGGTATTTTTATTCATTTTATTCTATATTATAATTATTTTATATAATCCATTTAGGCTTGTTATAACTAACTATTACACGTTTACAAGGTGTGGTGTTATTATTATCATTATTATAATAAAATCTTCCTTTTTACTCTTTCCGTCTATTTAAATACTTCTAAAATTTTAACTCCACTTTTAAGAAAATTATCGTAAAATTTATTTACCCTTTATATGTACTATCACTTGTTATCTAGAAAACTAATCCATTCATTGTCAAGATTTTTTTTATCTTACTACCAACAAACTTAACGAAAAGATATGTAAGTCAGGAAATCATATCGTACACTTACAAAGTATTTTCAAAAGCATTTTCCTTTAATTAGCTAGACTCCTTTTCAATAAAATTTGGTAGTTGTCATCAATTAAATTACATACCCGAATGTAGACACACTTCAGAAGATTCAAAACGTCGTTGGAACTCCATCAAACTCCAGTACTAATAAACTGTTTAAACACGAGAGAACACTAGGTACGTTCAAGTTATAATAACAACTGAACGACCGTATATCATAACATAACATCTACTAGTATATATACATCCGCATATATATACCTATTAAATCTCCCAAAACATAGTCGTTATCATACATGTCAAGTCAATCAATCGCGTCATACACTCGTTTTTTTTCATACGAGTAATCACCATCTCACCATCTCACCATGCCACAACAAGGCAAAAACCCATCACCCAAACCAACCCATATCGTGTGACCTCATAATCACAAAACATGACTATTACTCAAAACATAAAACACACAAAAATAGCATATGATAGGCAACCATTACATAAATCCCTATTGTTTACGAATACGCAAAATACACATCTCATCATATACAAGCATGTACTAACCCTCTTTCATGCAATCATACTCAGGAACCCATTGAAGTTGTGCTACTTGTATAACTATGTTGGACACCATACTTATACACTTACCCTTTCCCCAATGCACTCCCTCCTATGATGACACTTATAGGAATCAATACAACATATAACACGTAAATCTATGTACTCACATAAGCTCATAACCACATAACCAATAAGGTCCCAAACTCCATCTATTAAAATAACATAGTAAAACTCTTGGAATACATAAATCTAAAGTCTAGCTAAAACAGCATAGACAAACTCCAACACAACATCATAATCAGTTATAAGTTATGTCGCCCATAAGTGTGGAAACAACTTAAAATCCTTTCTATCCACCTACTCCTAGTAACTCGAATCACCACATGATTCTTAGGGAACATAAATTAAACATAAAAATAAAAATACTATACATTAGGTACACAAAATAACTTATCGATTATTATGAATGTAATTCATATATCAAAAACGAAACAGGAATTAACATGTGACTAAGTATGGACGACTAAAGTTCAATCCATACTAGTCAAAACTCACAGAAAACGAATCAACAATACTCAAAAAATACAATCAAAACCATACACACATATTGCTATGACGCCTGTATGTAGGGATCCTTAAGCTATAGACTAGGCTACTAGACTAGGCAACCTAATTCTCTATAACCATTGTCTCTGGTACCATTTTGTCACACCCCACCATGGCGGAATATGGGGCGCGACGTATGGATATTATCACAACAAAGCGTGTCTATAGAGATAACTAAATGAAATGGAAATATCATAAATGGTGACACAATGTCATGAAGATATCACAAACAATGCGGGCGTCTAGGTAAGTAGGTAACAGGTTTACCTTTTACCAAAGACATACAATTAACAAATAACAAACATATAGGTGTCTAAAAAGTATCACTTATTCAAACATAAGTAAAGACTAAGAGGAAAGGGGGTTCCTCCAAATGCAATCCTAAGCCTCCCAGCTAGCCACTCCTATTCTCACGCTTAACCACATTCTCACCTGAAAGAGGCACTAAAGCACGTCAACATAAAGTTGGTGAGAGTCATAGCTTTAGACTCCAACTCCAAGTCAATTATTAGTTGTGAATAACAACCATTAACAAAATAACATATGGACAATGTGCTACAATTATGTATTAACAACTAGCCTTCAATATTAACCAATCACCACAAATCTAAGGCTCCAAGCCTTACAAATAATCACAATTCCAAGGCTCCAAGCCTTACCAATCACCATGGTCCCATAGGCGCCCATACACCTATGAACCAATCCCAAGGCCCCACATTGTCAACATCCCCTTGGTACCAAGTCAAACCATAATAACTGAGACGGTACGTGTCCCTCGATCCAAATCATAAACACAATAAAGAATCACATAACAGTTAATCACATAAGTGTACACACAAGTCCATCACAAACCATAAAAACATTCACTACATTATTTACAAAACATACAGTTTCTCTTCCATCCCATCTGGTATTCAAATCATAAAAAGACATGGGACTATGAAACTCACCTGAACAAGCTTCTCCAAGTATCCATGCTCTAGCAAAAATCTAAACATTCAAACGTATACAATCAAGACATGAACCACATGCCAAAATGGATCATCAATCTAAGATGGATATATAACCTTATCCTACCATTTAACCTCATTTATATGCCATATTCATCTCATTACATCCCTCTATACAGCCCTTAACTTAGTTTAGTTCATAACTCGCCCCGTTAGTATTTAACCCAAAACAGTCTCGTTTTTCATACTTCAAACTATGGGTCGAACACCCCCTTAACCAAAATAACATGCCCTGTAAAAGAAACCCTATGCCCTTACATGTGTTAGCTGACTCTCCCATTTGGCCGCAACCTTAAAGCTAATGTTAAGGCCTCCATATATATATATATATATATATATATATATATATATATATATATATATATATATATATATATATATATATATATATATATATATATATATATATATAGTGGAGTGCTATTTGCAGAACCACTTTTTTGGTACAGAACTTACAGAACCATCTTTTTACTACTAATAGTGCATGATGTACACCATATTATTGCAGGATGGTAGTATTGTAAATATAAATTAATATTTTTAAAACAAATAAATAAATAAAGGTTAACTCCGGTACTTTGATTTCTCCACAAAATTAGCATCTACGTACCACATTATATTTTCCTCCGTATCCAAAACCACCATCTAAACTCAGATCTATTCTTTCTACCCATTGAAATCCTACACTATGGATCGATCATTTACCATCCTTTTTTTCATCATCCCAAACCTTAGCCATTTCTTTCGTATCACAACTCCTTCAGGAAAACCTAATGACCATTATCACGACTCCATGTAGATACGAGTGTAGGAAGAAGAGTCAGCGGTTTTCACTCTTTTGGACTGAGCTTTGGTCGTGTAGTCAATTAGGGTCCGATCACCATGGTTGGATCTTGTGATATTTTTGAAGTGGTTAAAAAATCATCGGAATAATTCGATAAAAAAAGTTACAGGGGAAAAAGTAATAGGTAGTAATATTTTAATTACTATTTGCTTTTATCTTTTATTTTTTTAATAATGTTGGTCAATCCATTTTATAAGGTTGCAAACGTAGATGAAGAAGATGCGCAAGATTCACCGGACATTTTTGCGGAGTCATCTAATGGGCAAATGCCAAATCTTGATCTTATAGATGTTGTGAGCTTTTTGGAAATACCTGGACATGATCATTTTGTTTGGGGGTTATGGTCTCCTCGTGGTACAAAAAATATACGCATGATCATATATGTCATGGTAAAATGAAGTTTTTTCAATCATTATCATAATGAAGTTTATGTTTCATTTATTAAATACGAATTTGGAATGAATGGAGGTCTACGTAATTTCTCCCCATGGCATTCTTTTTGCTTTGTCATTTTATTTAGTGAATTTTAGTGCACTATAGACGTATAGTATATACGAGAACAGATATGGAAAATCATGTTTTGATATCACTAGTTTTTTTTATATATTTGTTTCAGGTATTTTTCAATCACACGACGTATGTAATGAAGGTGACTAATGGATGCCCTCGTTTAGACGTAGTGCATATATGTTTTCGAAGCCGTACATATAAGTTTTCGAAGCCGTAGATATAAGTTTCAAAGACGTGCATGTATGTTTCCAAAGCCGTACATGTATGTTTTTGAAGCCGTACATGTATGTTCTCGAAGCCGTACATGTATGTTCTCGAAGCCGTACATGTATGTTTTTCGAAGCCGTACATGTATGTTTTTCGAAGCCGTACATGTATGTTTTCGAAGCCGTGCCCAAATGTTCTTGAAGTCGTGCTCAAATGGACTTGAAAGTTGTGAAAAACTATGTTTAAAATTGTACATTTGTTATTTGTATTTGGATTATACTTCATTGATATTAATTTTTTTATCATGTATCTATGTTTTTGTTTTTCCTATAAATGTAGAGATCACAGTTTATATTTTTCGTATTTAATTTTTGAATATAATATACCAGCAAAAGAATTGTGGCAAAAAATGGTACGGAGTAATGTAAAACTATAAGGTTTTATGTAACAGGTATGCACTTTTCTAAAAATAAATTTGTGACATGGACAATATAAAAATTGAAAAATAAAATGAAATAAAATAAGTCAAAAATTAATGTTTTTTTAAATGAATTATCAAAAAGTCAAAATAAACCAAAATACCTTATTCGTCCCTAATTCAATTTATTTTCCTAATATGACTAGTAAATTTTTTTTAAAAATGCCATCATGCATTAATGTCATGTACATCATGCATTATTAAGAGTAAAAAACCGGTTCTGTAAGTTCTGTACCAAAAATGTGGTTCTGCATATAGCGTGCCCATACATATGTATATATATATATATATATATATATATATATATATATATATATATATATATATATATATATATATATATATATATATATATATATATATATATATATATATATATATATATATATATATATATATATATATATATATATATATATATATATATATATATATATTATATATATATATATATATATATATATATATATATATATATATATATATATATATATATATATATATATATATATATATATATATATATATATATATATATATATATTATATATATATATATATATATATATATATATATATATATATATATATATATATATATATATATATATATATATATATATATATATATATATATATATATATATATATATATATATATATATATATATATATATATATATATATATATATATAT
The DNA here is from genome assembly GCA_025667525.1 of Glebionis coronaria. Taxonomy (NCBI): domain Eukaryota; kingdom Viridiplantae; phylum Streptophyta; class Magnoliopsida; order Asterales; family Asteraceae; genus Glebionis; species Glebionis coronaria. The sequence goes on along the minus strand of JANFOE010001242.1, from coordinate 126,573 downwards.
ATATATATATATATATATATATATATATATATATACATATATATATATATATATATCTATATATATATATATATATATATATACCTATATATATATATATATATATATCTATATATATATATATATATATATATATATATATATATATATATATATATATATATATATATATATATATATATATATATATATATATATATATATATATATATATATATATATATATATATATATATATATATATATATATATATATATATATATATATATATATATATATATATATATATATATATATATATATATATATATATATATATATATATATATATATATATATATATATATATATATATATATATATATATATATATATATATATATATATATATATATATATATATATATATATATATATATATGTATGTATATATATGTATATATATATATATATATATATATATATATATATATATATATATATATATATATATGTATATATATATATATATACTTTTACCTATCCAGAATTTACTGATTTTCAATATACGAAACGTTTGTTATGATCAGAGGGTCTTACACTAACCCATTTGTTTAGCCCTCCTCCAGATATTTTATTTAATATATAATCTAAGTCTCATGTTCGTTTGAAGGTCCAATTATACTCCTAAGTACCCTAACCATCTTAAAACATTAATTTAAACTCGACTGATTTCAAAACTGCTTTGACCTTCGACTGTTCTAACCCCCACCTCCAATTTAGTTCTCGTTTCTTGCATTTGAAAGGAAACTCGATTACCTTTCCAGGGGTACCAAGATCGCAATTTAAAATTTTGTAAAACTCTAGATATGATCAAAACAAGTGACCTAAAATTTTGCCCAGTTTTTAAAAACGAATTTAACACAATTCACTTAATTAATTACCATCACTATGTATAATTATTATCTCTAATTAATCTAATCATGTTTATACCATTATAATACATAATTCATAATTAACCTAACCCTAGATCCATCATGTATTGATTAAGAACGAGTTAAAAATAATTTAATCGAAAAGAGAAACATAGGTTTTACCTTAGAATTTTTAGATGACAAGAAAATTATGAAGAACCCTAAAAATCTCCATTGATGGCGACTAAACCTTGATCTCCAAGGATTTTATGAGTGTTCTGATTAATTAAAAGACTTTATATACTTTCCTAACAAGTCCTTGGCCCATGTACAAAAGCCCGGTTCCCTTTTTCCCCTTTTTCCCCTTTTCTTTTCTTCTGCGTTTACAAACCGACTATACCCCTATATATTTTTATTATTTTTTTTCTTTTTATTATTTATTAATATATTATTAATAATATCTTACGTTACCTCAATTTATTTCAGCTCCTAAAACCTCCAAAACTTCAAAACCGTATAACTAGTCAATTTACGCGTTTACCGTAAAAGACGTAAAAATATACAGTTTTATAAAAACTCTTGAAATATGAAATTAAATATATAACTAAGTCCCAAATGACTTAAAACCATCCCAAAAAATATCCCCGTAACTAATTACCTCATCCGAGACCTCTAAATGTTAAACCTTAAATCGTAAAAATACGATTTACTATAATACTTATGCGTATTCGAAAAACACCAAAATAACACCATCTCATTTCATAGTCACTACCTTGTGAGCTCATGAACATGAAATAACCGTTCCTCGATTTACATATGAGTACCATATACCCATAAACGATATCCAAACAATAAACACATAAGCAAATAAAAGCACATATTTGCACAAAACACCCTAAACTATAGTCTAAGTGACGAACCCCAAAACCATGGTTGTCACAACTATGGATTCCTTATGTACTGGAAATTGAGAAGTTATCAAATTCTTGTTTTAAAACAATCTTTTTCATCTTCTTAGACTTGTCATTGCCTCCAAATCTAAGCTGGATGGCATCCCACATAGCCTTTGCATCCTTGAAGTGATGAAAGCTAGGTAGAATGTCTTCTGAAAGTGCTATAGCTAAAGCAGTTCTGTCCTTTCTTTCTCTGATCTCTGCTTGTACCTCTTCAGTAGTGACAATAGGTGAAGCATAACATGTTCCATCAGTTAACCAATACAACTTCTTAAGAGTATTCTCATTCTTGATAACCTGCCATAAAGTGTAATCTGTGTGGTTCAAGTAATGTTCCATCTGCATTGCCCAAGTCTCATAGTTATTACTTTTGAGAATAGGAAGTTTTACAGCAGAAAGAGTATGGGAAGAAGGTGTAGTTATATGAGTGACTACAACATCTGTAGCTTGTGCACCTTGTGTAGGTGGAGGTGCAGGATGCACAACTTGAGGTTATGTCTGTGGTATCGGATCAGGATCTAGAATTTCTTCCAAGTGAGGATTATCACCAGCTTTAGACATTGATTTTGTGTGAGTGGAGTTTTAGGGTTGTTTTCTTCTTATTCAGAGTTTCTCAACAAGCTCTGATACCACTTGTTGATCTATTTGAATGGATCTATATTCTGTTAAGAATTTGTACAATAGTTTGTAATCAACCTAGAGCACTTGAGAACTCTTACTCAACCAAATAAGTTATGCGGAATCTAACTTATAAAGCAAAGAAGAACACAATTTCTTTTAACTATTCCGACTTTCAATGAGGTACAATAAACTCATTATACCTATGTCCTTTTATAGTGTAAGGAACCCTAGAAACCTTAGAAAATCTATTATGATAAGTTTATCACATACGATATCTTATCAATATTCTAAAGTATTAAGTATATCACATAAGATATACTCTAACTATAACTATGACATACCTTTTCTAAAGATATATTCGTCTTAATCAATATAGCAGTACTTACAATACAACTAACATAAATGAGTGATAGCTGAGGAGGTGACGTCAAACGATACGAGATGAGACGTACAATGTGACGTGAAACATCTGTCGAAAGATGGAAAGTTGTGTTAAACTTGAGTCTGTTCTCCCAAGCTTCCTGCCAAAACTTTCCAAAACGAAATGAGAAACGTAAGTCGTAAGATAGAATAAGATCATGAACGTGAACAACGTCATGAACATGAGTGCGAAAAGCAAATTGTGAGATGGATTAAGGACATGAACGCGTACCAGGTTGTAATCGCGAACGTGAGACGTAAATGAGAGCGTTGAATAATATTTGTCTTTCTAAGTTCGTTCATTTCTCGATATCTTTACAAATCGAATGATCGAGAGAAATCAAGTTAACTAATTGTTTTTGGTGTTTGATTGTAGATTTAATGGTATCTAGGTCTAATTATCACAAACCACGTAAGAACCTAAAAATAATATCTCTACGTATCCATACTATGCTAAAAACATCATGCACATACCAAATATAAAGCCAAATGTACAACCTATTAATGCACAATATGTAAAAATGCCGAAAATGTAACGTATGTAAAGTTTAGGGACTGAAAATGTAAATTCAGAAAGTAAAAGGACTGAAATTGGAAAATTAACCAACTAATAACCACTTTTAACCAAACTAACAAACTTTAAAACTGAATTTTAACAAATTTAACAAGACCAGGGACTAATTTGAAAAACCTAGCAACTTTTTAACCAATTAAAACATACTAAACAATTCCCTAATTTTCAGGGACTAAATGGCAATTATCAAAACTATTTGTTAAGAAAAACGGGCTTATGATTTAATAAGTTGTATCTAAAGATTTAGTTGCACCAATTAAGCTAGTTTTTGTTTCAAAAGTTTACAAATCCAATTTTACCTAGCCAGTTTCAAGGAAATAAGCTGAAGTGCATTAAAACTCCAATAAGCACTTTTGAAATAAGCTACATTTAAGAGTCTCGCTTATTGGGATAAGCACAAGGACTATTTTTGTCAAAATCTGATCAAATGCCCAAATAAGGAACACCTATCCAAGATATTTTCAAAAACACTCAAGAAATAAGCCAGAAAATTGAATAAGCTATTTTGAGCTTATGTTGACAAGCGTTGACTTTTGTTGAACAAATTTGACCAAAGTCCAAACTTATTTTTAAGACTTGTTAAGCTGATTTGTGAAAGAAAATAAGCACATTTATGAAAGGAATAGGCCAGTATTAGATTCAGTAATCACATAAACTTGAGCTTATTACAGGGAATTTTCATTGCTTATTTCTCAATCAAAACTTAGAACTATATTGTCTAGCTTATGTATCTTGAAAAGTAGGATATTAAGCTTTAAACAAAAATCTCACTCTGAATCAAAGTAATGAAGATTTAGAGAGGTTTGACGTAAACATGTTTTAAGCAATGAATCTGACCCAAAGTTTTCAAAGACCTTTTGCATGTTTGACTTAATGGTTTACTACCAAAAGTTGCAATATTACTTGTTATCAGTTTCTAAGTACAAAGCAACTCTTTTTAACACCTATTACTTGCTGAATAGAAATTAAACAAGAGATCCAAACACTTGTTATTAAGCTGAGCAATTTTTAAGCTAAAAGAACTTATCCAAACTAACAAATTAAGGTAGCAGGCTATCAAAACATATAACAATATGAAATAAATTAGTTAACAGGCAACATCAGATAGAATTACACTAGGACAAAGAAATTAGCATGCAGGCTACTATTTTTAGTGGGAAATGTAAATAGCACTTAGGATTGAACTTTGTAGGCTACTTTGATGCAGAAATGAGCGTTGAGCTCACTTATACTCTAACCACCACCAATTTCAGCTACTCAACACAGAATCAAACCAAATAGATCATCATCATCATCTAAATCCGATCATAACTGCAACTCTTGAATTTTTGGCTACTTCTGAGCTAATTAATGAACTGAAAACTTCTGAACACTTGTAACAGCTTCCATATCAAATCAACAAGCTCTGTTGTTCAAGTATGAACAATTGATTCCATGGAAGTGAGTTAAGTAAGGTAATGTAGTAGTAGAATAGAGAGTATTGAAATGAAAAGTGAATTGAGATTTTTATTTATGGAGGAAAATGGATACAATTGTTAAAACTGTCTAACAAACTAACTAAGAGTGGTTGTCAATCACTATTAGTAGTTGAACTACTAAAGGAAGAACCGAAATGAGAGAAATATAAAGAGTGTGTATGTTTTCACACTCTAGCTACTTGTGACAAATGAAAGCTAAACATAGGTATTTATAGAGCTCAAATGAGGAGTTGGTGAGGGTGATGACGTGTTGTAGCCAATTGCCGAATGCCACGTGTCCTAATTCTGCTAATCACCAATCAAGTGTTCTTCATAAATTTGGGGATTTTTAATCCACCGAATGATTTGTTAATTGAAGTGTTAGGATGAATTCGGCTCTTGATACTGAACAATTTTCATGTTGAAGGCATCTTCTGAAATAGCCTTGATCGTGTTATAAATTCTAGAAAAATGATGAATTGACATGGCAGCTATGGATTGGTCTATTAATAACACCACGGATCGTTATCCATTTAAATAGTATGGATCAATGAAGTGGATGCCTGTGATTGGGGGAAAGGTTAATGCGCTGCACTGTTGTGATATGGCACCTAGCATCTTTCTAAATTTAATACACTTGAGCTACCAATCCACTTTGTTGGGAATTAATTTGATGAGACAAAACAAGAATAATGAAACAAGAAGGACTTATATGCAAAAAGATAGATTTACAAGAATATGGAGCCCTTTCATACAACAAGGATGACTTATTAGCAAAATATGGAGGGACTTCTAGTGTAATTAGATTTCTTGTAAGAAGGTTCTAGGATCTCACCAGAGTGATCGTCGATTTGATTGGTTATGAGTGAGTTATTGATCGTCGAAATTTACTGAAGAAAAAGGTTTTGTATTTTCTGTTTTTGTTTTTATTGAATAAAGATTTAGGGTTTCTTCCCTTAAACCCTTGATCGAGTTTAAAAACAGAAAGATGTGTTATATTAATGTTCATGGCTGGTACTTCACAAGAATGAACAATGATAAACCCTAGTTCGATCTCTAAACCTCATATAGGGTTTCGAGCTTAGTTCTTTCATACTAGGGTTTTGATGTATGTTTTATAAGAACTGCAGCAGGTTAATGAATGATGGCTGTAGATTTGTGATATCATGGTGTTGATAACAGCAACACAGATCGTGAGATTTTGGTCAAAAGCAACAAGGAATAGGTTGATTATGCTGTTGTCAATGCTGTAAGTGACGTGGTACCAAGAAAAAGGTTGTTGTCCGCTCTTCACGATGATTTGCTTATTCTTCTCATTAAATCGTAAAATACTTTGTGATATTATGAGGTACGATTTATATTTGGCTGATATTTATGACTCCTTTGATAGAGTCTACAAGATTAATATATGTTGTTGAATGTTTATCGAAAGAAGAAAAGAGGTGTTATTTGAACTCACGTGAATCCATAGCTATTATATTCATAAAAGGTAAAGAGGTCGAGGCATTGAATAATATTTAATGGTCCTCGCGTGTGTGCTTATGATGCCAAAGAAAAGGACGTGAGATACAAGGAGTTGCTTTACTCACATGTATTAGTGTTATTCACAAACACTATATTTATCACGTGGGCCAAAAGTAATATCTTGTGTGAACGAGTGATGCAAAGCCTTGGTCCACAATAGAAAGTTATATTTTTGTCTACAGCAGCAAGGAGCAAGGTATTCGTTGCCTATTTAGTCAGAAGGTGAGGAACGGTTAGTGATAAATAAAAGAGTTGTTGATTGGTGTTCGTTGTTTTATGGTTCCAAGGATGTTATGGCTTAGTTTACCTTTTCACGTGAGATCTATATGATATGGCAATGTCAAGGAATTATGGGGAGTCACAGACATGGATATTAATGATCCATTGAATCATTCTTATGCATAGATATCGAAAGCAAAAGAAGAGAATATATTATATCACGTGATATGTTTAAATGTGATTTAAGTTAATGACGTGAAGGTGATTCTTCAACCAATCAAATGGCACTATGGTTCGATGGTTCGAATTGATTAAACAGGTCAGTTGGGTGAACAGATTATGATATGTTAAAGAAAGATGAAGACAGGAAAAGTAGGTACAGTGAGGTTATGGTTGTAGCCATAGATGGTGTCAGTGGCTGAGCCGAGCCGCTGACAAGAATAAAACACACATTGACAGAGAAGACGCTGGCACGTTGTAATTTAAACACTGACAGCGTGTTGTCAGATATATGGTTTTTAAGCGCTGACACACGTATCGTCGGATATAGGACAGTATATACTGAAGATATATTGGATGACTAAGGATCTCGGACAGAACTGTCTCTTAAAATTTTATGGCTCATTTTTGAAGATTGTGTTTGATACAATAAAGTTTTATTTGATTATGTGACAAGGCCAACCTTGCGGTTGCGTACCGACTTGGATTAGAAGCAGAACGCCGACAAAGGCAGCAGTTGCATAAAAGAAGAGGATGATATTGTACTTAGATGATTTTCATTGCAAATTGGAGGCTTCGATGAAGACGATTGATTAATGCTTCTTTGGCTTTGGAGTTGTTTTTCGCAGGTTCATATTTTATCATATCTTAAACTCAAGAATACATTCACTGACTTTAAAGGTAACTTGTTCGTGCTTAAACGGTTGGTGACGAAGACTTGTCAAATCTAGCAAATTGTCAGCTTGCTATCACTTGAAGGAGTTACATTATCGTGCTCAGTGTCTCATAATAAAGATGAGGATTTTGACAAAGAGATCGAGGCCTGCTTATAGTTTCCTGTTTTCATATAAGTTCGACGTCACATGGATAGTACAAGATATAAGGTACAAGCTTGGGAGATTCCACTTCTTCAACAAATAGGATATATTCGTTTTTCTTCATTTGTAATCTATAATTAGAGTCTACATGGTTCGTGATTCATTTACATGCACCATTAAAGGGGAAGCGTTTAATAGTTGTTTATCTTTATAAGACCCCTATTGGATGAAACAAAAAGGGGAAGAAGATTTAAAGATCAAGGTATACATCTTATTTTTATGTGGTGATATGTTTTACAAGAAATCTTACTTTAAGGGGAAGCTTGTTTCATTCGTGAAAGATCAAGATTTGAAGATTGTTTTTGTCATCATCAAATAGGGGAAGATTGTTGGGAATTAATTTGATGAGACAAAACAAGAATAATGAAACAAGAAGGACCTATATGCAAAAAGAAATATTTACAAGAATATGGAGCCCTTTCATACAAAAAGGATGACTTATTAGCAAAATATGGAGGGACTTCTAGTGTAATTAGATTTCTTGTAAGAAGGGGTATGTGTAGTATATAAACACATACACCCTACGTGAATATTATTCCCATTATTCACAATGTAGTCATAAAGCAAAAGTCGTGTGTTCTAGACGTATGTGAGCTTGTAAACACGTTTAGGTTAGTTGGTTTGAGTGTTAACGTTTAATGAGAAGTAAATGTTGGAAAAGTAAACACCTTTTTTATGTATCGTGTTTAATTCTGCTATGTTAATCATATGAACATGATGCATTCCTAGTAAGCTTAATCGATACATGAATAATGGTTTCCACAGAGGCTCCTTATATAAGCCACGAATTTGGCACATTACACAAACCCTAATGCTATGAAAATCCCTAAAATGACCTTATGAAGCTTCCAGAATGCATTTGTGTGTTGACAGGCTGTGAGAAGAAATATTGGGCGTCAATTTACTTCTTGGTGACCAAGGAATGAATGTGTGCCTTTGATTTTGCCATGTCAGAGATCCTTGCCAAATGTCGCTATGTGGTTGGCTCTTGTGGGGTCTTTCTGGTACTGGAGTTTGGGGTTTTTGGTGTGGGATGTGTTTGAGGTGAGGTGATTCACACGTGAGTCTAGCCAATTTCTTTTTCCCCTTTGTTTTCATCCAATTTGATCCTGGGTAAAAAGTTGTTCTTGGCGTGGTAAAATTGCTACAGTAAGTGTTACCCGCTTATTTAGGAGTTTAAACTTTGGGTATTGGCAGTTTAGGTCCTTTGTTTTTGGGAAAGGTTGTATAGGAAGTTTTTCAGCCTTATAAATCTGAGTCCTTTGTTAAATAACTTTTGTTTTTCATAGTTTGGCCACAAATAGTTTTCAAAAAGGGATTTAGGGCTTTTATAACTTTGGCATAATTACAACATTAGTCCTTTTGATATTTTATCCATTTTTAAAGGATTAAATATGTAATATTCTTGATCTTCAAGGGTCTTCATTGTAAGTTTGACTTCATGAGGGACCATTGTTGACAATTTAGAATTGTTGAGGGACTAAACTTGCCAAATCTTCAAAGTTGAAGGACCTTTTTGTCATTTTCACAAACTTAAGGGACCAAACTTGTAATTATTATTATACAAGCGTATTAAGTGTCAGTTCTTCATAAATGAGGGATCATTCTTACATCTTCAAGTCTTCAAGGGTTTTTCTTTGAGAAATCCATAACTAGGGTCCGGTTCATTGTGCGGCTTCGTTTCTCGTGTTCGTTTTTCCTTATTTTTTGTGATCTTTTGTCTTTTTCACGATATCCATACCTAAAATACACAAGTAAACAAACACAAGCATATATATTGTAACACTCTCAATTTTCGTATCGGTACAGCGGAAGGGTCTTTCAGAGTGTTACGGGATAGCACAATAACTCCAATCATAGACAACACATAAAAATGGTTGTACAAGGTTTAACATACATTCATTCGATAAAAAGTTTTAAAGTGTACAACAAGTCCCAAATTATACAGGTCATTAAGTTTACAAAACATAGATCGAATGAACATTTTTAATATTATGTGGGCCATCAGAGTCGATCTCCATCTGGATTACCTTCAAACACCTGAGATAAAAACATGTAAAAATCATATCAGCGAATGCCGAGTGAATTCATAGAGTTTAATAAAAACCGTTATATAAAACAATCGTTAAAATCAGAACACAAGTATAATATCAGAAGTAAGTCCACGTATTGCTAGTCAGGCAATATATATATCAAGCATACATCTTAAACCGTCCATGAGACCGTAGCCTCAATATTACCATTATAAGTAATATTATTATCATTAATAGCATCGTTTCATATCGGATATTTAGATTATATAGGATTATTATTAGCCGCATGATATTGTTACCTTACTATGAAAACAGCGGGCCGCGAACCCGACAAACAATTTGTCCATCTAAGTTAGCGTGTCGTCACAAAAATCACGCTATGGAATCTTCTCATACATAAATTCGCTTACCAATCAATGTGGTACGACGGGGATCAACCGTCAAGGCGCGAACTGGGGTGATCGTCCCCAAATAGTACTATCAAATGCATAAGCGTCTACCAAATCCCGGTAGTTCACAATTCATGCTAATGGGACTTTAAGTGACATAACCTAACTACTAATAATCCTTTTAGTCTCGTTTATAGGGTCATAGCATCATTCGGGTCCATATCATTAAGCATACCATCGGGACTACTTGTGTTCTATTTTTATCAAAATCTAGCATGTTATCTCCCTCGCGGGTTCACAAATCATTTTATAAAACATTTAAAAGAGTGTGAGGCTATGAGCTCACGTTGATAATGAAAGGCGGATTATCGGCTACGGGCGTGCTTCGGTCACGGAAACCTATATAAATAATAATCGGTCTTAGACTTTGTCCAATGACTTTTATCAAAATAACAATATACATATGATGATTTTGTACATATGATGATGATCAAGTGGGTTTATATATCCTTGTTCACTCATTTTAGTGTTTACGTTTTGGTAACTTTTTACTATTTTACTAGTTTTACCTATTTACCTATTTTAAGTCCAATAAGCTTAGTATAAGTTCTTTAACTTGTTTTGATTCATTTTATACTTATATTATCAGTATCTATACTTTCCATGTTGGGCCCAAATGGGTTAAGCCCAATAAGTTCTTTTTATAAGTGGTTAACTTATTTAGTCCAATTGTTAGTCCAATATGCTTAGTTAGCTCGTTAATGTCCGTATGTCCTATAGTTCGGGTTTTATCGGTTTTTACTTGTATTAGTTACTTATATATCAGTATATGACTTTTAAAAACTTTACATTAGACGGGTTTGATCGTCTAAGTTTTAATTGGCGAAAACACGTTAATTTTACGATAATAGCCGAAAAAGTCGTAAAAATCAAGTTTATAGTTTTTATTACTTATAAGTATTATTTCACCTCCTATGTTGTTAATATGGCTACCAAATGATCAAGGCTTCAAGATAACTCCATGATAGAGCTAGATAACATGTATTTCATGGCTAGAAAAGATCAAATAGGGGTGTTTGTTCTTCAAAGTGGACGGCAAGGGGTGGAGTGGTTGAGAGGATTTGAGGTTGTTTGCATGTATGGAAAGATGGTATGTGTGAAGTGGTTGAAGGTTTGATGGTTTTAGCTAGTAGTGGCTTAAGGTGTAAGCTTAAAGTGTAAGCTTAGTTACACTTGTAACAACTTAGCTAACATGATGCCACATCCTTAGATGTGGTGTCATGTGCCGTCCCATTTAAGCTAGTGGGGTGGGATAATGTATTTTGTCCCACCTCACTAATTTACGGGTATCCCTCGATTCTAGTTTTCTCGATTTGCGTGCCCTCGGTTCGTTTCACGAAAAACATTTTTATAAATTATGAATCAACGTCACAAAACGAATCCAATAAAAATTGTCTCATCAAAAACGGAGTTCAAAAACGTAAATACGTAATCCTAAGGTTTCCGGTTTAATTGTAAAAGACGCTAAATTATGCATGTAAGCCCAAATTTAAATCCGTAAATTGTGAGTTCGTCAACCAACACAAAAATAAGTTTCAAAATATTATACGAGAAAATATTTCACTACCTGAAAATGTTAGATTGTCACAGCTTTTCCTCCTAAAAGGGATCAACGTCCTCGTGATCCATTTCATTTGGATGTCCGTTTCTTATTGAAATCGAAGAGGTGCGGATATTTCTTCCACATTTCATCCTCTCGTTCCCAAGTATACTCCGGTCCATGCTTTGAATTCCATCGGATCTTGACAATAGGTATCCGACTTTGTTTCAGTTGCTTTACCTCACGATCCAAAACCTCTACGGGCTCTTCGATAAAATGCAACTTCCCATCTATTCGAACCTTACCTAACGGAATTTTCTCATCACTCACTGCTAGACATTTCTTCAGATTAGATACATGGAATGTGTTGTGAACACCATGAAGTTCTGGGGGTAACTCTAGTTTATAAGCCACCGGACCTACTCTAGATAAAATCTTAAAGGGTCCAATATAACGGGGATTCAATTTTCCTCGCTTTCCAAATCTTATAACGCCTTTCCATGGCGATACTTTCAACATTACTTGGTCACCCACTTTAAACTCCATTGGCTTCCGCCGCACATCCGCGTAACTTTTCTGTCTACTACGGGCAGTCAACAACCTATTCTTAATCTGAACTATCATCTCCGTAGTCTCCCGGATCAATTCTGGTCCCGTGAGCTGGGTATCCCCAACTTCACTCCAACATACAGAAGATCTACACTTCCTACCATACAAAGCTTCAAACGGTGCAGCCTTAATACTAGAATGGTAACTATTGTTATACTAAAACTCTGTTAACGGCAAATGTTTATCCCAATTCTTACCAAAGTCTAACACACAAGCTCTCAACATATCTTCCAGTGTTTGTATCGTCCTTTCACTCTGCCCATCAGTTTGGGGGTGATAAGCAGTGCTCATGTCGAGATTCGTTCCCAAAGATCTTTGGAGAGATTTCTAAAAATTCGATGCGAATCTAGGATCTCGATCTGAAGTGATCGATACAGGCACTCCATGCTTGCATATAACATTCTCAAGGTATATACGAGTCAGCTTCTCCAGTGAGAACTGCTCTTTAACCGGAATGAAGTGTGCTGATTTGGTCAGTCTGTCGACAATAACCCAAATCGAGTTGTTTCCAGATGATGTTCTAGGAAGCTTGGTGATAAAGTCCATCGTAATTTGCTCCCACTTCCATTCAGGAATCTTTGGCTGTTGAAGTAGTCCTGATGGCTTCTGATGTTCAGCTTTAACTCTAGCACAAGTCAAGCATTGAAGAACATACATAGCTATGTCAGCTTTCATATTCGGCCACCAGTACAACTTCTTCAAATCATGGTACATCTTATCAGATCCCGGATGAATGGAATACTTAGATTTATGGGATTCTAACATAATCAAGTCTCTTAAGCCTCCAAACTTAGGTATCCACATACGACCTCTCAAGCATTTCACTCCATCAGCTCTAACCTCTAAAGGATCTCCTTCTCCTCGGAACCCTTCATTAACAAAGTTTTCCTTCTTACAAGCTTCTATTTGCGCATTTCTAATTTGCTCAGGCAAATTATTGTGCACGGTCAAGACTAGAGAACGCACCCTGATAGGCTCTCTATCTTTCCTACTTAACGCATCGGCAACCACATTGGCTTTTCCTAGGTGATATTTTATATCACAATCATAATCACTTAACAACTCTATCCATCTTCGTTGCCTCATGTTCAATTCCTTCTGATCGAGAATATACTGTAGGCTTTTGTGATCGGTGAATACCGTACACTTGGTGCCATACAGATAATGTCTCCACAACCTAAGAGCAAAGACTACAGCTCCTAACTCAAGATCATGAGTAGTATAATTCTCCTCACTCTTCCTTAATTGCCTAGAAGCATAAGCTATCACTTTCTCTCGCTGCATCAAAACAGCTCCATAGCCTCTAAGAGATGCATCACAATACACTACGAAATCTTTACTCCCGTCGGGTAATGATAAAATTGGCGCACTACATAATTTTTGCTTCAATGTCTGAAATGCTCCATCTTCATCACTTCCCCAAACGAAAGGTTTATTCTTCTGGGTAAGCTTAGTCAAGGGTTTAGCTATCAAAGAAAATTCTTTAATGAATCGCCTATGATAGCCAGCCAATCCTAAGAACTGTCGCACTTCCGTTGGAGTTGTCGGTGTAGACCAATTCTTAATAACTTCAACCTTTGCAGGATCAACATGAATTCCATCTTTTTTAATCACATGACCAAGAAATTGCATAGAATCTAACCAGATATCACATTTCGAAAACTTAGCATACAACTTTTCATCCTTCAACAAATTCAAAACAATCCTTAAATGTTCTCTATGTTCATCTTCATTCTTAGAATAGATTAGAATATCGTCAATAAACACAATCACAAATTTATACAAGTAGGGCTTGCACACTCGATTCATTAAATCCATGAAAACCGCAGGTGCGTTAGTTAACCCAAATGGCATTACTTGAAATTCATAGTGTCCATAACGAGTTCTAAATGCAGTTATAGGAATATCCTCTTCACGGACGCGAAGTTGGTGATATCCTGACCGCAAATCTATCTTAGAATACACACTAGATCCTTGTAGTTGGTCAAACAAATCATCAATCCTAGGTAAAGGATATCGATTTTTAATTGTCAACTTATTCAGTTCCCTATAATCAATGCACATACGAAAAGATCTATCCTTCTTCTTAACGAACAAGACTGGAGCTCCCCAAGGCGACGAGCTCGGTCGAATAAAACCTTTATCAGACAACTCCTTAAGTTGCTCAGATAACTCCTTTAATTCAGAAGGGGCTAATCGGTAAGGCGCACGTGCCACCGGTGCAGCACCAGGAATTAAATCGATTCGAAACTCTACTTGCCTTATCGGTGGATGTCCGGATAATTCTTTTGGAAATACCTCAGGAAATTCACAAATAATAGGTACATCTTCCAATCGTTTCTCCCTAGACTCATTCCCGGTCACTTGAGCTAAGAATAACTCACAACCGTTCCTGATGTACTTTTGGACTTTAATACATGAAACGATTTTCAAACGGGATTCACCTCGATTACCATCAATTACTAATGTCCTATTCCTAAGAGGAATCTTAACTTTCTTCTCTCCACATAAAATAGTAGCATTATTCAACGACAACCAGTCCATACCAATAATAATATCAAAACAACCTAATTCTATCAACATCAAATCAATCTGAAAGGAATGGTTTAAGAGATTTAGAGAGCATCCTTCTAATAGCTTATTAGTTTTCACTAATTTACCATCACCCAATTCCACCTCGTAACTGGTACTTATCTCGACAGGTTCAATGTCAATAAGTGTAACACTGTGAAAGTGCTGTATGATGCTAAGTTATTGTCTCAAGAGCTGTTCAGTATGAGCATCTCTCTTAAGTTGCGACTCACTTGAGGATGTGATATCCCGAGCCCAACGTTATTTATTTAACCCTATTTTATGAATATTTTTGAAATTTTTAAGAAATTTCATTTGCTGTATATTTGACGATTTAAGTTGAAACCAACGTTTACGGTCGTAATTTTAACATTTGACGATTTAAGAAGAACCGATGACGACTACGATACCGACGGATGCCCAAAACTTATCTTTTGTTATCGATTGATCGATATTTGAGTTTTTCGAGATTTTATTTTTATTACGTGTTAAGTCGAGTCGAAACCATATGAATATTCATTTTGTGTGCGTTATAACCTTTGGAAAGTAATTTTTACAAATCCCGACATCCCGTAAATTTTCAAAACCAACTACTAGTCAATTCCCGCTACTAAGTTGTGTCGTTTAATTATGAGGCCAAAGGATAGTTAAGTTGTCAATTTTAGTCCCTCCATCTTTACAAAAAGAAGA
This sequence comes from Glebionis coronaria, assembly GCA_025667525.1. Classification (NCBI taxonomy): domain Eukaryota; kingdom Viridiplantae; phylum Streptophyta; class Magnoliopsida; order Asterales; family Asteraceae; genus Glebionis; species Glebionis coronaria. The sequence goes on along the minus strand of JANFOE010001242.1, from coordinate 110,922 downwards.
AAATTAACACACACACAACAAAATTCATTATAAAAATTTCACTCCTTCCTCCCCACCCTCTCTTAGCCGTCGGCTTCCACCACTCCACCACCACCAAAAATTTTCCAACTTGTTTTGATTAAATCCAAGCTTAGACCACCTCTCAATTAATCATTGTAAGTGTTTTTACATAATTAAATCCAACATGCAATAACACAAATTTTCCAAGAATCAAAGGTTTTTCAAAAACATATTTTGATGTAATTAAATCATTAATTCGTTTAATTGGTGATTGGGTAATGTTAAATAATCTATAAAACAAGATGGGGTTTATGATTTTGGTTTTCTACAGCCCCAAAACCCACGAATTTTTGGGGGTTTTTGGGTGTTCATGGTGTTTGATGAAATGTGTCATGGGTTTGTGTTTATAAAGTTGTTTTTGATGTTTTTAAATGAGTTAAACATGTTGAATGCTTGATTTGGTAAATGGGTTTTAGAGTGGATTTGATATCCTAGGTGTTAGGGACTGATTAAGGTGTTTGGGAATGGTCATGAGTGGTTAAGTTAGGGCTAGGTGTCGTTAGAATGGATTGGAAACAAGTTTTGAAATGGTTTTGTAAATGGTATTTTAGATCAGAAACTTTAGGGGTGTTTTTCGTGGGTTTAACTTTGTAAACAGGTCATAAACATAGGATGTAGTTGTAGAGCTTTGTTTTAGCTTCGTTTTGGTATAAGTTAGAGCTTACGACTCCAAACGAGTCAAAAGTTATGATATTTTGAAAGTTCGTGTACCGGGAGATGAGAATCAACACAATCCGAATTTGTGTTTGGTTTTGGGTCAAATCCCGGGGACCATAGATAGAGTTTGGTAAATGATTAAAAGTTCATTTTTGGTTTCAAACCTGCATTTGTGAGTCTATTTTTAGACTTAGGTGTCTTATTGGTCAATGATGTATTTTAAATGGGTCAACCAAGTCCAACATGGTCAACGTGCAAAATCAGTCCTAAAAGTGTATGTTTAGAAATGAGATGTGTAACGAGTCATAGAAGTGAAAACTTTTTATGGGAATAAATATGGGTTTTATACAGGTCATGAGGTATTTTTGTGAATTTTCTTGAATTTTATACAAGTGCTTAAGTCGTAGAAAACAGCCCGTACTTTTGGTAAGTACCGACAAATTTATAAAATGAGAATCACTTTAAATACGTAGGTAAATGGTATAAGTCTAGTAACAACTACTTGTTTGGTTTTGGCGTGAGTTTTCATAAGCATTAAGTGTTTTGATTTGCGTATGTTTAGTACAATAATGTACGCGGAGTATTGATTTGGTTTTCGTACCTTGATTTTAGGTCAAGTGTTAGATTTTTCCGGGCATCCACGTCGTCGGTGATATTTCTCGTTACGTCTTCGCTAGAACCACTACTACTACGCAAGGTGAGTCTATAGCCTCGCTCTTTACTTATTTCAAATTATTTTACCCGCGAGGGGGATACATGCTATTTAAATGGAAATGAACATAAGTCATGAATGATTGTTGGACCCGAATGTTGCCTCGAAATTGTGTTGAGTACCTAGTTGCAAAAGGCCCTAATTTCATGAACTATTAACTATTGTTTAATCCTAGTGTGGATTGAAAATAGCCGCTTATACAATTTGTAGTACTACGGGGCTAACGACCCAATGCTAGCCGAGAAGCTGTACGTTGAGTAAGTTCTGCGGTAGATTATCTTATATGAGAGATAAGGTATAATTGCAACTGATGCCTTTAGAAGGGGCACTGGTTTCATCTGAATCACGCCGGTAATTATTACGCGGGTGATTGAGTTAACGGATTAGTGTCATGAGCTTAAACACAATTGTCATAACCTTGAAAATAGATTTTGAGTACGACAATGCTATTGAATGATCATGATTGGTTTTTAATACTTATGTTCAACTTATGATTTGATAAACCTATAGATTCGCTCAACCTTTGTGTTGACGATTTTAAGCATGTGTTTCAGGTAACCAAGATTGATAGCAGCGAAGCATGCGAGGATGGAAGTTGTTGTGGCTTGGCGGTCTACTTTGTTTTTCCTCCCTTATTTAACTTAAAACTCGTTTATATTATGTCATGTGAACGAAAGTGTACTTTTGGGTTGAGATTCAGTGGGGACCTAAACGCAACTCTGTTTTGCATTATCTTGGGATTTGGAAAACTATAGACTTTGATGTTTTAATCAATCTTTAATTTATGTTTAAACTTTTACGTCTCTTTGAGTCGTTTAATATAGCTTATGTGTGATGATAACTACGTAGCACCCAAATGTTGTAGTTCCGCTGCGCATAGCATTTGTGGGGGTGTTATAGATTGGTAATCAGAGCCATGAGTTATAGAGAACTAGGTCGTTTTGAAAAATCCTAAACTATAACTTTTGGTGTCGTAAGAAATTGTCCAAGCACACAACTATCCTGCATGGCTCCGGTAAGATTTCTTTACCATCGCTTTATATTTTAGATGTATCCCTCAAACTAACACGAATTCCCTAGTATTTAGTAAGTAAATACTTTGATATATATTGAGATATATTGTTGTGTACGTTGAGTACTTATTATCGTAATTTACAAATTCTCGTAAGATTATCTTATATGTTGCATGTATTTGGCATAACGGGCTACATTGCATTACATGGCAACACTGCGTTGTAATCCTACGTGTATGTAGGAATGATTGTATGTATAAGTATGTATATACTATGGTATTTAAAGGCATTGCACGCGAAGCAATGGTCCTTGTGTGATTATCATACATTTAAAATGCGGTTTTGTTGAGAATTTAGCCTTACCGCCAATTATTAATCTTGATAATTGATTTATTATTCGAATAACCGAGTGTGAACCTCGTTTGATACTCTATATACGTAAATGATGCTTCGTAACATATTTTATATCGACTAGATCGATCTCGATTGTCGTTATCGTACCGTGATGTGTCATTTTGGACATTTTCTTTTGAAACGTAATTTAGTTACGTATTACTGTATTTCCTTTATTCCTTATGGGTTTGATATATTGGTTGGCGTAACTATAATATAGACGAAGTATAATCAACGATGCGTACATTGTAGCGACGAATCACATGTGTATGTTATGAAACGTGGTTGAGGCGTATCGCCATTTAATCGTTTTTATCATCCTACTTGAATTTAAAGATGTGTTTTAAAATAGACTAGCGTTGTGATCAATTGCGATAACTTGGAATTTGGTTGGTTTTTTTTGTGTTAATTTTGTGGAGTACGATTTCGAGACTCATCCGAGGCCGATAACAACATTTAGTTGACATACGCATTCTCGCTTCGTTTATTTCATTTTGTTTTTGTTGTTTCACTATTTTGAATTCGATATTATACATGACGAGGTCCGGCATTTGTGTGAGTTAAATAAGCATAAAACTTTGTTGATCGAATGATTTAAACATAAAGTGTTTTACATATTAAATAAATGGCGAATGAAACTTTTGGATAAAAATGACTGATGATGTGTCTTGTAACAAGTAAAAATAAGTGTATAGAAGAAATGGACAATGCGAAATTATTTTTCCTTCAACCTTGGTTGGTAAATTGTAATAAGTAATCTATATTACTCGTAAAATCCTTATTTTTATATATTAATAATTTTATACTAAAAGCTTGTGATGGAACTGTCAAAATTTGTTTAATATAATTTGAAAAAGGAGTTTATAATAAAATTTACGATATGACTGTTGAGTATATATAACTTGGATTTAGTATGAATTAATTTTCGGGTCAATGTAGCAAACTTTTGGCGTATCTTGTAATATAAAACACGAGTAGAAGAATTGGTCATGTATTTTGGAGCTAGAGACTTTGTAAAAATTAGTTTTATTTTAAACATAAGGTCATGTTATATGCATTGTTATAAACTAGAACTCGTCACTCGTTGTAGTAAATAAACTGGGATAAAATCAGAATATACACTATAAGTGAGAAATTCTAACGCTTGAAATAAATTTTTAAACATTGATGGAACGCCATTGGAAATCATTTGTTTATTTAATTGTCGTTATAGAGAATCACTATGCATAATTCGATGATGCTTGTTTAAAAATCGTTTGAGAAATCTTTTGTTTTATTCCGCTGCGAGATGTGTTAATGTTAAAAAAAATTTAAAAAAAAAACCGTTTGATAATGGGCTAAGGATTAAAAGTCGAATTTTCTACATTTTAGAATTATTGAAATAAGCATTTCTGATTAATTATTATATTATTATATTATTACTATTTTTGAGATTCAAGTCTCGACTAAAATCAGTCATTTATCCGAGATAATACTACGTGAAACGTCTTTGACGCCTGACTCGAGTCGCGTGAATAAAATATAGCATACAAATTCTAAGGAAGACATGTGTATAATAAATAGTCAAAGATTGATTTTTAAGAGTTAATTGGACTAGTTTGAGTCATGATGGATATTTGTATATACGTAATGAGATAAGTTGTAATAATAAAAACGTAAAACTTGGAAAATTCTTACTATGTACGTTTTTGGTACTTAAGATATGAACATTAATGAGATTTTGACACAAGTATGGAGATTTTCAAACCTAATGATTTTACCAGTTATAATAACCGAGCCACCGAATCAACTGATGTTAGAAATTTTCTTGCAATTGTAATTTTTCTAGAAATAAAAACTTTGTATAGATTGAAACATGAAAGGTCTGAAATCTTTAATGGGGTAACACAAATTAAAAATGTGCAAATGTTCGGTTTTACAATATACAAGGTAACAGTAACTAGAAAATGCAAATGGATTACCCAACAAACGAATATTTGTATTATTTTCTTAAGATGTATATATAATGTTTTGAGTCACGATGGTTTGATCGTCCGACATCCCTTCTTTGATTTTATGAGTCTGTATCTAAACTTGAGTAGTCATGTGATTGTTTATTTTAATATTTTCCATGATATGAAACCATTATTATTATATTTATTTTAAAACTACCATTTCGCTAGGACTTGATGATGAGGGTATGTCACCTGGTATATTTTGTCCTATTCATGGACGTTGTGACTTTTCTTTTTTCGGTTAATGGAACCTAAAATTCTGTATTTACTTGAATGATGCTATAAATCTTCATTAAATTGGTTATTTATTTATATTGAACAAAAGCGAGGAGGCGAGCCGCTTTACCAAATTGTAGAGGTGAAAGAACTCGACCTTCCTGGTGAAATTGTTTCTATTCGACCAAGTGATTATTCTCCTCCCCCCGTATACCCTTGGTGGAATGTGTGTGCAACTTGAGACGATGGGAATTATGATCGTTGTTTTATTTTTGACGCTTGTGTTGATATTCAATTTTTACTCCATGTATTCGTAGATCGCTGTCGTTATCCTGAGACTTTTGTCATATATTTGAAGTATTTTCATTTCTAATGTAGTTAAATTTTAGTTGGCAATTATATTGCTCGTTTACCTTGTTCGATCTCATTGATTTTTGATTTTATTTCTTGTTGTGCTTGCAATGATCTTTAATCTTGAACCACCTTACTGTTATTTTGTGAATAGTCTATTTTAAAAATATGTGTGAGTGTGAAATGTTTCGTTTAACCAAATGTAAATGGTGTCGATTTATTTACTTAATTATTTATTTATTTTCTCATAAAAAGGCAAAGTAAAAGTATGTTTCCAAAGTGGACGAAAAATGTTTGATGTGTTTCCTAAAATGATAGTAACAATATTTTCCCATTTCAGATTCCATTTCAAATAATTTAATTATTTTGAAGATTATGTCGAAAGCTTTTGTGGTCATATTTGGTATGTAATAATAATGTTGTCATCACTCGATCCTCAATTATGCACAGCTTAGCTAACTATGCATAATTCGGGAAGAGTCCTGTTTTGTTAATTGTCGTTGCTTGGTCCTCAAGTATGCATGATCTAGCTAATTATGCATAGTTTAGGAAGCGCAATGTAGTTTCAAATAAATTGGTCATCTTTAAAACGGGTAGTGTTTTTGATAAATGCTTGGATGAGAACGTTTTAAAAATGGTGGTTCCTTATACAAGTAATCGTATTCTCTTTGATTCCTAAAGAAAATCCTGAATTTTATGTGTTCCTTGAAATCTTTTCTTTCGTTGGGCGTTGACTTGGTAAGTCACCTTGACCGAGTAATTTTGGAAAATGTTTTTTATGTGTTGAATGTAACATGCGAATTTCATCGGAATCACGAGGGTGTTGATGAAATACCAAAGGGGCGCGAATCGACACTGAGAAGAGTTTTTAACAAAAATAGAAGACTTCCGAAGTAGAGGAAAACCGAGTTCGAATAACTCTGAGGGAAATGACGAAGACTTCTCCTACATCAAATGTATCGTACTTTATATATTTTCTTTTCTTGTTCTTTTGATATGTCAATGACACGAGATAAACTGTTGAAGTTTACCAACTGTGCATCGGTAGTTGGAAGACAATTCCATTTGCCGTCTTCGTTTATTTAAGTGAAATTTCCTCTTTGCTTGACTCAACCATCCTTGATTATCGATGGTTAAACGATAGATATCCATAGTTGATGTTTTTGTGGTAAACCCTTGCCTTTCATGTATTTATGTGGTAAGTGATCTGGTCGAGTGATCGTAAGTTGTGAGAACTTGAGACGACATTGTCCAATGAAGTCTGATCATGGAGAACACGTGCCATGTAATATATTTCTTTTTATATTTAACTGTGAACGGTGATGCTTGTTGAGGTTTTGACCACCTTTGGGACGAAAGTAAGATGGTGTTCTTATAATATATATATATATATATATATATATATATATATATATATATATATATATATATATATATATATATATATATATATATATATATATATATATATATATATATATATATATATATATATATATATATATATATATATTTTGGGTATGGATCCGTGTGTGAGCACCCTACGATGGCATATGTTTGTATTTTATTTTTTTTGAATATGCATCCATAGCTAGCAAGCTCGTAAACCTTCTTTAACTTACAATTTTTCGTTTGACTGGACTCATCCGGTATCCTGTCAATATTTCTTATTTTATCATGGCTTGGCTGATTAGCAAGCATGAGTTAACTTGATTGAACTGATTGATTTGGCATGGTTTGGCCATGTTGCAAACATGTCGTAATGTGGTTATATGTGTTTTATTTTGGCTCTTGTGTTTGATTGGATTGTGATGTTTTCGAGAGAGTTATGTATACGTCGAATGACTTCTGTATCGATCGGTTCATTTTCGATGAGCTAGGGTTGTATGTATGTAATATTGCAGTAAGATGATTTTGTACGACTGATATTAATTACCTCATCTTGTATATTTTGAACGTTTTTCGATGGGGTTATGTGCGACCCGTGTGATTTTTCTTTGTGAGTAATTATTTTTATGAGATGATGGACTAAGTGAAAGGACGATTCAAACGTTGGAAGACGTGCTCCGAGCGTGTGTGATTGATTTTGATAGTTGTTGAGACAGACACTTGCCGTGGTAGTACCTTTGTACAACGACTTTTACCATGTTAGCCTTGAAGCTGTAGCATTTGAAGAATTACGTTGATGAAAATGTAGATCGCCGGTTGGATAGAATGAAGTAGGAAAAAGTAAGTTGAATGGACTTGAGAGGATTCGAGAGACTACGGAAGAGATGGTGCAGATTTAGAATCACTTGTTAACCGCGAGAAGCTGTGGTAAGAGATGGGTTGATAACCATAGGAAGAATTTGAGAAATTGAAGTGGAGATCATGGATCGAGATGTTGAGAGATTGAAGCAAGGTATAATCCTCATGGTGAAGGTGTGATGGAACCCGAGACGTGAACCGAAGTCCACATCGGAACGTAAAGACCTCTTTAGGAAGAAGTACCCTTATCTTCCTAGTAGTACAAAATGCGAGTATAAGAACCGGAGAGCGCCGGGACGTCGCTCCCTTAAGGAGGGGAGGATGTAACACCGTGAAAGTGTTGTATGATGCTAAGTTATTGTCTCAAGAGCTGTTCAGTATGAGCATCTCTCTTAAGTTGCGACTCACTTGAGGATGTGATATCCCGAGCCCAACGTTATTTATTTAACCCTATTTTATGAATATTTTTGAAATTTTTAAGAAATTTCATTTGCTGTATATTTGACGATTTAAGTTGAAACCAACGTTTACGGTCGTAATTTTAACATTTGAAAATTTAAGAAGAACCGATGACGACTACGATACCGACGGATGCCCAAAACTTATCTTTTGTTATCGATTGATCGATATTTGAGTTTTTCGAGATTTTATTTTTATTACGTGTTAAGTCGAGTCGAAACCATATGAATATTCGTTTTGTGTGCGTTATAACCTTTGGAAAGTAATTTTTACAAATCCCGACATCCCGTAAATTTTCAAAACCAACTACTAGTCAATTCCCGCTACTAAGTTGTGTCGTTTAATTATGAGGCCAAAGGATAGTTAAGTTGTCAATTTTAGTCCCTCCATCTTTACAAAAGGAAGGAAATTAACACACACACAACAAAATTCATTTTAAAATTTTTACTCCTTCCTCCCCACCCTCTCTTAGCCGTCGGCTTCCACCACTCCACCACCACCAAAAATTTTCCAACTTGTTTTGATTAAATCCAAGCTTAGACCACCTCTCAATTAATCATTGTAAGTGTTTTTACATAATTAAATCCAACATGCAATAACAGAAATTTTCCAAGAATCAAAGGTTTTTCAAAAACATGTTTTGATGTAATTAAATCATTAATTCGTTTAATTGGTGATTGGGTAATGTTAAATAATCTATAAAACAAGATGGGGTTTATGATTTTGGTTTTCTACAGCTCCAAAACCCACGAATTTTTGGGGGGTTTTTGGGTGTTCATGGTGTTTGATGAAATGTGTCATGGGTTTGTGTTTATAAAGTTGTTTTTGATGTTTTTAAATGAGTTAAACATGTTGCATGCTTGATTTGGTAAATGGGTTTTAGAGTGGATTTGATATCCTAGGTGTTAAGGACTGATTAATGTGTTTGGGAATGGTCATGAGTGGTTAAGTTAGGGCTAGGTGTCGTTAGAATGGATTGGAAACAAGTTTTGAAATGGTTTTGTAAATGGTATTTTAGATCAGAAACTTTAGGGGTGTTTTTCGTGGGTTTAACTTTGTAAACAGGTCATAAACATAGGATGTAGTTGTAGAGCTTTGTTTTAGCTTCGTTTTGGTATAAGGTAGAGCTTACGACTCCAAACGAGTCAAAAGTTATGATATTTTGAAAGTTCGTGTACCGGGAGATGAGAATCAACACAATCCGAATTTGTGTTTGGTTTTGGGTCAAATCCCGGGGACCATAGATAGAGTTTGGTAAATGATTGAAAGTTCATTTTTGGTTTCAAACCTGCATTTGTGATTCTATTTTTAGACTTAGGTGTCGTATTGGTCAATGGTGTATTTTAAATGGGTCAACCAAGTCCAACATGGTCAACGTGCAAAATCAGTCCTAAAAGTGTATGTTTAGAAATGAGATGTGTAACGAGTCATAGAAGTGAAAACTTTTTATGGGAATAAATATGGGTTTTATACAGGTCATGAGGTATTTTTGTGAATTTTCTTGAATTTTATACAAGTGCTTAAGTCGTAGAAAACAGCCCGTACTTTTGGTAAGTACCGACAAATTTATAAAATGAGAATCACTTTAAATACGTAGGTAAACGGTATAAGTCTAGTAACAACTACTTGTTTGGTTTTGGCGTGAGTTTTCATAAGCATTAAGTGTTTCGATTTGCGTATGTTTAGTACAATAATGTACGCGAAGTATTGATTTGGTTTTCGTACCTTGATTTTAGGTCAAGTGTTAGATTTTTCCGGGCATCCACGTCGTCGGTGATATTTCTCGTTACGTCTTCGCTAGAACCACTACTACTACGCAAGGTGAGTCTATAGCCTCGCTCTTTACTTATTTCAAATGATTTTACCCGCGAGGGGGATACATGCTATTTAAATGGAAATGAACATAAGTCATGAATGATTGTTGGACCCGAATGTTGCCTCGAAATTTTGTTGAGTACCTAGTTGCAAAAGGCCCTAATTTCATGAACTATTAACTATTGTTTAATCCTAGTGTGGATTGAAAATAGCCGCTTATACAATTTGTAGTACTACAGGGCTAACGACCCAATGCTAGTCGAGAAGCTGTACGTTGAGTAAGTTCTGCGGTAGATTATCTTGTATGAGAGATAAGGTATAATTGCAACTGATGCCTTTAGAAGGGGCACTGGTTTCATCTGAATCTTGCCGGTAATTATTACGTGGGTGATTGAGTTAACGGATTAGTTTCATGAGCTTAAACTCAATTGTCATAACCTTGAAAATAGATTGTGAGTACGACAATGCTATTGAATGATCATGATTGGTTTTTAATACTTATGTTCAACTTATGATTTGATAAACCTATAGATTCGCTCAACCTTTGTATTGACGATTTTAAGCATGTGTTTCAGGTAACCAAGATTGATAGCAGCGGAGCATGCGAGGATGGAAGTTGTTGTGGCTTGGCGGTCTACTTTGTTTTTCCTCCCTTATTTAACTTAAAACTCTTTTATTTTATGTCATGTGAACGAAAGTGTACTTTTGGGTTGAGATTCAGTGGGGACCTAAACGCAACTCTGTTTTGCATTATCTTGGGATTTGGAAAACTGTAGACTTTGATGTTTTAATCAATCTTTAATTTATGTTTAAACTTTTACGTCTCTTTGAGTCGTTTAATATAGCTTATGTGTGATGATAACTACGTAGCACCCAAATGTTGTAGTTCCGCTGCGCATAGCATTTGTGGGGGTGTTATAATAAGGGCACTAAATTTAGTGGATACAAAGCTCCTATCAGCACCCGAATCAAATAAAGCAACAGCATAATGATTGTTGAGTAAAAACGTACCGGTAACGACATTCGGATCCTCTTTCTTCACCTCAATTGTTCCAAGTTGATAGATACCACCCTGGGGGTTTCTTCCAGGTACAATCGCTTTTAACTTGGGGCATTCTGATTTCCTATGACCTTCTTCATTACAATTGAAGCAAATGGTTCCCTTCTTACACCTTTCAACCTTGTGTCCAAGCTTTCCGCAATTTCGGCACTTCCAGCAGTCGCCAGCATGCCTCTTGTTGCCACACTTAGGACATCTATCATCGTTGCACGGTGTATTGTTGGTAAGAGAATTTGCATTCCCCTTTCTCTGGTTCTGACGGCGATTGAAATTCTTCCTATTATCACCTCTATCTACACGATCACCGTCACCCTTTCTTTTCTCACCAACACGGGCTTCATCTTCCCTATCCTGAATTATCTGTCCAATGAGTTTGTAAGCCATTCGAACAGCATCATCAATGGTCAGTGGTTTAGATGATGTCACGTCCCCCCGGATATTCCTGGTCAACCCTTTAATATATTGCTCAATTCGGATCTCTTCGGGTTCAACCAATCGAGGACATAGCAAGGCCAACTCATGGAATCGGTCCGTGTAACTATCAATGTCCACACCTTTCATTCTCAAATGAATCAACTCTTGTTCTAACCTAATGATCACACTACGAGGACAAAACTCCAAAGTCATCCACTTCTTAATTTCAGCCCAAGGAGTAGCATTAGCAGCATCAAGACCCATGAAAGCAATTCTCCCGTTCCACCAAGTCAACGCACGACCTGTAAGAGTAGCCATAGAAAAAGTCACCTTATCTTCCTCCTTACACTTACTAATCCGAAACACTGACTCAATCTTCTCAATCCACTGGCTTAATCCTACAGCACCTTCAGTTCCATTAAAAGGTAGAGGTTCACACTTCATGAACGTCACATAAGTACAGCCACCAACTTCAGGTGCATTAGCTCCAAGTCCTCCTACATTTCCTCCAGCATTAGCATTCACATTATTAGCATTCACATTCACATTAGTACCGCCAATTCCACTACCGCCAGCTCCACTACCGCCATCTCCACTACCGCCAGCTCCACTACCGCCAGCTTCATTTCTAGCATTTGCCATAAATTCAGTCATAGATGCGGTAACTTGCTCCGTAATAATCCTACGTACATCATCCTCAGTCACAGCCTTCTTGGGTGGCATAGTTCTATAATTTCACAATTTCAAAGTATTAAGCATTCACCCATCAAAGGATTCATATAATATGGATTGAATTCATAATCAAGATACAAATAAGGCACAATATGTAATTCAAGACAAGATACATATTTCATTCGATTTGAAACAAAAGCATTGTCTTAGTACATCCCATATCAAAGTTCTAGCACTATATACACTCAAAATTCGTGCCAAGTCTACTACTAACAAGTCGGTTCAGTCAAAGATACAAAAGTACAAAAGATACAAAGGTCACTACTAAATACAGACTGGTCTACTGAGAACCGCCATATGGTCTATCATCCATCGTCTTCTGAATCTTCGTCGGACTATCACTAGACACATCTTCAGCTGGGCGCTTACGGATCACTCCTCTTTCAACCATGTCAGCATAAAATCTACTATTCCAACCCACGGATATATTCAACTCCTTTTCAGCTTTCTCACGCATCGCACGAGCTACACTCAACAGAATCTCCATAGAATTCGCCTTTTTCTTCATTTCAGCAAACTCACCACTTTCTAACACCGATAACCTCCTAAAAGCCTCATTCAAACCACGTTCTACATTAGTCAAATCCAAACTAAGCAATTCCCGCTCTTTCTCACCAACCTTAGTCTTCGACTCCAAATAAGCAACATGAGTCTGAACAACACCTAATCCAATCTCTGTCATACTACTCTTAACACGGGAAGCATCTAGATCACGTCTCAAGGCCCATGGTGCAAGACCATCAATATGAGTAGCCTCTCGAGTACTAGACGACTCTCCTATCTCACGTCTACGAGTAGCAATACCATCAGAACGTTCAGGTGCATTATCATCCTCATCCTCCTCTGATTCATAATCAGATTCAGACGACTCAGACATTTCATCCCTAGGTAACTCAACCTCAGAATCAGACAAATAAACTGGTGGGGGTAAAGGCTCGCCCTCTGGAACATCATAAGGGTAAATAAGCTCAGCTTCCTCATCGTCATCAACCTCAACGTCTATACCTACATCCTCCTCGACATCCTCGTCGTCAATCTCATCATCTAAATTATCTAACCCAATCTCCTCATCATTCTTAATATCAACATTCTCAATCTCATTCTCTACCAAGTCAACCTGAGGGGCAATCTGATCTCCTAGTCCTAACTCGGGCTCGGGATCCTCAAATGGTTCCTCCTCATCATCCATATCACAATCTACTAAGTCTAAATAAGGATCATCATCTACATTAGGTTCGGGAATAGAATGGTTTTCTACAGGAATATTAGGGTCAGCTATGATAATCTGCATTTATATATATATCTCGTATTAGGATAACATACTAGTTAAACAATTACATACTAAAATCACGATATATACATATATATAAATTAAATTATATATATCAAAATATATATCTTCTCAATAGGGCTTGTTGGTAACGTCGGAGATCTCTTGCACCGTTATAGTCAAAAGATTTTTCAAATATTTTCTCAAATGTTCATTGTTAAAATATTTTGAAAAGTTTTGTTCAAAACCTTGGTTTTTAAAATCTTTTATTCTCTATAACGAGAGCTCTGGTACCAAACTGTAACACTCTCAATTTTCGTATCGGTACAGCGGAAGGGTCTTTCAGAGTGTTACGGGATAGCACAATAACTCCAATCATAGACAACACATAAAAATGGTTGTACAAGGTTTAACATACATTCATTCGATAAAAAGTTTTAAAGTGTACAACAGGTCCCAAATTATACAGGTCATTAAGTTTACAAAACATAGATCGAATGAACATTTTTAATATTATGTGGGCCATCAGACTCGATCTCCATCCGGATTACCTTCAAACACCTGAGATAAAAACATGCAAAAATCATATCAACGAATGCCGAGTGAATTCATAGAGTTTAATAAAAACCGTTATATAAAACAATCGTTAAAATCAGAACACAAGTATAATATCGGAAGTAAGTCCACGTATTGCTAGTCAGGCAATATATATATCAAGCATACATCTTAAACCGTCCATGAGACCGTAGCTTCAATATTACCATTATAGGTAATATTATTATCGTTAATAGCGTCGTTTCATATCGGATATTTAGATTATATAGGATTATTATTAGCCGCATGACATTGTTACCTTACTATGAAAACAGCGGGCCGCGAACCCGACAAACAATTTGCCCATCTAAGTTAGCGTCTCGTCACAAAAATCACGCTATGGAATCTTCTCATACATAAATTCACTTACCAATCAATGTGGTACGACGGGGATCAACCGTCAAGGTGCGAATTGGGGTGATCGTCCCCAAATATTACTATCAAATGCATAAGCGTCTACCAAATCCCGGTAGTTCACAATTCATGCTAATGGGACTTTAAGTGACATAACCTAACTACTAATAATCCTTTTAGTCTCGTTTATAGGGTCATAGCATCATTCGGGTCCATATCATTAAGCATACCATCGGGACTACTTGTGTTCTATTTTTATCAAAATCTAGCATGTTATCTCCCTCGCGGGTTCACAAATCATTTTATAAAACATTTAAAAGAGTGCGAGGCTATGAACTCACGTTGATAATGAAAGGCGGATTATCGGCTACGGGCGTGCTTCGGTCACGGAAACCTATATAAATAATAATCGGTCTTAGACTTTGTCCAATGAATTTTATCAAAATAACAATATACATATGATGATTTCGTACATATGATGATGATCAAGTGGGTTTATATATCCTTGTTCACTCATTTTAGTGTTTACGTTTTGGTAACTTTTTACTAGTTTACTAGTTTTACCTATTTACCTATTTTAATTCCAATAAGCTTAGTATAAGTTCTTTAACTTGTTTTGATTCATTTTATACTTATATTATCAGTATCTATACTTTCCATGTTGGGCCCAAATAGGTTGAGCCCAATAAGTTCTTTTTTAAGTGGTTAACTTATTTAGTCCAATTGTTAGTCCAATATGCTTAGTTAGCTCGTTAATGTCCGTATGTCCTATAGTTCGGGTTTTATCGGTTTTTACTTGTATTAGTTACTTATATATCAGTATATGACTTTTAAAAACTTTACATTAGACGGGTTTGATCGTCTAAGTTTTAATTGGCGAAAAAACGTTAATCTTACGGTAATAGCCAAAAAAGTCGTAAAAATCAAGTTTATAATTTTTATTACTTATAAGTATTATTCCACTACCATTTATATAATTTATCCATTTAATTAACCTTTTACATATTTATATAAATAAATTTCATAAGTTAGTGGGTTTCTATTTTACATTTTATACAATAAAATCTGAGTGCTTATATAATAATAATAAACATTAATTCTCAAAATCTGATTTTTATCTTCATCTTTACCATTTTTATCATATCTAGAGTTCTATAATGAATTAGAAGCTCATTTTTGGGTGGCATGATCTTCATATTATGTGCTACATTTAACTTAGTTATAGCTACTGCTCATTTTAAGTATATCTATGCTTAACAGTCCTTACAAAACAGCTTATTCAGATTAGCACACTTATTTTGTTTTGATCATATCTCACTCATTATATTGATTCCATTGCATGACCAACTCTCACATGTGTATAAAATCTTGTACTTACAGTAAATGGATTATACCATGCAAGTTTATCAGTTCAAGTTTTAGTTATATACTGTTTTTATACAGCCAACTAAATAAGCATGATTTTAGCCTTATTTCTTATAGTTATTAACCTTTTTAAGCATATCTATCAACACTTGATCCCCACACAACATTTTTATCATCATATATACATCATATACATATACAATAAGAAAGAAAATACATTTGTTCTTTACAAAAATAACAAGAGAAAATGGAGAGGATGATCTTCTTTACCAACCAAGTGTATTTCTTGTTTTTGGAAGACAAGAACTTGATGAACACCAAAAGTAACTCCAAGATCATCAAACACCAAGAATATAAGTAGAGAAATCAGCCCTAGGACACAAGAAAATCATCTCCTATGTTGTTAATATGGCTACCAAATGATCAAGGCTTCAAGATAACTCCATGATAGAGCTAGATAACATGTATTTCATGGCTAGAAAAGATCAAATAGGGGTGTTTGTTCTTCAAAGTGGACGGCAAGGGGTGGAGTGGTTGAGAGGATTTGAGGTTGTTTGCATGTATGGAAAGATGGTATGTGTGAAGTGGTTGAAGGTTTGATGGTTTTAGCTAGTAGTGGCTTAAGGTGTAAGCTTAAAGTGTAAGCTTAGTTACACTTGTAACAACTTAGCTAACATGATGCCACATCCTTAGATGTGGTGTCATGTGCCGTCCCATTTAAGCTAGTGGGGTGGGATAATGTATTTTGTCCCACCTCACTAATTTACGGGTATCCCTCGATTCTAGTTTTCTCGATTTGCGTGCCCTCGGGTCGTTTCATGAAAAACGTTTTTATAAATTATGAATAAACGTCACAAATCGAATCCAATAAAAATTGTCTCATCAAAAACGGAGTTCAAAAACGTAAATACGTAATCCTAAGGTTCCCGGTTTAATCGTAAAAGACGCTAAATTATGCACGTAAGCCCAAATTTAAATCCGTAAATTGTGAGTTCGTCAACCAACACAAAAATAAGTTTCAAAATATTATACGAGAAAATATTTCACTACCTGAAAATGTTAGATTGTCACATATATGGTATTTTGATGACATTTTATGCATTTAAAGCCCGAAAAGAACGATTAGATCATGTATAAATGCCATCTCATCAATAAGACATTTGCATTGTCTTTTATTTCTTTTGTTCTTAAAAAAAATAAATTAAAGAAAAATATTTATAATAAAGGATATGGTTTAACAAGTTTAGAAGTCTTTGAAATATTAGGCCCGCCATGAATAGTTTGACTCAACCCGAGTTTGCTTATCCAAGCTTACTTTAGCTAGTATCCTTAACCATGTAGACCTTTATTGGTTTATTAGGCTAAGCATCCACGAGTCTCATTATTGAGATTTTAAACTGTGGAGAACGAAAAATAATAGAGTTTGAAGTAAGTGTAAAGGGCTAGATAAACCTCATATTAATTAATTGTAGCTTTTATATCCCCTTTCGTAACCTTTACTTTCTTGCCAACGAATGTATATATTGTTAATTAATAATCAAGAACGTCTTTAATCGGGTTGTAGTCTCTTATGCCTTTTTAACTAATCATTCGTGGTTGGTATAAGTACGTCTTAAGATTCTAAGTTAGAACGATTTATGTGTACTAGACTTATGTCATGCTTAATACTTAGCGGGTGTTTTTCCTTTTATTCTTTTCAATATTCTTTGTGAGAAATATAGAAAAATAAGAGCGGCTTATAAAAAATGACTGGCTAGAAAAAAAGAAGAAGAAAAGAAAAAAAAGAAAAAAAATAATTATACAAAACTCCTAAGAGGGGCAGTGAAGTGTTAATTATAGTAGCTATTAAATTCCAATATTACCCTCACAAGGGTTGTAGGGATTTAATAGTTGCTCCAATCCAATATTACCTTGATAAGTTGTGGGATTGAAGATCCAAAGTCTCAAAAAGGCG
Organism: Glebionis coronaria; assembly: GCA_025667525.1. Classification (NCBI taxonomy): domain Eukaryota; kingdom Viridiplantae; phylum Streptophyta; class Magnoliopsida; order Asterales; family Asteraceae; genus Glebionis; species Glebionis coronaria. The sequence continues at coordinate 93,262 of JANFOE010001242.1, read as the reverse complement.
GTGGATATAAATTATTGCGTGAGTTTTATTTTTCTTTCCTTTGGGAGTGAGTAGCTACTTATTAATGCATGACATAAGGATCTTACACATAAGGCGAATGACTTATTATTTTGGGTCGGACTTATATTAATTGTGGGCGGTTTTTCGAGTAATGGATAAGATGGTTACTTAGGATTAAAACCGTGCTTCCTTATTTTTAGATTTTACACTTCTTATATTTCACGCTTTAAATAATGACAAATTTGATCTCAAGCAATTTGCTCAAATAATAACCGGTCTTAGAGGCATAATAAGTGGGAGGGTATAATGGTAACACAAATAATGTTTATGAATAAGTCGATGCACTTTCACTTATGGATAACAATGATCTTGTTTTTAAGCTTGGTATGGGAAAAGTAAAACTTGAGGATGATAAGTATTCATGGTACCAAAGCCCTAATTAAAGTCAATGATTCCTTTATGAGTTATTTCCATCAAAACCATTTCAAGAAAAGTCAAAAAATATATAAATAGAATTGTGTTTTGATGCATTGCATTGTAAAAATCAAAATCATTCATCATATAGTATAGTGTAGTGTAAAAGCATTTCATCTTGGCCAAGGTGGATTAATTATGAGGAAAATGTAATTTAGAGCTTTGAAATATGGCATTGCATGAGGTCAAGGCAATGATCAAGTGTAGGAGATTTGATATGAGTGAAATCTCATATCAATTATATCATATTAAACCCTAAAACACAAAGGAAAATACCAGATTTTATGTGCAAAAGCAGTATTATGGGGTATTCTTTGTTGTATGTGCTTTTGTAGGTAAAAAGATACAAATTTGATGCAAACACAGATTCCAAGGCATTTATATTGAAGAAAAGAAAAAGGAAGGACTCAAGATGACAAGTCAACAAAGTTAAAGGACCTTTCTTGACAAGCTGCCAAACTTAAGGGACTAAAAGTGCAAATTTGATCAAGTCAAGAACAAAGTCAAAAGACCTTAAATTCAAAGTCAACAAGTCAAAGGGTCAAAACTGGTCAAATAGCAAGTCAAAGGGCCAAGAATGTCATGTTAATGAAGATTAGAGCTCAAAATACTAATATGCTAACTAAAATGACTAAAACTGCCCTTTTTGGGGAGCATACAAGACATGATCCGTGTGATGAGGCTGTTAGCCAATCAGAATCAAGCATTGGAGTTAAGTGTGTTGATCCCAAACTTAGATCGATTAGCTTTGTGTTAACGAGATTAAATCAAGTTTAACACGTAGAGAAACTTTGTGTATTTAACAATCTAAGTATTATACGAAAACTAATACTTAGAACAAAGAACAAAAAATATATGAATATCAAACTTTCACTTTGATTAATAATATCAACAAATGATTACAATGAATGTGTTGTGAAATATGTGGAAGAGGTGTGTAAGAGGTGTGCCTTATGTCTAACCCTAAGGCCTCCTTTTATAGGTTTAAGGAGCCTTGTACAAAAAGCTAAGATAAACTATTTTAGGAAGAGACACAAGTTAAACATATAAAATAACATATTGACTAAATATTTTTAAACATTAAAAATATATTCTGAATTTTTATCTTCATATTTTGTCCACCAGCTTGAAGAATTCATCATTGGCAGATTTAGTCCTTGTCTTTGTATTAAGATTCATCTTGTCAACGTCTAGATAATTCTTATCAGCGTCTCACCTGTCAGCGCCGCGTGTACTCTTGTCAGCGTCCAAGTTCCTCTTGTCTGCGTCTAGGGACTTGGTCAATTTTATTCCCAACAATCCTACCCTAAACTTGATATTTACTCTAACTATCAACTTTCTGAATAAAACATATAGAGAGGATTCTTACAAACATACTCTATCCTGAATTTGAGTGTGAATCAAAAGTCAACACTTATATCACTGGCGTAGTCGACCTTTAACTTTGTGCTGAACTCATAACAAATTCTCAAATCCCCATATTCTCATAGAAATAGACAATTCCATAGCTTCTTCAAACCTGTAAGAATATCTGCTACCTCTATCATACTTGTAGAATCAATGGAGCCTTCTTTATAACTTTTGTCACTCAAATTCGATTGCTCCTCCCCTTTTTAAGACTCCTCTCCAAGATCAATATAAAAGGACTAAACCAAGAATGTCCTCCTTGCATCAGCTTCCAAAACAACTAGTCCATCAGTTCAAAATAGTGATCCTTGACAATTTGTACCATTTCCGTATTTTGCTTTTGCAAGCTAATATAGATTTTCGGCAATTTCATTAATGTCAAAGGTTTCATACTATTCTCATCCACATTTGGGAAATGAATCCTCAATGTTGATTCATAGGAAATGGGGATGGACTTACTGATGATAAGACTGCCTTGACCTGCATTAAAGCTAGTGCCAATAGTCTCAGCCATCTCCATAACACTATTCACCCCTGTGAAAGTAATATCTGCTGTTACTAGATGTTAATTACTAGAAAAACATCTCAATGATCATTAGGCTTCTAGATATCCAAAAATTCTTAAAAATGAAAGGGTGATGAAACGTTTTGGGTCTATAAAGAAGTTTATAAATGACACCAGCTAAGATGTCATAGCATAAAATGTACTTGAGAATGCATAAAGCCTTAGTTAAAACAATAACAAAGGTAATAATCCTAAGGAAATTAACTAGTCTCTAATAAGCAAAGTGAGAAACACTGTTCATGCATACACTCATGCAAAAGCATGATAGACACACATGAACTCTAGAGTCCTTTGTTCACAAATGCCACAAAGAGAAAGTTAACTCATATAAAACCTTTGCAACTCCCCAAGTAACCCAAGCATATACCCAAAGTCTCCCAACCGACCAATCCGAAATCTAGGTCAAATGTCTTGGCAGCATGCATGTTTAATTAAAAACGTGCATGCTACAGTGCCTCAAGATTTAGAAATTCCAACAATTCTTAAAAAGAAAAGCCTTCATTATTCCTAATTTTTACTCACTAGTGGACATAATCTAGAATTATACAAGAGTTCTCTAAGAGTACCCAAAAACCTAAAGGTTTACCTCCCCTTAAAAGAAGCATACAAATCATTATATGTAAAGAGGCAAAATTTTATTTCAAGATAGGAATGTAAACATTCCAACCATTATAAATGAAAGTTTGTAATTCTGTATCCATCTAAATGTAGCTTAATGTATAGATTTTGCTAGTTGAAAAGTTCGTTTCTCGGAATCTCTTCGAATTGATCTCTGGTTAATTGTGCGACTCAGTTGTTCTTGGTGAATCAAATAAAAGAGGGTCGTTGTCTAAAACTAATTAAAAATAAAGACTTAAAAAAAATAAGAATAAAGTAAAGACAGTAAAAAGAAATGCTGAAAGATAAAAACTTGATGAAGAGTAAATGACGAGAAATTAAAAGCAATAAAGGTAAATAACTCACACTTAAACTTAAACTAAAAGGAAAGCAAGTAAAATGCAAATAAGGAAAAAGGTGGAAAAAATAAAGTTTAAAACTAAAAACTGGAAAACTCATTCGGAATAAAGCCTTCATCCGGACTAAACATGTTCATCCGGAATAATTGCTTATCCGGAATAAACAACTCATAAGGAATATTGCTTGATCCGGAATAAAAAGGGAAAAGAAGTTGATTCGGAATAAAGACCTTGATCCGGAATATTTGAACATTCCGAATGAAACGATTTATCCGGAATAACCTAACATTCCGAATGAAAGACTCTATCCGGAATAATTAATATTCCGGATGAATGACTTGATTCGGAATAGTAAAGTATTCCGAATAAGGGAGCTTGATCCGGAATAACAAGTATTCCGAATAAGGGGGCTTGATCCGGAATAACAAGTATTCCGAATAAGGGAGCTTGATCCGGAATAACAAGTATTCCGAATAAAGACCTTGATCTGGAATAAATTATTATTCCGAATGAAGCACAAACAAAGCAGTTGATCCGGAATAAAAATGAAAGGGCATTGATCCGGAATATCTGGGAAAACAGTAAAGAACACGAAGAACAGTAGGATGAAAACCAAACACGAATTTAATCAAATCTAACCAAAACACACCAAAAGATTAATCCAAAACAACCACAAATGATCTACTAACAATAATCAATCAAAACAAATCATCAAAACTAACAAAGCCAAATCAATCAAAACCCACTTGATCAAAACCATAAAAACTCAAGAACATGAACAATGAAGATGAAGAACAAATCAAACAAGAAAGGTAGAAGGAGATTAACAATAAAAGATGAAGATTAACAACAATTAAAGGGTAAACTTACTTGGAATTGAAAGGAATTTAAAGGTGCATTACATAAAGATTAAGGTGCAAGAATTAAAATGCAGGGAAATGAAAATGGTGGAAGCTTCCTCCCTCTTTCTTCTTTCTCTTAATTGCACCATTAGTCCTTAAGCATTTTAATCTTCTCAAATCTTGGACTTTAATGACTTTTGGCTCGGGATTTCTTTGAACTCGTCTTGTAATTCTTCAATAAATTAGACTTGAGTTCTTCGGCTTTAAGTAAACTTCCGTCTTTTGACTTTTTCTTCGATAAATCTTCAGAATTGGTCTTGGACTTCCGTTCTTTTCGCACTCTTGATCTTTCGACCTCGTCTTTCATCTTTTTCTTCAATAAAAGCCCGTAAATGCCCGTGTTTTCTCCACTTTTCACCTTTTCGTCCTAAATCACAACAAAAACACAAACCACGCATAATTCCGACATAAATGACATAAAATATACGTTTTGGCCCGGTTATTATTGTAATTAAGTGGTTAAAAGGATGGGTGTTTACACACCTATCAAATCCCCTACACTTAACCATTGCAATGTCCTCATGCAATGCATTAGTTACAAAGCATGTTTACATTTTTCATCACAATTAATCCACGTTGGCCTTTATTAAAGAGATAGAAAACTATAAACATTCAAAGTAAAGAAATCAAAAACATACCTTGGGTTTTGAAAATGTTATGAATGATCATCATCCTCAAGATTTCACTTTCTCCAAACCAAGCTTAAAAACAAGATCATTGTTATTATAAGTTAGTAAACTAACACGAACTCATGTGGGCCAATTATTCACTTAGACTCCCTTATTCCTAGGTGTATCTCTTATATTTTATTATTGTCTTGAATGATCACGAGGATGCATTGTTGACTTATTTCGATAGTTATTTAGGCCGAAAATAAAGTGAACGATTTAATCAATAGTTAGCTAAAGGACAAAATCTTTTAAAACTGCTTCTCGGGACCTCATAAAGTTCATATCTTGGCATAACTCGCTTCGCGATTTGAGACCTTTCTCGGACCGATATTTGGCAGCGACTTCATACTTCAAACCTTGAGAGACGTTCATGAAATTATGGTCTTCTCATAATAGGAATTTCTTCACTTGAAATTTTGAGAGATTCTTCATATATGGACCACGACTTCTTCATTTTTCTCCAATCTTTATTTTGGACTTTGATATACAACGATCCGCCTCCTTTTTGGACTTGGATCCATTTATCCTCATACCTTGTTAGGGCCTTTTCGGATAGACTTCTCCATGACTTTTGGGGAGTTTTTGCTTTTCGTCGTGTGTCTTGATCCTTCATATTGATTTTCGATAAATGATTCTTCACATCACTTTTGGATCTTTAGCAACAAAATATAGCCCTCATGCCTTGTTAGGACCTTTTTGGACTCGCCAATCTTCGCATCCCGCTTCAATAAGTTATGCCTTGGCTATGAACTCTAATCCATACCGAGCAACTTTTAAACGATCTTGGGCTAGAAGCTAAGTAACTTTTCAAATCGTACAACCTTATTTATTGCAGATAAATTTATTAACAAACGATGGGAGAATAGGCTCATAATTAACTCACATAAATTCACGAAAGAATACCAAACTTATAATTGACTCTATCATCTCTCGTTCTCCACAATTTAAAATCTCAAGTAATGAGACTCGTGGATGCTTAGCCTATTAAATAAAAGTTTTGGGTTTTCGAGTCGCCTATAGGATCTTGCAAACTCATATACTTTTTTAAGTTTAGAATCCGCATTTTAAAGTTCCCTTGATAAACGACTCTCTAGGATCAATTATAGGAACCTGCGAAAAGTTCTTGTTCTTAACCCGTGAGAGTTAAGACTTTCACGTTTTATAGCTCCCTATATAAAAGCCTAGCAAAACTTGACTTAAACACATTAAGGATACTAGCTAGAGTAAACTTAGATAAGTAAACTCGGGTTGAGTCAAAAGATTCACAACGTTTGAAAATTAAAACCACTTTATTCAAACTTTATTCTAATAAGGAAAGAAAATAACTATACAAAGGTAAAAACTAATGGGCCAAAATAGATCAAAAATTTCGAAAAATGTCGAAAAAATGATTTTCCGGTTAAAATGAGGACAAATACAAGGAAAATGCCACTTAACTTCGATAGAAGTCCCCCCTACACTTAATATAAACATTGTCCTCAATGTTTAAGCATGTGGGAGTAAACTCCCCTACACTTAGGACATTGTGCACTTCGTTTAAATCTCGCTAAGGAAGAGACAACTAAAGAGATTCCTATTTTAATATTGAGAAATATAAAATAGTGAATCGAAAAGAGTTTAGGATAGAACCGGGAAGAAGGGAGCACGGAATCATGATTCGTCAAAAGTCATCAAGAGTGTGTCTTTGAAGCTCTAATCCCTGCACATGATAAGAAAGAAAACAAGAAACACCACGGGGCTCCCCCTACACTTATGGTAAAGATAGATAGATAATTGGGTTGCCTCCCAAAAAGCGCTTGTTTATATTAACCGAGTCACGAGCCTGACTCGTCCCCGAATTAAATGGTCCATGGGGAAGCCTCGAATGTGATACCGGGATCAAAGACCTTGTCCTCGTTCCCGGTTGACATCAACAAAGGAGAGGCGGGGGGATAAGTCTTGAATGGGAGAAAGGTCCTTTCAACATACGAAAAGCATGTGAAATCAAGATCCACGGGAGGAGGGGTGGGTAAAGTAAGCACATTGTCATCCCCCAAAGACAATGGAGGCTGAGCATTCGGCAAAGCCGTAATGTTATCAATGATAATAAAATCAATGTCACCTCTCGGGTCAAAGCACTCATCCTCCGTAAGAGTGGCTAAAGGGGAGGATGAAAGGTGCTCGGGAGGGGGAGTTGGGACAATACCTTCCTGCAGCAAATTATCAAAAATAATATCCCCCTCCGTATCATTATCATCAATACCTGGAGGCATGGAGTGAATGTCGATTTCTTCCAGCAATGGGTCATTATCTTCAACGGGAGGAATAGATGGAGGCAAAGACTCGGAGATAAGAGGAGAAGTCAACTCTTCGATTTGAGCAATAAGAAGGTGCACTTTCCGTAATCTATCGCGAAGAAGCACGTCTTCTACCTCATCCACAAGATCAAGTTCATCGGTGAACTTCTCGTAAGCTGGAGAGAATAAATCGTCATCGCCCGCATCTCCCGGTGGAGATTGAGAGATTTCAAAAGTGAAATTCTCATAGCGGAGGGAAGAATCGTCATCACTAGGATCGACCTCTTACGTAAGAGCAACGTCGTCCTAAAGCTCCATAGCAGGTAAGTCACAAACCTCATCATCCAATACTTTGTCGAGACCAACATCACTAAGATCATTCAACGAATCTAGATCCTTAGACACAGTAGGAACATCGAGAGTAGGAGCAGTAACTTCAGAAGATGTGTTGAAAGTGCATACAGCATCATCGTCATCATCATCATAATAGTATTGACGAACAAGAGGAGGGGTATAATCACTAAGATTAGATACTTGCTCTTGTTGCAGTCGCTTTTCCTCCGCCCATGCTTCTTTAAACTGAACAAAGGCTTCTTGAATTTCCAAAATAATGGCGTGCCTTTCTTCATTCAGAGTAGTGAGTTGTTGATCAATACGAAATCCCTGAGAGGATTGATGTTGAGGGTGTGATGTGGGGGCTCATAGTTACGAAAACCAGAATTATAGCACGGATGTGGCTCATAGTCAGTCATCGGTTGAGAAGAATTATAACACGGATTTGGTTCATAATAATCCATCGGTGAAGAAAATTGAGGACACGGATCTGGCTCATAATAATTCATTGGTTGACAATAAGAGGTATCGTGAGGACCCCCACAGTTGTTGCAAAACGGGTAAGGAGAAAGACTGGGTGCGTCTTGTGGATAGCTATTATCATTGTCATAATTGTACCCCGGTTCTTGCCCGTGACCATACGGGTATCGAACCGGGCACGAAACATGCCAACGAGAATCGCTTCCACAATAGATGCACGGGGGAACAGGAGGTGGATTCAAAAAGGACGAATTAACCGAGTTGCACAAGGGACAAAATCCTAGTTGTGTGTTGTCGGTATCGTTTCCGCACCGTTCACATGTACACCATTGACAAGAGTCGTTCCCGTATAATCGTCTCCCACACCCGACGCAATGGACATAAGAATCCATAAAGAATGATAGATAAGCAAGAAGAATATTTTTTGTGCAAACTTTGAAAAAGAAATGCTTTTTATGATTTTTCAAATGTTTTTGGATTTTTTAAAAAATTTTGAAATGACAAATAACGTTCACAAGTGAACGGGTCCCAAAAGCCAACGCGTCTCTCACAAAAAACTGTTAATCCTCACGAAAAGAACCGGCAGCGGCGCCATTTTAATGTATAGATTTTGCTAGTTGAAAAGTTCGTTTCTCGGAATCTCTTCGAATTGATCTCTGGTTAATTGTGCGACTCAGTTGTTCTTGGTGAATCAAATAAAAGAGGGTCGTTGTCTAAAACTATTTAAAAATAAAGGCTTGAAAAAAATAAGAATAAAGTAAAGACGGTAAAAAGAAATGCTGAAAGATAAAAACTTGATGAAGAGTAAATGACGAGAAATTAAAAGCAATAAAGGTAAATAACTCACACTTAACTTAAACTAAAAGGAAAGCAAGTAAAATGCAAATAAGGAAAAAGGTGGGAAAAATAAAGCTTAAAACTAAAAACTGGAAAACTCATTCGGAATAAAGCCTTCATCCGGAATAAACATGTTCATCCGGAATAATTGCTTATCCGGAATAAACAGCTCATCCGGAATATTGCTTGATCTGGAATAAAAAGGGAAAAGAAGTTGATTCAGAATAAAGACCTTGATCCAGAATATTTGAACATTCCGAATGAAACGCTCTATCCGGAATAACCTAACATTCTGAATGAAAGACTCTATCCGGAATAATAATATTCTGGATGAAAGACTTGCTTTGGAATAGTAAAGTATTCCGAATAAGGGAGCTTGATCTGGAATAACAAGTATTCCGAATAAGGGGGCTTGATCCGGAATAACAAGTATTCCGAATAAGGGAGCTTGATCCGGAATAACAAGTACTCCGAATAAAGACCTTGATCCGGAATAAATTATTATTCCGAATGAAGCACAAACAAAGCAGTTGATCCGGAATAAAAATGAAAGGGCATTGATCCGGAATATCTGGGAAAACAGTAAAGAACACGAAGAACAGTAGGATGAAAACCAAACACGAATTTAATCAAATCTAACCAAAACACCCCAAAATATTAATCCAAAACAACCACAAATGATCTACTAACAATAATCAATCAAAACAAATCATCAAAACTAACAAATAAAGCCAAATCAATCAAAACCCACTTGATCAAAACCATAAAAACTCAAGAACATGAACAATGAAGATGAAGAACAAATCAAACAAGAAAGGTAGAAAGAGATTAACAATAAAAGATGAAGATTAACAACAATTAAAAGGTAAACTTACTTGAATTGAAAGGAATTTAAAGGTGCATTACATGAAGATTAAGGTGCAAGAAATTAAAATGCAGGGAAATGAAAATGGTGGAAGAGTGGGTTGTCAAGCCACCAACAACTATCAAATGACAACTACCTAATCTATATATAGGGAGATTAGGGAGGAGCTTAGGAAGCTTCCTCCCTCTTTCTTCTTTCTCTTAATTGCACCATTAGTCCTTAAGCCTTTTAATCTTCTTAAATCTTGGACTTTAATGACTTTTGGCTCGGGATTTCTTTGAACTCGTCTTGTAATTCTTCAATAAATTAGACTTGAGTTCTTCGGCTTTAAGTAAACTTCCGTCTTTTGACTTTTTCTTCGATAAATCTTCAGAATTGGTCTTGGACTTCCGTTCTTTTCGCACTCTTGATCTTTCGACCTCGTCTTTCATCTTTTTCTTCAATAAAAGCCCGTAAATGCCCGTGTTTTCTCCACTTTTAACCTTTTCGTCCTAAATCACAACAAAAACACAAACCACGCATAATTCTGACATAAATGACATAAAATATACGTTTTGGCCCGGTTATTATTGTAATTAAGTGGTAAAAAAGATGGGTGTTTACACACCTATCATAGCTCCATTTTCCTGCATAGTTAGACAAAAAACACAAAAACACACCAACAGAGGCTACCCTTTCCTACAATAATGGGTAGAGGTAAGATGTCAGTGGATAAAAATAATAACAGTGGAAAGACCAACAATGCATGTTCCTTGAGCATCCACTATCCCAATATCCTTGATCATTAACCTGCTTTTGGATAGTCTGCTCAAAAAGAAAACAAATTAGTTTACTTTGGAGATCCAAGCCTTGTCAGACTTGGATCTGTCTAGTTGTTCAACTAGAGTGGTCTTATTCTTTACCACAAATCCCTGTTCATCCCTTTGCGACCTAAACAACCAATTTGTTCCAATGAGACTAGTAATGACCTTCTTAAGATATTTAAATCTATTGCAAGTCATTGAAATACCATTAAAACTAGAGTTTTGCTCTTTTTTAGGTTTCCATGTTAAGTGGGATGATGCTCTAGACCCTTGACCCTTATTAACCAAGTATCTTTGTTTATATGGTCTAACATAAGGTCTGACATCAGCTAGTTGTGGCACTTTCATACCAAACTTGGAGCTGTCAGCATTGCATTTGATCCTGTCAGCGTTGAATTTGTTCCTGTCAGCGCTCAATTTGTTCTTGTCAGCGCCCAAACTAGGGTTTGCTACAAGAACATACTGTCTGTTTGACCAAGTGTTTGTCTTTTGAAAGGGTCTTTGACCTTGGGCAGTAGCTGCTTTTGAAAAATAAGGAGCAGGTCTAGCAACATGTGGTCTAGTATGGACAAAAGGTCTATGGTTGGCATTGGGTGACCTATTGTTAGCGTTGACTTTTGAGGCGCTGACACACTTACAGGCTAAGTGAGAAAAACTCCCACAAGTGTAACAAGCCTTTCTAGACATAACCTTAGGTATAGATTGAAAGAATCATGTCCCATTAACACTTTCTTGGCTTTGAGGTGACCTAGGTTTTCTATACATCTCAGCATATTTAACACTAGGTTTTCTCTTAACTGGTGAGGCAAGGTCAATGGGTTTTCCTGTGGTGGGATTGGTCACAACAATGGGTGTAGATTCAACTGGACTCTCACTAAGCATCCCTCCCATAACAAACAATGTAGGATTGGCTTTCTTCATTGTTCTAAATCAGTCAACTTCTGCTTATACTCCTCTACTGGGGTAAGACCTAGGTGGAGGAATAAATTCCTTTTCTTGGAGTTCTGGTATACCAGTCCAAGATAAGTCCTTTCTCAGTACACCATGACAGTTTCCAGCCGATGGTGAAACATCAGAATACTCTTTTAGCCCAATCCCATACATATCCCTAGAATCTCTTTACTCACTTACACATTTATCTAGGGTTTGAGAGGCTTTATCAAATTTTTGAATTTTAAGCCCTACTTTCTATTTATCTTTAATAGCTTCATCTAACTTAGTTTGTATCACTTCTTTGGATCTCGTCAGAATGTCCCTAAGTTCAACACTAACTTTGAGGTCATGAGACAAAATATTAATTTGATCTTTTAGGTCAAATTCCATTTTCTTATATTCTTCTATCGTCCCTTCAGATTATGCAAGTGCAATTTTATAGTTTGAAAGTATAGCTTTTACGTCTAAAACATCTGATTTTAATTTTAAAACTTCTTTATTAAGTCTTTCAGTATTTATCCTACAAGAAGATTCATCACATACCTCATTATCAGAACTTGAAGAAGAATTGGAACTTGTGGAACTTGAAGTAGACTTGGCCTTAACTGAAAACATCATCAGATTCTTCTTCACCTTCTTCCTTAGCCTGGTTCACCTCACGATATTGGATTTCGTTCTTCAAATCAAAGTTTCTCAACAAGCTCTGATACCACTTGTTGATCCCAAACTTAGATCGATTAGCTTTGTGTTAACGAGATTAAATCAAGTTAACACGTAGAGAAACTTTGTGTATTCAACAATCTAAGTATTATACGGAAACTAATACTTAGAACAAAGAACAAACAATATATGAATATCAAAGTTTCACTTTGATTAATAATATCAACGAATGATTAGAATGAAAGTGTTGTGAAATATGTGGAAGAGGTGTGTAAGAGGTGTGTCTTATGTCTAACCCTAAGGCCTCCTTTTATAGGTTTAAGGAGCCTTGTACAAAAAGCTAAGATAAACTATTTTAGGAAGAGACACAAGATAAACATATCAAATAACATATTGACTAAATCTTTTTAAACATTAAGAATATATTCTGAATTTTTATCTTCATATTTTGTCCACCAGCTTGAAGAATTCATCATTGGCAGATTTAGTCCTTGTCTTTGTATTAAGATTCTTCTTGTCAGCGCCTAGATAATTCTTATCAGCGTCTCACATGTCAGCGCCGCGTGTACTCTTGTCAGCGTCCAAGTTCCTCTTGTCAGCGTCTAGGGACTTGGTCAATTTTATTCCCAATAGCCTCAACTTGTGAGTACCCCTTTGTTCCAGATTTTCTCTTAGCTCTTTGTAATCCCTTTTTAAATCTTAATGAAATTTGGTTTAGTTTTCTGAAAATTCTATCTCCTTTTTGTTGTTTAAAAGTTTGGTATTGGGCTAAGAGTAATCTGAGTTCCATATTTGAATGTTTTGATATTGTGTTGAGAAGTTTGCAAAGGTTTCATAAAAGTTTGTTGAAAAAAAATATAAAAATATGTTTTATATTAATTGTGGTTTACTTTGTTCATCTTAGCAGGAGGAAGCTAGTGGTTGTTCTGCTACCACTTAAGCTCACACATCCCAAAGCATGGATGCATGTTTTGGAGGTGCACATCTCTAAACCTTTTTAGTTTTATGCATATTTTTCAAGATATGGTATGAATCTGATATTTGGTCTGTGATTGTGTGTTTTTGTGGTTGATTCTTGTTTATTGGTGGTTACTTGTTGTTATTGGGTTGATTTGAGCTTGATTTGTGGTTTGAATCTAACATTGCCTTTGAAAAATTAAGAAATCAGTTTAATAAGGGGTGTTTGGGATTACTGCATAATCTGGTTTTGGGTTAACTTGATTAGGTATTATTGGATACTTTGTGTTTGTTCTTGTTTTATATGTGCTTTTAGGTGTTTATCTGCAAGTTTTGAGGTTTCTATCACATAAATCCAACATAAGGCCATAAAATCCGAATTACTTGTTGTTTTTGACTAAAATTTTGGGGACACCAAGATCTAAGGGTAGACTAGGGTTAACAACTGCTAAATCTAAGTTTATGCAACCTGTGTAGTATATTTGTGGTGTTGAAATTGGATCTGTGGTTATTTAGTTCAACAAAAGGTTTTATGTTCTTCATTTTGTTCATTAGTAATCTGCATAAGCTTAAATCTGTCTCAAATCTTTGAATCAGTGTATGAAATAAGTTTATTTATGCTTATTGGAGTTTATTATAGCTTGTGTATGCATATGGTTTAATTTGGTTGGCTTATTATTGCTTAATCTGCTTATTTCTTCATAACTGCTTATTTTTCATGTTTGTGTGATATCTGGGCACTGATTGATTAAACTGTATCATTTGGCTGTGTGATTTTGTGATTTCTTGCTTGCTATTGACTCCTTATAACCCACTGGTTATAAGGGTACCCTTGTGTGTAAACACCCATCCTTTTTACCACTTAATTACAATAATAACTGAGCCAAAACGTGTATTTTATGTCATTTATGTCGGAATTATGCGTGGTTTGTGTTTTTGTTGTAATTTAGGACGAAAAGGTGAAAAGTGGAGAAAACACGGGCATTCACGGGCTTTTATCGAAGATAAAGACGAAAGACGAAGTCACGAAATCAAGAGTGCAAAAAGAATAGAAGTCCAAGACCAATTCTGAAGATTTATCGAAGAAAAAGTCAAAAGACGGAAGTTTACTAAAAGCCAAAGAACTCAAGTCTAATTTATTGAAGAATTACAAGACGAGTTTGAAGAAATCCCGAGACAAAGTCATTAAAGTCAAAATATTAAGAAGATTAAGGACTTAATGACGCAATTAAAGAAAGAAGAAAGAGGGGAGGAAGCTTCCTAAGCACCTCCCTAATCTCCTATAAATAGCACCCATTTTCATTTCATTAGTTTTTGTTGGCTAAGTGTGACAATTAGTCTTCCACCATTTAATTACTTGTCTTTAATTACATGTCATTAAAATACTTGTCTTGCACCTTAAATTCATTTAATTTCAAGTAAGTTTCATTTTAATTCTTGTCAATCTTTACTTTTATTGTTTATCTCTCATTCTACCTTTCTTTCTATGCATTAATCTATTTGTTTATATGCTTATTGTGTTGCTTATTTGATTTATGTTCATGTTTTTATGTTTTTGATCTTGTTAGCTTATTGATTTTAAAGCTTATTTGTGTTTATCTTTAAGTTTCTTAAGTTTTTATAAAAGTTATTATTATATAAATCGTTTTTCGTATATCTTTTTCGTTTAAGAGTTTTTCAAAAGTCTTTAAATTTCAGCTTATTAGCTTTTTCTTATACGTGTTTGCTTAGGTTTTTAGTCTAGTGCTTATTTGATTAATAGCTTATTTGTTGTGCTTATTTTACCTTATTTCTACTGTATTCCGACCACCCTGGTCGGAAAAGGGTTTCACATTCTGATGTAGCGGAAATAACAAAGTAACAAGGATAGATAATTGAATCTGTTGATTCACAAAGAATACCAGAAACAACTCTTCCAACAATCGTTGCTTCAAATGAATGCCCGATTATTAGGGTGAAAATTGAACAATAAACCCTAACCTGGATTCAAGTCAATTAACAAAAGACTACAAGTCTGTGTTTTTTATTCATATCTCAATCATCATACAATAAACCCAAGTCATAGTTTTTATAAGAAAACTAAACTTGAGGAAAAAGATAGCAACATTATTCTTAGGAAACACAAGATAGGAAAACTAAATAGAAGATACGACAAAATAAAACTAAATAATAAGTTTATTCTTATTCACAAAGAATACCAGAAACAACTCTTCCAACAATCGTTGATTCAAATGAATGCCCGATTATTAGGGTGAAAATTGAACAATAAACCCTAACCTGGATTCAAGTCAATTAACAAAAGACTACAAGTCTGTGTTTTTATTCATATCTCAATCATCATACAATAAACCCAAGTCATAGTTTTTATAAGAAAACTAAACTTGAGGAAAAAGATAACAATATTATTCTTAGGAAACACAAGATAGGAAAACTAAATAGAAGATACGACAAAATAAAACTAAATAATAAGTTTATTCTTATGCTCCTCCATCACATTCCGACCATAGCTCCATTTGCTTGGTCGGAAAAGGGTTTAGCATTCCGACGGGGATTCCGATTTATCCGTCGGAATAAGGTTTCTACATTCCGATTGGGGATTCCAATCTGCATTCCGACAGGTGAGTATTTTGGACATTCCGATGGACTAAGTTTCCCATATTCCGACGAGATCCCTTTGGTTGCATTCCGATAAGATTCCGTTGGAGTACTTCAGGCTCATTCCGATCAACCCAAGGTTTGTCATTCCGACGAGGATACATTCCGACCATCATTCCGATTAGGGGTGTTTGTGTTGATATTCCGACAGGTGAGCTAATATTCCGATCACATTCCGACCATCCTTTGTAGGTGTATCCGTACTAGATCTTCTACTTATCAAGATCCCGAGACTCGAGAAGATTTAGCTATGGCAGGTGTTAACAACAATAATAATCCACCGCACCTCAACAATAACAACAATGTTCTTCCACAGCCCGATCTTCGGACAATGGAGGAGCTTTGTCAACCTACCATGTTTGGACGAGGAGGACCGATTGCGCCGATGCAAATCACGGCTCCGGAGTTTTCGTTGAAGCACCACATGATCCAGCAAGTGCAAACTAACCCATTCCGTGGATTGCCTGATGATGATGCCAACAAACACATCGACAAATTCATTACTATCACTCAAAGCATGAAGTTGCCCGGTGCCACAATGGATGTTATTCGCCTACAGCTCTTTCCACATACTTTATCCCACCACGCCGAGAAATGGTTTGATCGTCTCCCGAAGAATTCAATTCATACTTGGGATGACATGACTCAACGCTTTTTGTCGCGCTACTTTCCACCATCCATGGTCACGAGCCTTCGCAATCAAATCAGCGGTTTCATGCAAGAACCCGATGAATCTCTCTTTGATGCTTGGGAAAGATATAATGTTTTGATCGATCGTTGTCCAAACCACAACATGCTCCCTGTGACCTTAATTGATACTTTCTACAACGGTTTGACTTTTCGTGATCGTGATACGATTAATGCAGCCGCCGGTGGCACATTTATGAAAAGGAGACCCGAGGAGTGTAGAGAGCTTATTGAGAACATGACTACTCATCACAAAAATTGGGATTCCTCCGCTTCTTCAAGGAACAACCCGAGAGTCAATGTTTCTTCTACTTCAGCAAACCCCGACATGACCGAATTCACCCGCATGATGACCGAAATGAACAAAAATATCTTGGTTCTCGCTACAAACCAACAACAAGTTAAAGCGGTGGCTAATCCTTGTGAGACATGCGGCAGTCCTCACTCATACACTGATTATCCTTCTACTCAAGGCAATCTAGAAAATGTGTATGCAGCTTACGGTAATTATTCACCGGAAAATTACCAAGCCCGACCTCAAGGGGATCGAAATTTGCTGAGTTACCGGTCAAACAACTACCTTTCACCCGGTTTTCTCCTCAAAACCAAAACCCCAACAACAATTACAATAGAAGCAACCAAATCCCACCTCGAGCTTCTAATCCTTATCACCCACCCGCTCAACAAGCCCCACCCATCAATCAAGATGTCGAAGCTTTGATGAGAACTCAAGGAGAGCAAATCAAGAATCTACAGATCCAAATCATCAATTTGAAAGGGGATATTACCAAGCAAGGGAATGACATAAGATCCGAGCTTCGAGATAATATTCAATCCTCCTTCAGCAATCAAACGAATGATTTGAAGAATATGCTGGCTAGTTTCTTGCCCACCACTCAACCCTCTACATCGAGTTCTCTACCTTCAAACACCGTCACCAATCCGCGAGCGAATGTGAGTGCTATTACTACCCGTAGTGGAGTCACCGTAGTAGGACCATCTATCCCACCCCCATCATCTAAACCTCCTCCACCACCATTTATCCCTACTACTCCCACACCTAGTATTAGTACACCATTACCGTCTCCGCCTCGTCGTGATGAAGTACCCACCAAGAATCCTCCACCAACCCCACCTTCAACATCTCCACCTTTACCTGCTATACCTACACCTTCCACCTATAAACCCAACATCCCATATCCTTCTCGCTAGGACAAGCCCAACTTGCTCACTAAGGATGACATTCAAGTGTCGAATTATTTGAAGATTATCTCTCAAATGAATTTCAACATTAGCCTTGTTGAAGCACTTGTCCACATGCCGAAATTTGTCAAAGCATTCAAGGAATTTCTTAACAAGAAGGAGAAGCTGATTGAGCTCGCCAACACACGCTTAAATGAAAACTGTTCTACAGTTATTCTTAAAGAACTTCCGGAAAAACTTGGAGATCCTGGTCGTTTTGTGTTGCCTTGCATTTATAACAAAATCGAAGAATTTACTGCCCTAGCTGATCTCGGGGCCAGTATAAATCTGATGCCTTTAAGTGTTTGGACAACACTATCATTACCCGACCTTACTCCAACAAAGATGACTCTTGAGCTTGCAAATCGCACTCTCGCTTACCCCGTTGGTATTGCCGAAGATGTGTTCATTAAAGTTGGCACCTTCCCTTTTCCGGTCGACTTTGTTGTTGTTGATTATTAAATGGACCCTCGTATTCCTGTAATACTTGGTCGGCCATTCTTGAGAACCGGACGAGCTTTAGTTGATGTTGCCGAAGGTGAATTAATTTAAGGGTCGGGAATGAACAACAAGTGTTCAAAATAGGGAAGCTTACAAGCAAATCTTATGGACGAGAATCAGCGAATATGATTAATGTGCTCGATGATTTTGTCATCTACAACAATCCTATATTCGAGTCTTGCAATGATAATCCACTTTTTCAAGATGATGTGGATGATTCTCTCTCCAATTTGGAACCTTCACCCATATATGATTCTCCACCGATCTTTGATGCTTATGATGATGATTCTAGCTCAGATTCGGATGATTATGATGCTTTTACGTCCGAGTATCCCGGCATGCCCACGTATGATGATTTTGATGAGGCCGATACTCTTTCGAGTGATTCTTCACATAATGAAGATCCTCCGCCATCACTTAATCCTATTTTGGATGATTACTTATTTGAGGAAGATTTCTCTACATTTCTCAATACTTACTTCCCTCATGAGAGTGATGCTCCTCCTTTAGACTTTGATGATTATGGTCTTGATCCTACTTTGGTATTGAAGAAAATTCTTTCAAAGGAGAAGCAACCGGACGACACCAACATCTACAGCACGTATGATTTAACACCTCTTTGTCCCCATTCTGAGGACGAGGTTGTGCATTTTCTTCGTGGATCATCTTCAAATTCTGCTGAGCCTGAGTGTTATTTTCCCCTAAAGGAAAAGGTGTTCGACCCCGGTATCGATATTCTTCAGCCATCTCAGTATCCGTCTGATGAAATAAAAGGAAAAATCTTTGGAACTTATGGAAATTTGCTTGCACCTCTTCACCCTTGCTACCACCGTGCTCCGTCTTTGCTTAAGGGAACCTTGCCTACTTTTCTTTGGCTTGCCTTGTTTGCCTTAAGCTTGTGCTACTTGATGGACGAAAACTATGTATTTGATCCCGGTGTATGTGTTTCATGCTTCTTCCTATGATAATCAAGGTCGAGTCAGGCTCACGACTCGGTGAACAAAAATCAAGCGCTTCTTGGGAGGCAACCCATGTTTCTATCTTTTAGCTATCTTTATCCTAAGTGTAGGGGAGACCCGTTGGTGTTTGCTATTTCCTCTCTTCTCATATTCAGGGATTCGAGCGCTCAAGGATCCACTCTTGATGATTTTTGACGACCCGTGATTCCGTTGTTCCCGTCTTCCCGGTTCTATCCTAACTCTTTTCGATTCACTATTTTATATTTTCCAATATTAAAATAGGAATCTCTTTAGTTGTCCTTTACTTAGCGAGATTTAAACAACGTGCACAATGTCCTAAATGTAGGGGAGTTTACTCCCACATGCTTAAACATTGAGGACAATGTTTATATTAACTGTAGGGGGACTTCTATCGAAGTTAAGTGGCCTTTTCCTTGTATTTGTCCTCATTTTAACCGGAAAATCAATTTTTCGACATCTTTCAAAATTTTTGATCTATTTTGGCCCATTAGTTTTTCCCTTTATATAGTTATTTTCTTTCTTTATTAGAATAAATTTTAATTAAGTGGTTTTAATTTTCAAACGTTGTGAATCTTTTGACTCAACCCGAGTTTACTTATCTAAGTTTACTCTAGCTAGTATCCTTAACGTGTTTAAGTCAAGTTTTGCTAGGCTTTTATACAGGGAGCTATAAAACGCGAAAGTCTTAACTCTCACGGGTTAAGAACAAGAACTTTTCGCAAGTTCCTATAACTGATCCTAGAGAGTCGTTTATCAAGGGAACTTTAAAATGCGATTTCTAAACTTGAAAAAGTCTAAGAGTTTGCAAGATCCTATAGATGACTCGAAAACCCAAAACTTTGATTTAATAGGCTAAGCATCCACGAGTCTCATTCCTTGAGATTTTAAACTGTGGAGAACAAGAGATGATAGAGTCAATTATAAGTTTGGTATTCTTTCGTGAATTTATGTGAGTTAATTATAAGCCTATTCTCCCATCGCTTGTTAATAAATTTATCTGCAATAAATAAGGTTGTACGATTTGAAAAGTTACTTAGCTTCTAGCCCAAGATCGTTTAAAAGTTGCTCGGTATGGATTAGAGTTCATAGCCAAGGCATAACTTATTGAAGCGGGATGCGAAGATTGGCGAGTCCGAAAAGGCCCTAACAAGGCATGAGGGCTACATTTTTGTTGCTAAAGATCCCAAGTGATGTGAAGAATCATTTATAAAAGATCAATATGAAGGATCGAGACACACGACGAAAAGCAAGTACTCCCCAAAAGATAATGGAGAAGTCTATCCAAAAAGGCCCTGACAAGGTATGAGGATAAATAGATCCAGGTACAAAAAGGAGGCGGATCGTTGTATATCAAAGTCCAAAATAAAGATTGGAGAAAAATGAAGAAGTCGTGGTCCAAATATGAAGAATCTCTCAAAACTTCAAGTGAAGAAAATCCTATTACGAAGAGAGACCATTATTTCATGAACGTCTCTCAAGATTTGAAGTATGAAGTCGCTGCCAAATATCGGTCCGAGAAAGGTCTCAAATCACGAAGCGGGTTATGCCAAGATATGAACTATAAGAGGTCCCGAGAAGCAGTTTTAAAAGATTTTGTCCTTTAGCTAACTATTGATTAAATCGTCCCACTTTATTTTCAGCCTAATAAACTATCGAAATAAGTCAACAATGAATCCTCGTGATCATTCAAGACAACAATAAGATATAAGAGATACACCTAGGAATAAGGGAGTCTAAGTGAATAATTGGCCCACATGAGTTCGTGTTAGTTTGCTAACTTATAATAACAATGATCTCGTTTTTAAGCTTGGTTTGGAGAAAGTGAAAACTTGAGGATGATGATCATTCACGATATTTCCAAAACCCAAAGGTATGTTTTTTATTTCTTTACTTTGAATGTTTATAATTTTCTATCTCTTTAATAAAGGCCAACGTGGATTGATTATGATGAAAAGTGTAATCGTGCTTTGTAACTAATGCATTGCATGAGGACATTGTAATGGTCAAGTGTAGAGGATTTGATAGGTGTGTAAACACCCATCCTTTTTACCACTTAATTACAATAATAACCGAGCCAAAACGTGTATTTTATGTCGTTTATGTCGGAATTTGCGTGGTTTGTGTTTTTGTTGTGATTTAGGACGAAAAGGTGAAAAATGGAGAAAACACGGGCATTCACGGGCTTTTATCGAAGAAAAAGACGAAAGACGAAGTCAAGAAATCAAGAGTGCAAAAAGAACGGAAGTCCAAGACCAATTCTGAAGATTTATTGAAGAAAAAGTCAAAAGACGGAAGTTTACTAAAAGCCGAAGAACTCAAGTCTAATTTATTGAAGAATTACAAGACGAGTTTGAAGAAATCCCGAGACAAAGTCATTAAAGTCAAAAGATTAAGAAGATTAAGGACTTAATGACGCAATTAAAGAAAGAAGAAAGAGGGGAGGAAGCTTCCTAAGCACCTTCCTAATCTCCTATAAATAGCACCCATTTTCATTTCATTAGTTTTTGTTGGCTAAGTGTGAAAATTAGTCTTCCACCATTTAATTACTTGTCTTTAATTACATGTCATTTAAATACTTGTCTTGCACCTTAAATTCATTTAATTTCAAGTAAGTTTCCTTTTAATTCTTGTCAATCTTTACTTTTATTGTTTATCTCTCATTCTACCTTTCTTTCTATGCTTTAATCTATTTGTTTATATGCTGATTGTGTTGCTTATTTGATTTATGTTCATGTTTTTAT
Organism: Glebionis coronaria; assembly: GCA_025667525.1. Taxonomy (NCBI): domain Eukaryota; kingdom Viridiplantae; phylum Streptophyta; class Magnoliopsida; order Asterales; family Asteraceae; genus Glebionis; species Glebionis coronaria. The sequence goes on along the minus strand of JANFOE010001242.1, from coordinate 71,337 downwards.
GTTTTTGATCTTGTTAGCTTATTGATTTTAAAGCTTATTTGTGTTTATCTTTAAGTTTCTTAAGTTTTTATAAAAGTTATTTTTATATAAATCGTTTTTCGTATATCTTTTTCGTTTAAGAGTTTTTCAAAAGTCTTTAAATTTCAGCTTATTAGCTTTTTCGTATACGTGTTTGCTTAGGTTTTTAGTCTAGTGCTTATTTGATTAATAGCTTATTGTTGGGTCAAAAAGTTGATGTGGCAGAAACTCAAAAACGAAGAAAACATGAAGGTATTTGTCTAGGCGTTGACAAGAGCATTCCAGGCGTTGACATGTACAATTTAGGCGTTGATGGAATCAAGCATTGTCAAGAGCAATCCAAGCATTGTCACATGCAATTCAAGCATTGACAAAACGTAGACAAAGAAGCTTATGGAAGCTTCTATTTAGATAAACATGCAAAAGATATTCTGCATAAGTTTATTTAAATAGAAGATTTACTTGTTTATTCATCATTATCTCTTGTAAACCCTAATCCTTATACTATAAAAGGAACCAAGGGTCTTAGGTTTTAATTATTAATTCATTCATAATGTAAACCTAAAGCGTGTGTCGACTAGACGTGGGATTCAATGTATACACGTCTAGTGATTGTTTGTTATTAATATAATGAGCAATCCTATTGTTTTAATTCATGTTATTGTGCCTAAACACCTTGTTAATGATTGTTGTTCTAATTCTGCTTTGATTGTTTAATCATATGAACAATGATCATTCCTAGTTGCTTCAAAGATCCGGAAACCAAGGTTTCCACAATTGGTATCAGAGCCTCGTGGCTCGTGATGCTAGGACCAACAAGGTGTTCGTGTATGGTGAAAAGAAGAAAAATCCGTCTAGGGTTTTTCTGGACGTTTTTGTGTGCGCAGCAGTATTCAGAAGGCCATAACTTTTTATTGAACCGTTGGATCGCCACGAAATTTTATATGTGTGTTCTACATACATATATCTAGATATCCACCGGAGGGATTGTCGATATCTATCCTAAAGAAAAAGTTATTAAGCGTCGAAGTCAGCACGGGTCATATGCTGTTTTCTGTGAACAGTAATAGTAAAAACGCGATTTCTCCTTCGTTAACCGTTGGATCGTCGTGAAATTTGATCTGTAGGTTCTTGACACTTATATCTAGGATCTCACTGAAGGGATCTTCGATGTGAGCATTTATGAAGAAGTTATTCTTTATCGAAGTTCACTGCAGTTTATGGATTTTCACATGAAATAATGATTTAGGGTTTATAAAACCCTAGATCAATTAGCCGCTGATGGGAGTTATTTAGACGCTGATACATGTTGGATGAGACGCTGATGACGTCAGCGTTTGGGACAAGACGCTGACAAGGTTTAAAGTTGACGCTGACGTTTGTTATTTAGGCGCTGACAGGCTTAATTTTTGACGCTGACAGAATAAGTCAACGCTGATAGGTTGACAGTGTTGTCCGATATATGGTATTTCAAGCGCTGATAAGTATTGTCTGATATCGGACAATACAACTAATAGAGATATTGGACAGAGAAGGATGTTGGACAACACAAGGATTGCTGCTGTTAGAGAAAATTGGTACGTTTTTAGCACACAAAAAGGAGTAATTACACACGAAGGTACATGGAATCTCCATTATAATTTAGAATATGATGTTGATATTTATGGCTCGGATACTTTTGAAAGGGATTAATGATTTTAAGGCGAGTTAGCAACCATTCATGAAGTTATTTATTGGAGTATGTAATCGGGATAGCCTTGTGAAAGAGTTATTCGTTTCCATACTTTTACATATGAAGATATTGACTTGTCATGAAGAGGTGTTGACTTAAGGGGAAGAATTCTTATGGTAAGTTTGATGATTGAAGAAGATTTTCGCGAGTTTGTGTTCTATCATATCTTAAAGTTGTGCACTCTCAGCCATAGACTTTAAAGGTAACTTGTTCGTGCTTTACATGATTGGTGATGAAGACTTGTCATAACACTTGAAGGAGTTACATTATCGTGCTCAGTGTCTCACAAAGGATGAGAATATTGACAAGGGATTGAGGTCTACTTATAATTTGCCTAGTATAAGTTCTTCATCACGTGGATAAAACAAGACATGGAACACAAGGTTGAGTTATTCTACTTCTACATCAAGAATACTTTATTTATTTTTCTTCAAGATCATTACATAGAGCTACATTTGGAGAATCTTCAAAGATTGCAACATTGTTTACTTCCTTGTTGATGTGACAAAAAGGGGAAGAAATACATGCTAAACTTGAGGGGAAGCAATTTGAAGATCATGTACAACTTACAAGAGATACACATAGAGTTTTGCCACTATCAACTAGGGGAAGATTGTTGGGTCAAAAAGTTGATGTGGCAGAAACTCAAAAACGAAGAAAACATGAAGGTATTTGTCTAGGCGTTGACAAGAGCATTGACAAAACGTAGACAAAGAAGCTTATGGAAGCTTCTATTTAGATAAACATGCAAAAGATATTCTGCATAAGTTTATTTAAATAGAAGATTTACTTGTTTATTCATCATTATCTCTTGTAAACCCTAATCCTTATACTATAAAAGGAACCAAGGGTCTTAGGTTTTAATTATTAATTCATTCACAATGTAAACCTAAAGCGTGTGTCGACTAGACGTGGGATTCAATGTATACACGTCTAGTGATTGTTTGTTATTAATATAATGAGCAATCCTATCGTTTTAAATCATGTTATTGTGCCTAAACACCTTGTTAATGATTGTTGTTCTAATTCCGCTTTGATTGTTTAATCATATGAACAATGATCATTCCTAGTTGCTTCAAAGATCTGGAAACCAAGGTTTCCACACTTATTTGTTGTGCTTATTTTACCTTATTTCTACTGTATTTCGACCACCCTGGTCGGAAAAGTGTTTCACATTCCGACCATAGCTCCATTTGCTTGGTCGGAAAAGGGTTTAGCATTCCGACGGGGATTCCGATTTATCCATCGGAATAAGGTTTCTACATTCTGATTGGGGATTCCAATCTGCATTCCGACAGGTGAGTATTTTGGACATTCCGATGGACTAAGTTTCCCATATTCTGACGAGATCCCTTTGGTTGCATTCCGATAAGACTTCCGATTGGAGTACTTCAGGCTCATTCCGATCAACCCAAGGTTTGTCATTCCGACGAGGATACATTCCGACCATCATTTCGATTAGGGGTGTTTGTGTTGATATTCCGACAGGTGAGCTAATATTCCGATCACATTCCGATTGGACATTTCGATTAGGGATTCCGACGGTAGGCTTGTTTTTTTGTCTTGTTTAATTTTTAAGTTTACATTTTAATACCTTGTCAAATTTTAATTTTCGTCACGCTTTAATTTCAAGTCATTTAATTAATTACTTTTTAAAGTTTTAATTTTTGCTCAATTTACATTTTTTAACTAGTGTAGATTTAATTCACCGTCATTTACTTTTAAGTCTTGCACTTTTTAAATATACTACAACGACACAATTTTTGTTTCCACCAAAAGACGATTGAGTCGCATAGTTAACCAGGATCAATTCGAAGAGACCAGAACAACGAACTTAGATTTTTATACTTGGTGTAAAAAGCCTTGTATCATAAATCTCTCAATAATTAAAGGTCAAATAGTCAAAGCAGTGGGAACTCCTTTCCCCTGTTGTTAGCCACTGCTAGTGTTATTTTGCAAATAGCTTATCAATAAGTTGTTCTAGCTTATTTAAACGTGCAACAACTTCAATTTGGTAATTGGTCTTCCTCATTTGACCCAATTGTTCATTCTGGAACATTTGGGTGGTTGACTTTAAGGTTTGACTAGAAAACCAACTTGTTTGACTTTTACATAAGTGCTTATTGATTCATTCAGCTTATTTGGCTTTGCTTATTGGGTTTTTCTTGAATGATTTGGCTTATTTAAGTCATTTAGAGTCTTTTGCAAGTTAAATCAAGTTCTAAGATGGTCTAAAACTCTAAGTCGGCTATTTTGCCGTTTAGTGGATTTGTACTTGGCTTATTTCTGGCTTATTGGTTGTGCTTTTTCAAAATTTCTTTTCACAGACCTCTTAGGCATCTTAAAAGAAGGTTGTGTGTCATATTAGAGCCTATGGCATTGGCTTATAGCTTAATGGGCCAAAAAGCCCATTAAGAATAAGCTGTTGTACATTTAAGTTGTGATAAGCTCACATTCAGCTTTTGGGCCTTCAGAGTTTTATGTTCAGAATTAAATTTTAAGCTAGATTGGTGATTTTCAGCTTATTTGGTTGAGTTAGATTTTATTGGGCCAAAAAGCCGAATAAGTTGGACAATTTTTGTTTTTAGCCCATTTGGGGGCCCATTAGGGGTATTTTGGTAATTTCACTTTCATTTTCTGTTTATTTAGGTTAAAATAAACTAGTTTACAAGTTTTTAGAATTTTTTATAATTTATGGATTTTTTTTTGGTAATCGTGATTTCCGACTCATTGGCCGACTAATCCACGGGGTTTGAGCCCACCATCACACAGACTCAAACCAGGTAAATCCCTCCCTTTTCAGGAGTTAATATTATTTTAATATTATTTTATTATTAAAATTATTTTTTAATATTTTTGCAACTTTTACATTTTTCTTAGGTCAAATACATTAAGTTAAGAATTTTAAAACTCTTAGATTAATTTTCTCGTCATATTATTAATTTTTAGAATTATTTTAATATTTTAATAGTTTTTAATCATTTAAAAATAGATTTCATTAGTTTTAATTTTCATAAAAATAGTTTTTAGTCTTATTAAGTCATTTTAGAGGTTTACAAAGTGAAAAATCTTCATTTGGGCTTTTTATTAATTAATTGGATTTTTAGGGCTTTAATTAGCATTTTAAAATTAATATTTAATTAATTAAAAGGTTTGAAAATGTTTTGATCATTTGTAAACTCTTATTTATTTTTAGCTAATTTTGATAATTTTTTGGGAATTTTTAGAATTAACTTTTATTTTGTCACTTTTTACAGTTTTTTAGCTTTGTCGTCGTAGTATAGTTTTAACGTATCTGTCATTCTCTCTTCTCATCTTTTCTTTCTTCATATTAAGCCAAAATCATTACGAATTATTCACACACATATACCTCCTTGGGAAACGAACTTTGAACTTCATTGGGTCATTAGTGTTTGATTTTCCTAAATCGACACTTAATACTTACCGCTTTTACGCCTTTTTCCTAAAGGGTGTAAATTACCACAATCATTTTGGCGCTGCTGCCGGAGAGGTGTGTTGTGATTACTTTGTTCATTTTGTTTTTAATATCTAACCATAAATAGTATTTGTATCAGTAGAACTCTACTAATACGTATTATCGGTTTTTTTCGTTTTTCTTGTGAAATACTATTACTATATTGTATAAGTATCACAACAAATTCAAAATATCTCCAAAAGTGTGAAAACCCAACCTTAATTGGGATTTGATCTCCTAATTATTGTATTCGAATCTCAAACAAAAAAAAAAGGCAAAAATAGATAAATACTTTTGTGAAGCTCGATTTTGAAAAATACGAACTATAAGGTGGGTATAAGGCGGGTGTTATAAAATACACCCTAAAGAAAAAGGCTCTTAAGTGCTTCGCGCCGCCTCGTTTCTCCGCTTGCTTTTGAGTATTTGAGATTGAAGGCTAATCGAGGATTTTGCCGCCCAAAGTATTATTACATATCATATATATTTGCTTGGTTTCTTTGTGATTAAACCCTCTTGAACAATTTGGTTTTCACCAAAGTTCTAAAGTCAATCAAAGGCGTTCACTCGATGTGATTGCTTTCATTCTTTTGAGGCTTCTTTCATCAAGAGTTTGATTCGAGGAGAGATTTGATAGATTGTTGTCTACGAATACACACAAAATCCAAAAAAAAATTAAAAACAATCAAAAACACAAAAAAATTGAAAATTCACAAAACACCCAAAAGAATCTTCTTTGCTCCCCTCTACATTCTACGTCACGTTTATGCAAACTCGTAATCAAGCATAACGAGCTCGCAAACGTCGTCAAAACCAAGGCAATTTGATTGAAGAAGAAACTCCAATTGTCGAACCTATTGTAGAACCAATAGTCACTATGGCTAATCATACTATGATGGAGTTGCTTCAAGCACCCACCAAGGGTTTTGGTGAAGCTATTGTGATTCCCGCCATCCTTGCGGAGAAGTTCGAGATTAAGACGGGTTTAATGTCAATGTTACAAGCAAACAAGTTTCGAGGTCATGAGAAAGACAACCCGCATTAACACATAAGGAATTTCAATCGTCTCACCGCAACAAGCAAGTTTAAGGATGTTCCACATGACGCCATTAAGATAATGTTGTTTCCACACTCGTTGGATGGACTCGCAAAAATTTGGCTCGAGAAAGAACCGCCAAATTCGATTTTGACATGGGGTGATCTCGTATCTAAGTTTGTGAACCAATTTTTTCCACCATCTAAAACAACACATTTGAAAAATGAGATTTTAAGGTTTACACAACGTAATAATGAAAGTTTTTCAATGGCATGGGAACGATTTAAAGAAATGTTACATGAATGTCCACACCATGATTTTTCGGAATTGCATCAAATAGATACTTTTTATAATGGGCTAAACGATCATGAACGAGATTATTTGAATGCCACCGCGGGTGGTAATTTTTGTGCAAAACGACCGATGAGGCTTTAAAGATTATCGAGAATAGATCTAAGGTTTATTACCCTCGTAACACACCGAGATTTGCCAATATGGGTTCATCGTCATCGTCTCGTAACATGAATGCCTTACATGATGAAGCAAATGAGGAGAATCGGTTTTTCGATAGATTTTCGACGCTTATGACACATTGGAAAGCACAAGATGCTTTGAATTCCGCATCGGTTAAAGCGGTTGAAAAGAGTTGTTTATCTTGTGGTGGAGCTCATGATCTTTCCGAGTGCATTACCGCCGGTGGTAACACTTCAAGTGCTTACGTAGCAACAAGAACTTACAACCAAAACGACCAAGGTTCCCGCCCAAATCAAGCTCCCCAAAATCAAAATGCTAACAACTATCAAAACAACAATCAAAATGGTGGTTATCAAGGCAATTCACGTAACTACAACAAAGGGAATTACCAAAGTGGGAATGGGCAAGTTCAAAATCAAAACCAAAACCGTGATTTTCAAAACACTACACAAGGTTTTCAAAATGCTCACACTAAAAATCTAAATGGAAACTTTTTGGATTATGCAAAAGCAAACGATGCTAAGTTTGATAACATGCAACGTTAGATGATTAGCTTAAGATCCGAGTTGAACAACGAGCTTAAAAACGAACTTGCTAATGAATTAAAAACTCATGCTAATAAAATGGAAGGAAACATTCAACGTCTTCAACAAAATCAACAAAAGATGGAACAAAGTCAACATGAGATTAACCAAGAGTTGTTAAAAGCGGATATGAGGCAATCAAAATTTGAAGATCGAATGGCTAAAATGTTTGAAGCAATCATGTGTAAACCCTCTTCCTCGGGTGGTCTTCCTAGTGATAACATTGCAAACCCGAAGGGAGAAATGAAGGTTATTACTACTCGTAGTGGTAAAACTTTCAAGGAACCAATCTCTCGTCCTAGTACTTCTACAGAGAAGGAAATCGAGAAAGAGCCCGAGGTGATGGTCGAAAAGGAGCATATGACAAGCCCACGAAGTACCGCTCATACCACACCTACGGTTGAACCAATACCAATTATGGAACCCTAGATTCCAAGGCCGTTGCCTATGCCCCAACCCACACCACCCTTACCTTACCCATCAAGACGAAACAAAGAGAAAATGCAAGAACGTAACAAACAAAAAATCGAGCTTTTTATAAAAATGTTTCAACAAGTGCAATTTAATGTAAGTTTAGCCGACGCATTGTTATACATGCCTCGTTTCGCTTCCACTTTTAAAAGTATGATGAACGATAAGGAGAAGCTTTCAAAGCTATCTAATTGTTCTTCAGTATATCTTAATCGAATACCGGAAAAAGTAGGTGACCCCGGGAAGTTTCTCATTCCTTTTGATATACAAGATATGAAAGAATGACTCGCCTTGGCCGATCTTGGTGCGAGCATTAATTTGATGCCATTTTCCATTTGGAAATCGCTTTCGCTTCCGGCTCTTATTCCTTCGAACATGTCTATCGAGATGGCCGATCATTCTACGATTTTAGCATGTGGAGTAGTCGAGGATGTTTTCGTGAAAGTGGGGAAGTTCTACTATTTCGTTGATTTTATTGTAGTTGACATCCCCGCGTATCCTCAAGTTCCTCTAATTTTAGGTCGTCCATTTTTAGACACCTCGAGATCGCTTATCGACGTTCATGCAAGAACTATTACTTTGAGATTCAACGAAGAGGAACTTGTTATAAACGCTACTCAAAACTCGACACCTTCTCATGTTTATGCAATCGCTACTATCAATCACATTGACTTAGTCGATGTGGTTTGCGATAAGCTTTCACAAGAAGTGTTAGGTTTTTCTGATAGTTCGTCAAGTGGCAATCCCACTATTTTGGATCTGATTCTTGCTAATTCTACACCAAATCTCACTCCATTCCAAGGAGTCAATTTTACTTCAAATGAAATCGACAATGAAGATGAGGTGATTATTGGTAATAATACTCTTATTCCACCATTTCTTCCGCCGATGGAAGTTATGAGTGTTGAACAAAAATCTTTAATCGAGGAACCACCAATCCTTGAATTAAAAGATCTTCCATCTCACCTTGAATACGCATTCTTGGAAGGCGATGACAAGTTACCGGTTATTATTGCAAAAGATCTTGCTAATGATGAAAAAACCGCACTTTTGAAAGTTCTTAAAGCTCATAAAGGGGCTATTGCGTGGAAAATTTCAGACATTAAGGGTATTGACCCAAAATTTTGTACTCGCAAGATTTTAATGGAGGAGTACTACAAACCCGCAATTCAAAGTCAAAGAAGGGTAAACCCTAAAATTCACGATGTCATCAAAAAGGAAGTCTTAAAATTTCTTGACGCAGGAATGATTTATCCTATCTCCGATAGCCCATGGGTGAGCCCAATCCATTGTGTCCCTAAGAAGGGGGGAATGACCGTTGTGCCTAATGAAAACAACCAGTTAATTCCCACTCGTGTTGTGACCGGTTGGAGGGTGTGTATTGACTACCGAAAGTTAAATGACGCCACTCGTAAAGACCACTTTCCCTTGCCCTTCATGGATCAAATGTTGGAGTGTCTTGCGGGAAATGAATTCTATTGCTTTTTAGATGGTTTTTCCGGTTACTTTCAAATCCCTATCGACCCTCGTGATCAAGAGAAAACTATGTTTACGTGTCCTTATAGAACGTTTGCTTATCGTAGGATGCCTTTAGGACTTTGCAATGCACCGTGTACTTTTCAGTGGTGTATGATGGCTGTTTTTCATGATATGATCGAGAAGTCGATGGAAGTATTCATGGATGACTTTTTGGTGTTTGGTGATTCGTTCACGTCGTGTTTATCTAATCTCGAGAAAATGTTAAAACGTTGTAAAGAAACCAACCTTGTGCTTAATTGGGAAAAATGTCATATTATGTGTAAACAAGGAATCTTCTTAGGGAAAATGGTCTCGAAAGCGGGGATTGAGGTCGACAAAGCTAAGATAGACGTCATCGCCAAGTAACCTCATCCTAAAACCGTTAAGGGAGTTAGGAGTTTCCTAGGCCACACGGGCTTTTATCGTCGTTTCATCAAAGACTTTTCGAATATCTCTCGACCTATGACACACCTTCTCGAGAAGGATGCTCCTTTTAGCTTCAATGAGGAGTGTGTTAGAGCTTTCGAAACTCTTAAAAAGAAACTTACCAAAGCTCCCATTCTTGTTGCTCCTAATTAGGAATTACCCTTTGAAATCATGTGCGATGCAAGTGATTATGCAATAGGGGCCGTCTTAGGGCAACATTATGAAAAACACTTCCGTCCTATCCATTATGCTTGCAAGACGATTACTGATGCTCAACTTAAGTACACCACAACGGAAAAGGAATTCCTTTCCGTGGTTTATGATTTTGAGAAATTCCGACTTTATCTTGTCTTGACTAAAAGCATAGTGTATACGGACCATTCGGCTATCAAGTACCTCTTAGCTAAGCAAGAGGCTAAGCCGAGATTGCTTCGTTGGATGCTCCTCCTCCAAGAATTTGATGTCACCGTGCTTAACAAAAAAGGAGCCGAGAATCTAGCGGCCGATCATCTCTCTCGTCTAGAAGATCCTCACAAAGATGTTTTCAAGAACAAGGAAATTACCGAAACATTTCCTCTCGAGACTCTCGGAGTAGTGAATTCTAAAGACAACACCCCATGGTTTGCCGACCTTGCAAATTACCATGCGGGGAACTTCATAATCAAGCGTATGACGACACAACAAAAGAGAAAATTCTTTTGTGACGTCAAGTTCTATTTTTAGGACGACCCTTATCTCTTTCGGGTTTGTGCGGATCAACTCGTTCGACGTTGTGTATTTGGTACCGAAGCTTCTAACATCCTTATAGCTTGTCACGAGGGACCCACGGGTGTTCACCACGGTGCTAACCTCACGTCTAAGAAAGTGTTCGATGTCGGCTTCTTTTTGCCTACGATCTATCGTGATGCACATGCACTTGTGAAGTCGTGTGATTATTGCCAACGCCAAGGAAAATCGTCGCAAAAGGTTAAAATGCCGCAAAACATAATTCAAGTGTGTGAGATTTTCGATATTTGGGGCATTGACTTTATGGGGCCGTTCCCATCGTATCATGGAAACAAGTATATCCTCGTCGCTGTCGACTACCTATCAAAGTGGGTGGAAGCTAAGGCTTTGCCTACGAATGATGCTCGTGTGGTAGTGAAGTTTTTGAAGCAACTATTCTCTCGGTTTGGAACCCCTCGTGCTATTATAAGCGATCGTGGAACCCATTTTTGTAATGACCAATTCGAAAAGGTTCTAAAGAAATATGGAGTTACTCATTGTCTTTCTACGGCTTATCACACGCAAACGAGTGGGCAAGTCGAGGTTTCAAACCGAGCTTTAAGGAGGATTTTGGAAAAGTCGATTGGAGAAAACCGTGCTTCATGGTCCGACAAACTCGATGATGCTTTATGGGCCTTTCGGACCGCTTATAAGACACCTATCGGTTGTACTCCTTATAAGTTGGTTTATGGAAAGAATTGTCATTTGCCCATTGAATTGGAGCATAAGGCATATTGGGCCCTTAAGCATGCAAACTATGACTTGAAGACCTAGGGAGATCACCAGAAAATACAACTAAATGAATTGGATGAATTAAGAGATAGTGCTTATGAAAATTCATTAATTTTTAAAGTAAAGACTAAAAAGTTTCATGATTCAAAGATTAAAAACCGGGTTTTTAACGTTGGTGATCAAGTGTTACTTTTTAACTCTCATTTGAAGATATTTTCCAGGAAATTGAAATCTCGTTGGTCGGGTCCATTCACCATAACACAAGTGTTTCCTTATGGGACCATCGAGCTAACTCAAAATGATGGTCCTAACTTCAAGGTGAATGGACATAGGTTTAAGCACTACTTCAGTGGGAAAGTCCCTTCGTTGGACGACCTCGACCAAGTCACCTTCCCCAATGATAATTAGCATTGATGGGATCGAGTCGTGCTCATGACTCGGTAATAAAAAACGAGGTGCCTCGTGGGGGAGATCCCATTCTTATCCATTGTACATATTATCGTTTTCTAATGTAGTTAATGAGGGGGATTCGTGCCCTTCCAACTCGTTGTCTCGTTGTTGTTTGTGAATGTGTTATCTAGATCATCATCATCTCCAAGATTGAAGACTCTCGTGTTTGTTTACGTGAGCCTCGATCGTTTGCTTGAAGAGTTTTTCACGAATCCATGACATATCCTTTATTGTTCTAACAATTATCTTTTAGCATAATTCAAAGAAGGCTTTAGATATATTGTTGATCACCCTTGCCATGCTAGATCCTAAGCATTCGACTCTTCGTCTCTAGTATGGGGGTGCTCCAACTTTAGACTCGAAACATTGAGGACAATGTTTAACTTTAGTATGAGGGGGTGAATAGATACTTGCTTTCCTACGTCCTCACGTTTTCCAACTTTCAACGTTTTGTTTTGTTGCTAATAAGGCTAAAAATGGCAAAATTTTAAAAATTTTCGTAGTTTACATAAGTGTTTTTAAGACGCGAATGTATATTTTCCGATGGGTAGAATAAGAGTTAATTTTTTACTTCATGGGCATTTGGATCCCTTTGCATTCCTTAACCAGCTTGAATCAAGTTTTGCTAGACTTTTATATAGGGAACCTTAAAACGCGAAAGTCTTAGCTCATTTGAGTTAAGAACAAGAACTTTTCGCAAGTTCCTATAAATGATCCTAGAAAGTAACTTATCAAGGGAACATTAAAATGCATTCTCTAAACTTCAAAAAGTCTAAGAAAGTGCAAGATCCTATAGGTGGCTTGAAAACCCAAAACTTCGATTTGATATAGTCTTATGAAAGCTAATCCAAATTTGGCTTAATTTTGACTTGCATGGCTAAGTATTCACGAGTCTCTTTAGTTAGAGGTCTTTAAATAGTGAAGAACGAGAAGTGATAGAGTTAGACAAGTGATCATGCTAAACGTAGAACATGAAAATGTTCTTTCAAAAACTCATATGTTTTTAATTGTGGCTTTTTCTCCCATAAGATCAATGCATTAGGAATAAAATAATTGCAATAAGTAAGGTCGTACGATTTGAAAGGTTACTTAGCTTCTAGCCCAAGATCGTTTAAAAGTTGCTCGGGGTTTAATAGAGTTCATAGCCAAGGCATAACTTATTGAAGCGGGATGCGAAGATTGGTGAAGATCCAAAAAGGCCCTAACAAGGCGCGAGGTATTCTATTTTGTTGCTAAAGATCCAAGATGATGTGAAATATCATTATTTCCAAATCAATTGAAGGATCAAGACACACGACGAAAAGCAATTACTTCCCTAAAGATCATGGAGAAAGTCTATCCAAAAAGACCCTTACAAGGTATGAGGATAAATATATCCAAGTCCTAAAAGGAGGCGGATCGTTGTATATCAAAATCCAAAATAAATATTAATGAAAAATGATGAAGTCGTGGTCCAAGTATGAAGAATCTCTCAAAAACGTCAAGTGAAGAAATTCCAAAATATGAAGACAAGACCATAATTTCAAGAACGTCTTCCGAAGATTTGGAGAATGAAGTACATGCCAAATATCAGTCCGAGAAAGGTCTCAAATCGTGAAACGGGTTATGCCAAGATATGAACTTAAGGAGATGCACGAGAAGCCGTTTTAAAAGATTTTGTCCTTTAGCTAACTATCGATTAAATCGTGCTACTTTATTTTTTGACTAATAAATACTCAAATAAGTCAATATGAATCACTTGTGATCAATGACAAATAGTATGGAATGTATGACAAGGATTGCGTGGAGAAAATGTATTACACAATTTGGACGTATGAGTAGTGTTAGCATTGTGACTTGTACCAACAATGATCTCGTTTTTGCACTTAGCATGGAATGTATGACAATCAAGGATGACGGACTTTACTCTATGAGACATTCACTTGTTTCAATTCATTGACCCTAAACGTCACTTTCGTGATGAAAATGATACATTATGTCTTTACACATCTACATAAGTATTGTAGCAAGTTTTACTATTCAATAAAGGTTAATAAAATTGAATTTTGGAGATGCTTAGATACTTTATTCTAGCATTGCGTGAGGGCACGACAATGGTTTAGTATGAGGAAGAGTGTTATACATATGAAAAATGATTAATGCAAAAAATATGAATGCATATTTTTGGTGGCCAAAGTAGATCAAAAATTTGAAAAATGTTTGAAAAAATTAAGTTTCCAATTATCATGAAGTCAAGGCAATGTTCTAGGTAAGGTTACTTCGATAGAAGACCCCCTACACTTAAGATAAACATTGTCCTCAATGTTTAAGAGTATTGGATTAAACTCCCCTGCTTATGACATTGATTACTTTGCTTAACTCAAGCTAAGGAAAGGTCTACTAAAGTGAATTCATTTTAGACATTATTAAGAGTCAATTTTGAATCACAAAAGTATCAAAGTGAACCCGATACGATGGCCTCCTCCATAAGCTCCAATGCATGAAATGAGAGAGAGCAACCCTACAAACACCAAGAAGATAAAAGATAGGTACCCCATACACTTCATCTCGACTATATACCCTTTTATTCCTATCCTACTACAGTCTAGTCTAAATGATCTAATCCTAGTTATTCAAGCTTGATTTAAGGAGTCTCTAGCTCGACTCATCCCACACTTAAAGTGCCTATGGAAAACCTATCATGGAGAGTAAAATATTTACCCTTATAGGAAAAACTCTCCATGATAAGGTAGAACAAGTTTTCAAGTATACAAAACCCCATAAATTGCCACCCAGATCAAATACATAATTGCCGTCCCAAGAGTAGCACAATCCAAAACTGGACATCTCAATCAATGGTGAGGTAAGTGTGGTTGCCTTGTCAATTATACTTTCCCATAAGTTTCCCATAAGATGATGAGGTGAATCTCTACAACTTCTCATAAGGTTTACTTTTATTACATCAGGTGGATACTGAGTTGGCTCAACATTCTCTATACCAGGATCAAAAATCTTTTCCTTTATGGGAAAAAAACAAGTGGTGGTAGCCATAGAAGATTCCCCCTTATACTTCATCTTTTGAGAGAAAGGTTGTGGAGTATTAACTGTCAACACACTCTTAAGAGAAACCACAATGTCTTTCTTGTTCTTAGAGAATTCCTCATCAAAAATATCCTCATAAGGTGAAATAAAGAATCTCTCCAATGCAACATCCAAATGATATAAATAACTATCATCTTGAAACTTCTCAAAATTTGGTTCATCGATTGAAGGCTCAATAAAAGGATTTAAATTAGGTTGTAAGAAATGTAGTGAAAGAGTGATAGAAGGAACAGGTGAAGCATTTTGGTTATGAGGTGTTTCACAAGGTGTGTAAGAAAGAGTAATATGTGAAAGGTCATGAAAAGGTTGAGTGGGGATGGAACTTCCTTAAAGCAATCTCTCTATTTCAAGAATGTCTTCCTCCCAATTAGAAGGTGATATATCAACCACAAGATCATCTCTCTTAAGATAAGCTTCAATCTCTTCATTTATCAACGCATTTTCACTAAGCAATCTCTGTATCTCAAGAACCTCCTCTTTCCCATTTGAAATAGAAGAATAAGCTCCATAATCCACTTTTCCTAAACTTGCCTCAAATTCATCTATAAGGGAATCACTCACTTCAAATGGAGGAAATGAAGAAGTGATGGAGGCTATAGTCTCAATATGGGGAAAATCATATTCACCACTTTTACAAACTTAATTGAAAATATTCATCACATACTTCATCAAGAATATCAACTTTATTTACTTCTTTATCAAGAACATCAACATGATTCACCGTCTCGGGTTCATTAGATTTCTTAGATAACTTCCCCATATTAAACACAACCTTTTGATCTTACACCCTCATAATGAGTTCCCCCTCCGCAACATCAATAAGAGTACGACCGATTCTCAAGAAAGGCCTTCCTACAATAAGGGGAACTCGAGGATCTACATCATAATCTACAACCACAAAGTCCACGGGGAATGTGAACTTATCAACCCCTACAAAGACATCTTCCGCTATCCGCACCGGATAAGCAATTGAACGATTTGCAAATTCAAGTGTCATTTTAGTAGGTGTAAGTGCATGAAGCAAGAGTCGTTTCCATACCGATAAAGGCATCAAATTTATGCTAGCACCAAGTTCCACAAGATCCATAAAAATCTCTACCCCCGGGAAATTACATGGAATTAAGAACCGGCCCGTATCATCAAGTTTAGTAGGCAACTTCTTTAAAAACACCGCGGAACAATTCTCGTTCAATGAAGCATTAGGCACATCAACCAATTTCTCTTTGTTTGAAAGAAGGTCCTTAAACATCTTGGCAAATTTAGGCATATGAGCTAAAGCCTCCGTAAAAGATATGTTGATATTCAACTGCTTAAACATCCTCAAGAAGTTGGACACTTGTATATCTTTGTCCTTAACTTTCTCTTTCCTCAACCTAGAAGGATATGGTATATTTAGTTTGGTTAAAGGTTGAGTCGAGGGTGTTGAAGGACTCTCTTCTTGGGTTTCTTTAATGATAGGTGGAGAAGGTGTAGGATTTGTAGGTGTAGAATTGGAAGGTGTAGGTTTGTCACAAGGAGGAACCGGGGTAGGAGTCACCAAAGGATGTGTAGGAGGAATGGAAGGTTCCATGGTTGTTTTCTCACTTCTTCTAGTGATTGCATGAACATTTACCCTTGGATTGGTTTGAGTGTTGGAGGGTAAAGCACCTTGTGGTCTTTGGTTTAAGAGTAACATAAATTTCTTGTTTCTCTCCTCTTGCATGTCCCTCAATTGATCTTGAGTTCTTCTTTCACTCTCACGGATACTTATTTTGGTTTCTTGAATCATCTTATGCAGTAGCACAATGGTTTCATTTTTCCCATTCCCATGATTATATCCTTGGTTGTGGAAAGGTGGAGGTGGTTAGTGAAACCCTTGGTTATTTCCATAAAAGTTGTTTCCTTGATTTTAAAAGTTATTAGGCCCTCTATTGTTGTTATTCCCTTGATAATTTCCTCTTGGCCCTTGGTTTCTATTGAGCATTTGTGGAGTGTTTGGTTGGTTTTGGGTGGGTTGATGTGGAGGAAAACCCGGTGGAGCAAGGTAATTGTTAGACTTGTATGAAAGGTGATTAGGATTAATGTTGGTTTTAAATTGTTCTCTTCCATCATCATTATAAGCAGAACATTCTCCTTGAAAAGCTTGCACTTTGTCACAATTCATGTATGAATCAGGGCCTCCATATGTCTTACAAGATAGGGTGATAGCATTGACATTGTTGGTAGAAGAATTGTTCAAGGAAACCTTCATAAACTCTTGAAACATCTCTTGATTCTTGTTAAGTTGTTGAAGTATTTCATTGTTTTGCTCAAGTATTTGACTATCAGTTGATTGAGAAGCACTCTCTTGAACAACATGTACCACCTCATCTCTATCCCTATTATTTTGAACCATGGATTTTGTTTCAACGATATCCCATGCATCTTAAGTGGATTTTGAAAGAATGTTCCCACCCGCGGCCGAGTTAAGGGAATCTTGATGGTGCGGCCTCAAACCATTGTAAAAGGTGTTAATTTGGTGAACTTGGTCAAAACCGTGGTTTGGACACTTTCTCAACAATTCTTTGAACTCTTCATAAGCTTCACTAAGGTTGGGTCTCTCTTTTGTTGAAAGCCTATGATTTGGTTTCTGTTGTCCCATATATTTAGATGATATAACACGAATTTGAGAAAGAAAATAGATGAAGAAGATGGATTCCTAGAGAGAGAAAGTAGTGAGAGAAAGTAGAGAGAGAGAGAGAGATGATTAACTTGGTGAATATTAGATTAGAATAATAAGAGTACTAATGACCATCCACCCTTCCTAACATGCTAGGAAGGACCTTATATAGCCGGGCTTACATGTAACCATAATGGGCTATATTGTTTGGACCGGGCTTGTCTTTTGGGCTTTAAGTAGCTTAAAGCCAAGCCCGTGAACCACGACTATTTAACTAACTATTACAACGTTCTAATAAGTATTACAATAGAAACCTATGATCGAACATTCTTGTTTGACTCAATATTTTGAGGCTAAAAATCTCCCCCAATGTGAGGTCATTCCTTGATATTTGGAGTCCAATGGAGATATATGAATTTCGTCATAAATGAGTCTTGAACGTGTAACAGTAGTTTTGTTCCTTCATGCTGTGATCTTTGAGCCTTTGTCATTGTCTTTCGACTTAGTCTTTTATCTTTAGATCTTCAAATCATCCTTGACTTGTCTTTGCCATCTTGCGATCTTGTGTCTTTATCCACATGCTCACACTATTAATTGTTGAATTAGTCTTTAGGCATGAACATGTGATTTTGAATCTTTGACTTTGCTGAGTACACCGTGACGCCACATTCTCGAGACAAAACATAGAAACGGACTGAATGGCTTTGACATTCGTCCTAAATCGGTAGCGTTTTACCTCCGGTCGGTGAAGACCGTTATACGATATAAAATACCGTACATGTGATTAGGTAGATTTAATTAAGAATCTCCTTGACAGGGTTTCGCGACTGTACTAGCCGTTCTCTTTACTCGACCGTCTCAAAGCAAGATTACGAACATAAAGAGTGAATCAATTGGATAAATATCCGTTTGATTAAAGTCGTCAATTCAAATTCCTGGAACAATTTTGATTCATTAAGAATCTTACCATTGTTGCTTTCCAGTTGACACAAGTTTGATTCATAAGAATCTCACAAGTTACCTACCGTAGCGCTGTTTGATGTTGACGCTAGAAGGATTTCCATTCGTCACTGTGAATATTAATGAATATCACTCTAAATGTTCTGGCAAGACCATAAAGATATTGCGTAGAAACCTGAAACGAGTTTGAATCAATTCAGAATCAAACCACTGTTGCTTTTCAGTTTTTCATATGTTCAATTCATAAAGAATCTTGCATATGACCTACCGCAGTGCTGTTTGATGTTAACACTGGAAGGATTTCCACTCATCATTGTGAATACTAAGTAGTATCACTCTGAGTGTTCTAGCAATATCGCAAGGATATAGCATAGGACTCTCTTGATCTTCATCTGTGTGTCCTAACGAGATTTGATTGATCTCTTGGCTCTAGACTCGATTTGCACTTTTAGTGGTCGGAGGCTGGAGCAGATGCCACATATTCAATATCAACTATCTCGGAGTGAGAAAGTCAATAGAAGTCGTGTTGATCTCCGTGACAATAAGACAAACTTCTTTTGAGAGAAGCCTGAGTAGCTAGGAAAGGGTTGTGCTTCACATCACTAGGTCCATGATGAGTTTGTCTTCATGATGAGTTGACCCGGTTTCTGCCTAAGTTGTATGGAGGGCTTCTTTCTTTAGACCCTTTATCCTTACATTTCTTTTTCATTCTTCAACCCCTTCAATGCTTACCAAGACATCATTAATAGCACCTTGTTGTGATTGTTCCAGTGCTATCATCAGTACTTAGTCGGCATTCAGCTTCGTTCACATTCTGCTCCATCTTTCCTAATGACTTCTAATAATCTATTGAATTGTCCCTAGGAAGATCCCTCCAGTTCTGGTTGGATCATAGGACTTAAACCTAACCACCCTTTTGACACCAATAATGTCGTGAATTAAAGATGTTGTGGGTATTTGATCGTAACCATGAGTGCTTGAGTCTTTAGATCACACTTTAATCACATTTTCTCCCCTATCTCTAATATATCAAATCTTTTGATATTAGAGATACCAAATTTGATTAAAATATATTTTGAAAAATAGTCTTGAAAATCTCCGGGAGAAAGATGTGTTAATCTTTTGCATGAAGTTAAAATGCTGCCCCTCAAAATTTGATCCAATTGAATTGTCATTGTGAGGATATGATCCACATTTCGCTTTTTGAGGATGGGAGTTGTTGAACACACAATTTTTGAATGATTTTGAATAATCATTGTGAAATTCTTGAAAAAATTATGCTCAACGCTTTTTGAAAAATCAAATTTCTTTTTGGCGAAGAGGTTTTTATAAAGCATAAACTTGAGTTCATAGACTTTGAATTTCTTGAAGAATCCACTCAAGTGTAAGAAGATTTATCTTCTTTTGCTGAGGGTAAGGGCACTAAATCGTACACTCCCCCGTGAATATGAATTCGGGTTGCAATCTGAAAGTGATTACAAGCCATAGTGTTGAGCTTAAAACGTTGAATGTTTTGTGACAAGCTCAACCCGTGATAGATTGATCTACCCGTTTGTTAGGATAATTTATCTTTAAAGATACACTTTCCTTTATTTGAAGTTCGAGTTACAGTCTGACATTTAACTGTAAGTCGTTTACATGAGCTTAAAAACTTGGAATGTTTTTAGTGAGAGCTCATGACCGAGAAAATTTATTTTCCCGTTGTGAAGGATAAGTTATCATCCGTGATCAACTTTCCTTTCTTTGAAGCACGAGTCACAATCTGAAAGTAATTGTAAATCATTGAAATGACATGTTTTGAAAAATATTTACAACTTTCATTCGAGCTTTATGTATACACCCGTGTCGTTATTGAGCGACATTTCTAGGTACGTCCATATTATCGATACTGAAAGACATGTCGAGAAGAATATTTTTGGTATTTTGAAAGTTTTTCCATTTTTTATTTTGTTTTTCTATGGATATTTACGTTTTATTATATTTTTGTGTTTTCTCAAGTTTTTCGAAAATAATCTAAAACAGATTTTTGTACAACAGAAGAAGGTGATATCAAATGTACAGAATTGGAACCCTTTGAAGAAGAAGTGGGTTCAGAATCCCTTGTTGTACCTGTAATGACAGAAGAAGAACTTGCACAAATACTAGAGTTAGGATTAACAAATTCCTTTTCGACATTCATAACATTCGCATCCGTGCTTGCGCAGGTTTCATCACTCTTCTATATTGGAATCCACTTAAGACCAACTTTCGTGAAGATCTGACCCGTTGGTTTCCACTGAAGACTAGATTTAGGAGTAGTTTTCTCTTGCACAGTGGAAGACTTCTTTGGAGAGAAACTATGTCATTTTTTAATCCATGTTTCAGATTTGTTGTTGTGGCTTTTCTTTACGACGGGTTTGTATCTCCTTGTTGTCTTATGGGATTCAGTATTCGATCTCCGTTCAAAGGAACGAGATTTGAGCTCATAGAGGTATTGCAGAATGCAATGATCATGATTTCCATTGTGAATGCCCTTTTTGCAAGTGGGGCATACGGGAAATTTGGGATTCACGAAAGTACTTGTATTCCTTTGTTTTCCAAATCGTTCAGGCGTAGTGTTTGAAACACGACTATTCATGGATGGTTTCCAATTCCTAGATTGCTGAAGAGGGATCCTAGGTTTTGGTTGACTACCATTAGGAGTGTGTGGAATTCTAGCGGGATTTGGTGAACTAGGTTTTTAATACACTGGTTTGTCTTTCTGAATCTTCCCTTTTTGTTTCGCATCCTCTAGGTTGTGGGTATGAACGAGGTCATTTGAACCTACAGATTCCTTTGTGGACGTGAATGTCACACGTTTTGGAGGAGTCCTAGAAGTTCTAGGTGCATTCACATGGTTGGGTTTAGCAACAGTGTGCTTTCTAAATGGAGGAACATAGGGTGATATGGATGGTTTTGGAACACTTGGTCGCACATCAGTCTTAGGGGGTAACCTAGATTTCATATGAGAAGAATTGGAGAACGGAGTCGGTTTTCCTAAGATAAACGGCTTTGGATCCTTGTAGACATTGGGTTGTCGAACAACAGGTTTCACAACTTTAGGTTCCACAACTTTCCCACCCATCTTAGCAACGAGTTTCTGCAACTATGCTACCGCTCTTTCCCTGTCTTGTAACTGAGCTTTCAACCCTTTAATTTCCAAATTCTGTTCATTCATTTCTCGAAACGTTTTGGAAAGTTTTTCTTGCAAGTTATTATCATGTGGAAAACTACCAACGTCTTTTTGCAAAGCAAGTTCAAGAGAATGACAATGTTTTTGAAGGAAATCAGTTTTGTGTTGAAGTAACTCAAAAGCCTTTTTATCAACATTTTCTTTACGTTTCGAAAGCTCAATTTCAAGACGCTCACACTCTTTGATCTTATCAAGATATTTGCATGCAACATTAGAATATTCATTAATATCGACACAAGATGTAAAATAAGCACACATAACATCTTTAGAAATGCATTCTTGCAATAGTAAATCATATTCATCTGAAAAATCAGACTTCCCCATTTGAAGATCATCAATGTGTTTCTCAAGAGATTCAACATATTTTAAATCATCATACATTTCAGTCTGAATGAACTCCTCAAACTGAAGAACAGTTTCTTTAATCAACGCTGTATTTGGAATTAAGAGTTCTTTCACAAGCAAGGTAATATCTTGAGGGATCGGGCGTTGCCACTCAGCATTTTCACGTTTTGCCCAATCTCTTTCAACAATAGATTTAACATTATCTATGTGGTGTTTAAGAATACCTAATGTTTTCCTACTCTTGCTTTTGGATTCATCTAGAGGAAGGTAGTTTATATATTTGTAAACATTAGATTTCTTAGTGACAAAAGCTTTCTTCCATTAAATTCTCTTTTGTTTGCATTCTAAGAACACTTCCTCACGAGTTTTCTGAGTTTCTTTGTTGAAAAGGCCATAAAGACTATTCATATAAGCATAATTATATGGTTTCACAAACTCCTTATTGACAAGTGGTCGACTATCATCATCCCAAAGGGCAGTCTCTTCACTATCGGCACTTACAGGCATGCAATCAAGATCGGTCCTTTCAGTCTCATCAAGATAAAGACACGGGTTCGCAGCTTGAGCTTTGGCAAGATACTCAGGACTTGCAAAGCTAGCTTGACCCTTAAACATCGACGGAGGTGCTAACATTCTTACGGATTTAATAGAATCATGCGTTTTATAAACAACTTTCTTCAAAAATTCGACTTGTTCTTCTAGTTTCGTTACTTTTTCGGTTTCTTTATCATATCTACTTTTGAAGTCTTGTTTTAACGCATCTACCTCTTGTTTCTTAACCTCAAGAATTTTAGCAGAATCGGTAGTGGTCATAGAGAGATTTTGTTCAAGTTCATTAACTTTGGTATTGGCAAGGTACGTTTTTTACGTTCATCCATTAAGAAAACATTATATTGACGCTTCTCTTTGGCTAATAACTCAAGAGTTGTATTATATTTGTTTTCAAAATCGTCCTTTTGACTTTTTAACGTACTACCCTTGTACCCCTCAAGCTCTTTGGTTTTCTGAAGAAGATTCGCTCTATAGCTATCTATAGTTTCACTAGACTTAATTAGAGCAGCTTTGCATTCTTCAAAATTTTGAGTGAGTGTTGCGTTTGCCTTCTTTAATTGCTTTTGACTCTTTTTATTTTCTATGACATCTTTTTTTAAAGTAGCAATTAAATTGGCTAGCGCAACACGCTCCTCGTCATCATACTCATTTGCATGTTGATCATTGTCAGACGAATTATTGCACGTGTCTAATGGATCAGGTATGGTATTGCTATCAACCTTTTTCGTCATACATGTGGCAATAATGGTTTGATTTTGATCACTATGCTCATGCGTATTATCATTTCCAAACACATTATATTCATCATAGTGTACCTCTTCCAATGGCTCAGAATCGAAAACAGGACCATTATCATAGGAAGGTGTATTGCTGATGACATTCTCAGAGTCGATGTGTTGTTTGCCAGAGCTGCTGTTGTCTTTCCCAGAGTTGTTGTCATCATTCCCTGAACTATGCGTTGGAGTCTCATATCTGCAGCATGTATTCTCAATATCTGATGCGATACCACAACTGGTATGAAGTCTTTCATCAATCGTTTGTTGCGTCTGTATTGTGTGATTCACATAGGTTACAATGAAGTCGATGTTGCTGGTTATCCGATCTTTGTATGATAAAGCATCCATTCCATGATATCGCTTGAAGCACTCGTTGGTAAGTGAAGACTTGATGAAGTCAGAAGTAAACATCGTTTCAAGTGATGTCTTGAGATCAGTGAAAGTGATCTTGCATTCACTAGCAATGATTCTTTCGTTGACAAGTTGTGTTTGAAGTTTATCCATGGCATGAGTGAATGTTTTGCTGAATGTGCCAGTGGATTCACGTAAGTCGAACAAGACTTTTGAAAGGAGCTGAAAAGAATCTTGAAGTACTCTAAAACCGTCCATGGCGTTTTTTCTCAAAAAACATATCTGTTGTTGTAGTCGTTCCATTTCGAGGTCTTTCACGTCTGAACTTTCAGTAAACGCATTACTCGTTGGCATGATGATCGTCTCTCTCTGTTGATGAAGTGACTTTGAATCTTAAGTAGATATGGTGTGATTGTGTTGTTGTTGAAATTCCGAAAATTTGAAATTTTTCCTAGTCCGACAATAAATTCCTCAGTCCGACTAAAACGGTAAACCGAAAATTTCTGAATAACCAAATTTTGATAACGAGTTAGAAATAGCCAATAACTAGAAGGGAAAAAGTTTGAAAAATGAAAATTTTAACGAAAAATAAAACCTAAAAATGGCCTAAAAATTTGAATTTTGGTCCGAAAATTTGAATTTTTGGTCGAAAAATTTTTCGCATCGCCAAAATTTGAAATCGAAGCTTAAATGGCCTAAAAATGTTTTAGGAAAAAATAAATTTTACTTGGGTTTTCCCGCCAAAAAACTCTTTTTTCTTTTTTTTAATCTTCGTGTAAACTATGTTCCAGGACTAGTCTAGATAGTGGCTAAGTCTAATAAGTACTCTAACAAAATTTCGCAAAACATAGCATCGGAATGTGCCATCGGAATGTTGTCGGAATGCAGTATCGGAATGTCGTCGGAATATGACCTGTCGGAATACCCTTGATCGGAATGTCCCTAGTCGGAATACCCTTGTCGGAATGTCCAAATCGGAATACCCTTGTCGGAATGTCCTAATCGGAATACCCTTGTCGGAATACTCAAATCGGAATGCAATCGGAATCCCTTCGTCGGAATGATGTCGGAAAGAACCTTGTCGGAATGTGATCGGAAAGTGATGTCGGAATACAGATTGGAATGTTGTCGGAATCCTTAAACCCTTTTCCGATGCAACTGATCGGAATCACAATCGGAATCTTTAAACCCTTTTTCGATTACACCAATCGGAATAATAGTACTGTTTTGAGATTTTGAGGTAAAAAGATGAAGTTTTCGACAAGAAATCCGCGATTTTAACCAACCAAAAGCAATCAAATCCCTACCACAACTATATAGGAGGTGTAAATCAAGAAATAGAGCACGAAGAGCACAAGAAAAAACTTGAATCCGAGATGATTATAGAAGGAAATCACACGAACCAAGTATTATATCAACAACGAATCACAAAACTACCCCATGGCGATTGATACCAATTGTTGTCCCATATATTTAGATGATATAACATGAATTTGAGAAAGAAAATAGATGAAGAAGATGGATTCCTAGAGAGAGAAAGTAGTGAGAGAAAGTAGAGAGAGAGAGATGATTAACTTGGTGAATATTAGATTAGAATAATAAGAGTACTAATGACCATCCAGCCTTCCTAACATGCTAGGAAGGACCTTATATAGCCGGGCTTACATGTAACCATAATGGGCTATATTGTTTGGACCGGGCTTGTCTTTTGGGCTTTAAGTAGCTTAAAGCCAAGCCCGTGAACCACGGCTATTTAACTAACTATTACAACGTTCTAATAAGTATTACAATAGAAACCTATGACCGAACATTCTTTTTTGACTCAATATTTTGAGGCTAACAGTTTCTCAGTGCAGTGGTTCGTGAGGGGGGAAAGAACTTATTCACAAATTTCTTCTTCAACTCGTCGCAAGTGAGAATGCTATTAAAGGGTGATTGTAGTATATTACAACTCTTGTTTAGGAAAACAAAGAGCGTAAAATAGGGAAAGTATTAAGTGATGATTTAGGAAAATCAAACACTAATGACCCAATGAAGTTCCAAGTTCGTTTCCCAAGGAGGTATATGTGTGTGAGTAATTCGTAATTGGTTTGAGATTAATATTGGATAGAAGGGGAATGAGAAAAGAGGATGACGAAGACGTGAAATTAATTACTACTACGACTACACGTAAAACCGTAAAAAAAATAAAAGTTAATTCTAAAAATTACCAAAAAATTTACCAAAAATCAAAATAAATAAACTAAGAGTTTACCAATGATCAAAACTTTTTCAAACCTTTTATATAATTAGATATTAATTTTTAAATGCTAATTAAAGCCCTAAAAATCAAATTAATTATCAAAAATCCCAAATAAATATTTTTCAATTGGTAAACCTCTAAAATGACCTAAAAAGATTTAAAACTATTTTTATGAATTTTTAAACTAAGAAAAACTATTTAAAACGATTTAAAAACTATTAAAACTTAAAATAATTATAAAAATTAATCTAAAGATGATAAATCTAATCTAAGAGTTGCAAAAATACTATTTTAATGTATTTAAGTTAGAAAAAATATAAAAAGTGCAAAAATGTGAAATTTGAAAAATAATAATAAAATAATATTAAAATAATATTAAAAATCCAAAAATTATAAAAAATTCTAAAAACTTGCAAACTAGTTTATTTTAACCTAAATAAACAGAAAATGAAAGTGAAATTACCAAATTACCCTAATGGGCCCCCAAATGGGCTAAAAGCAAAATCAGTCAAGCTTAATGGGCTTTTAAGCCCAAAAAGTCAAAATAAGCCTAAATGACTTGGAAAAGCCCTATCTGACTCAAAATTTAATTCTAAACACAAAACTCTGAAGGCCCAAAAGCTGAAAGTGAGCTTATCACAGCTTAATGAACAAACAACTTATTCTTATTGGGCCAATAAGCCCATTAAGCAATAAGCCAATGCCATAAGCTCTGCTTAAACACACAACCTTCTTTTGGGATACTAAAGAGATTTGTAAAAAGAAATTTTGAAAAAGCACACTCAATAAGCCAGAAATAAGCCAAGAACAATTCCACAAAACGACAAAATAGTCGGGATAGAGTTCTAGGCTGTTTCAGAAGCTCTGGTTTGTTGCAAAAGCTCACAAATAGCTTAACTAAGAATAATCAATCAAGAAAATCACAAAAAGCCAAGTAGAAAAGCTGTAAGAACCAATAAGCTGGCTGAAAAAGCTAAATAAGCTAGTTTTCTAGCAAAAGCTTAACCAAAAGACTTGTAACCTTCCAGACTTGTTATTAAGCTGAGAAAAATGAGTTCTATTACAAAAACCAAGTTGTTGCATGTACCAATAAGCAAAACAGATTCAATAAGCTATATGACCAAGTTTGACCAAAAGTCAAACGCTGACAAGAGCAAATCAAACACTGACAAGCACAATTTTGGACGTTGACAGACTTAATGAAGTGTTAAAGCTTTGTTTTCACCCTACTGGTCAAAGCTTGAGTACAAACCTTGTGAATCAAGGTCTACCAGTTAGGTAGACTTGATGAGTTTTGGCACAAATAAGCCAATAAGCCAGTAAGCTTATAAGCTATCAACAAAGCAATCCAAATAGCCAAATATCCTCACAAGCAGCACATAAACAGGATCCAAGCAACTAAACAACAAGCCTTACACTAGAAATACAAATGCAAGCACCAAATGAGGTGGTCACTTTGCTGATGCAAATGACCACTTCAGCCAACTTTGATAAGCTATAGCACACTCAATAAGCCACCAAATTCAACAACCAGATAACCAATAGATAGCTTATCACCCAAACTATTCCCAAACCTGATTTCAGACCTTAGATCCAACTAACACAGACGTTATTGGATCTGATGTGTTTGCCAATTTCAAAAACACTTTTATCAGATTTTTGCAAAACTTCAAATCCTTTTCCCAAACTTTCAGAAACTTAACCAATGACTAAAACTTGTATATTGTGACTTGTTTAGACTTCCCAAACCCTAAGAACCAAGGGCACAAGACCACAAGGCCTTATGAACCAGTAATCCCAAACAATCCTTTATTAAGCACTTTTCAAACAAAATTCTTAATCCTTCAAACAACCTACTGATTTTATAGATCAAATAGCTACACTAGGTGACAACTAACAAATTGCAACCATAAAACACAAAGCACAAACAAAAAATCACCAAATCACATACCAAAATACAAAACAGACAAGATCATATGATTTCTAGAGGAAACTTAACAAGAGCTTATACTTGTCCTCCACAACATCCTAGGAGGACCAACAATGCTCCTTGGACCTTGTTCAACAACTAGAACAAGACCAAGGTACTTCAACAAGAAAGATGGATGACTGCCTTGGTTGATGTTTCAAAGTAGAACTCAAGGGCTTGATTTCTTCAACACAATGAACAAACAGCCCAACCAAAGGCCCTAATCCCTTCACAAGCTTGGTGTCAACAAGCTTGTAAGAGCTTCTAGCTTTTGGTTAAGGATTAGTACAACAAAAATAGCAAAATCAGAAACCTCTTTTCAAGCATTTTTCAAACTTGAAAACCTTACCAAACATAAACATCCTTGAACCAAATGATTCAAGCACACTTATAACATCAAATGGAACTCAGAATTACCCTTAAACAACACCAACTTTCAAAAACATAAAAAGGAATTACAATTTTCTCAAAATACCAACTTTTATAAATTTCAAAAAGGAATTACAATGTTTAAAAGGTAAAACTGGAACAAAAGGACTCTCACAAGTTGAGGTCTCCTTTTATAGGCAAAACAGATGGTTGTAGAATGCTAAAAACCCTAGCTATGAATTTCCAGGAATGCCCTTGAGTGCTTGATGTCGTTTGATGTTGGTGAGTTGTCCAAATGCACCAGGGACGTTCATTTTAGCGTTGGAGTGAAGCTATGACTCTAAGCTGTTGATCTTGACACGTCAGATTCCTTGGAGAGAAAGTTGTGTTTTGATTGGTTGACGTGTGAATGGGTGGGACCCTTTGGTGAGTGGGGATGAGGATTTTGTATGTGGGATAGGTTTCTGCATGTGTGAATCACACGTGGGTGTGGGTAATTGGGATTTAACCTTTGGTTTAAGTGGAATGGTAACTGGGGGTAAAAGGTGAACAGTAACACCTTTGATCCGTTTTTTGTGGAAAGGTAAGTTGTTTGGCGCAATTTCCTTGTTTGAATGTTTCATTGCCCATCTTTGGTCCTTGTTCTTTGGCAAAACTAGTAAACCACGTTTTTCAGCCACCAAAACTCATTTCCTTTGTTATTCAAGTTCTGATTTTCACACTTTTGCCCTAAAACTTTGGCAAAAGTGTTTCAAGGGTTATTTTTGCCATGTTTGAATATTTGAGGGACTGATTTTGGACATTCTTGATCTTCATAGTATCTTTGACTTCACGAGGGACCAATTTTGACAAATTAGATTTGATGAGGGACTAATCTTGCCATTTCTTTAAAGTTGAAGGACCATTTTTGTAATTTCGACAAACTTAAGGGACCAAACTTATAATTATGAATATACAAGGGTTCTAAGTGCCAATTTTTCATTCATTGAGGATCAATCTTGTACATCTTCAAGCCTTCAAGGTTTAATCTTGGATAATTCATGAACTAGGGCCCGGTTCTTTGTTCGGCTTCGTTTCTCGTGTCCGTTTTTCCTTGTTTCTTGTGATCTTTTGTCTTTTTCACGATATCCATACCTAAAATACACATAAACACAAAAGCAAGCATATATATGGTATTTTATGACATTTTAGTGCATTTAAAGCCCGAAAAGAACGATGAGTCATGTATAAATGCCATCTCATCACTCCCCCATACTAAGCCATTTTCGTGCCCTCACGCAATGCTAGAATAAAGTATCTAAGCATCACCAAGATTCATTTTTATTAACCTTTATTGAAAAGTAAAAGACTTGCAACAATACTACGAAGATGTGTAAAGACATAATGTATGATTTTCATCACGAATGTGACTTTTAGGGTCAATGAATAGAAACAAGTAAATGTCCCTTAGAGTAAATTTCGTCGTCTTTGATTGTCATACATTCCATGTTGAGTGAAAAAACGAGATCATTGTTGGTACAAGTCACAATGCTAACACTACTCATACGTCCAAATTGTGTAATACTTTTTCTCCCCGTAATCCTAGTTATTATAATAGGAAATGGGTTACTAGCATTTTTTAACTATTTGTCATGGATCACAAGTGATTCATATTGACTTATTTGATTATTTATTAGTCCGAAAGCAAAGTAGCATGATTTAATCGATAGTTAGCCGAAGGACAAAATATTTTAAAACGGCTTCTCGTGTATCTCCTTAAGTTCATATCTTGGCATAACTCGTTTCACGATTTGAGACCTTTCTCGGACCGATATTTGGCATGTACTTCATACTTCAAATCTTGGGAAGACGTTCTTGAATTTATGGTCTTCTCTTCATATATTTGGAATTTCTTCACTTGACTTTTTTGAGAGATTCTTCATATTTGGACCACGACTTCATCATTTTTCTTCAATCATTATTTTGGACTTTGATATACAACGATCCGCCTCCTTTTCGGACTTGGATATATTTATCCTCATACCTTGTTAGGGTCTTTTTGGATAGACTTTCTCCATGATCTTTAGGGGAGTAATTGCTTTTCTTCGTGTGTCTCGATCCTTCATATTGATTTAAGAATAATGATACTTCACATCATCTTGGATCTTTAGCAACAAAATAGAGCTCCTCATGCCTTGTTAGGGCCTTTTTGGATCTTCACCAATCTTCGCGTCCCGCTTCAATAAGTTATGCCTTGGCTATGAACTCTATTCAACCCCGAGCAACTTTTAAACGATCTTGCGCTAGAGGCTACGTAACCTTTTAAATCGTACGACCTTACTTATTGCAATTATTTTTATTCCTAATGCATTGATCTTATGGGAAGAAAAAGCCACAATTAAAAACATATGAGTTTTTGAAAGAACATATTCATGTTCTACGTTTAGCATGATCACTTATCTAACTCTATCATCTCTCGTTCTTCACTATATAAAGACTTCTAATTAAAGAGACTCGTGAATACTTAGCCATGCAAGTCAAAATTAAGCCAAATTTGGATTAGCTTTCATTAAGACTATATCAAATCAAAGTTTTGGGTTTTCAAGCCACCTATAGGATCTTGCACTTTCTTGGAATTTTTCAAGTTTAGAGAATGCATTTTATAGTTCCCTTGATAAGTGACTTTCTAGGATCAATTATAGGAACTTGCGAAAAGTTATTGTTCTTAACCCGAATGAGCTAAGACTTTCGCATTTTAAAGTTCCCTATATAAAAGTCTAGCAAAACTTGAATTGAGCGGGTTAAGGAATGTAAAGGGCTCCAAATGCCCATCAAGTCAAAAATTAGCTCTTATTCTACCCATCGAAAAATATACATTCGTGTCTTAAAAACACTTATGAAACTAAGAAAAAAATTTAAAATTTGGCCATTTTTAGCCTTATTAGCAATCAAAACAAAACATTGAAAGTTGGAAAACGTGAGGGCATAGCAAAGTAAGTACCTATTCACCCCCCATACTAAAAGTAAACATTGTCCTTAATGTTTCGAGTCTAAAGGTGGAGCACCCCCATACTAGAGAGGAAGAGTCGAATGCTTAGGATCTAGCATGGAAAGGGTGATCAACAATATATCAAAAGCCGTTTATGAATTATGCTAAAAGATAATTGTTAGAACAATAAAGGATATGTCATGGATTCGTGAAAAACTTCTTCAAGCAAACGATGGAGGCTCACGTAAACGAACTGTGACAACCGTGGTTTTGAGGTTCGTCACTTGGTCTTATTTTAAGGTTAATTTATGTGTGACTATGTGATTTGCGTGTTTACATGTTATTTTGCGTGAACGAGGTTGGTGTGGATATCGTTTATGGGTATAAAGTACTCATATGTAAATCGAGGAACAGTTATTTCATGTTCATGAGCTCACAAACTAGTGACTAAGAAATGAAATGGTATTATTTTGGTGTTTTATGTGTACGTATATGTATTATAGTAAATCGTATTTTTGCGATTTAGGGTTTAGCATTTGGAGGTCTCGGATAAGGTAATTAGTCACGGGAATATTTTTCGGGATGGTTTTAAGTCATTTAGGACTTAAATATAAAGTTTATTTCAAATTCCAAGAGTTTTTATAAAACTGTATATTTTAGTGTCTTTTACGATATACACGTAAAACTGACTAGTTTTACGGTTTTAAGGTTTTGGAGGCTTTAGGAGCTGAAATAAATTAAGGTAAATTAAGGTAATGTTAATTATACTTTAATTAATAATAAAAGAAAAAAAAATAATAATAAAATGAAATTTTGGGTGTTTTGGTCGTTTATGTGACGCAAAGAAAGGAAAAAAAAGAAAGAAAACTAATTTTGGTAACTAGGCTTTTTGTATTGGGCTAGGATTTGTTTAACTAATCTATATAAGGATTTTAACTAAAAGCAAATCTCATAAAATCCATGGAGACAAAATTCACGTCGATCATCTTAAGGGTTCTTAGGGTTTCATATATTTTTCTTCATTCAAGGTAAGTAATCAATTAAAACCTTAACTTAATTCATGTTTTTATTAATTAATCATAATTGTAATGTTAATTAACCATCATTGATATGATTAGGGTTTTATTAATTTTCTGGAAAAATATACTAATTAAGATCCATTAATGATTTTAGGGTTCTTGTTTAATTAATTTAGGGGTAATTAATGATGTTTAGAAGGTTAGTGCATAAAGGCGTAAAACAGTCTGATTTTTAGGGTTGTTTTGTGTCGACTGTTCCGGGCAGTAGGTAGCACCTTTGGTCGAGTTTATTTTTTTTTTAAATTACGTTCAGAGAGTCTACTCTTCAAAAATGTAAGGTTGGTCGAAAATGGAGTTAGGGAAGGTCGTCAAACAATTTTTACAAAAACAGTGCGCTGTTCAGGAGTAAATTTGGATTTCGGGAATTTGAGTCAAAACCTAACCAAACGGATGAGATAGCCAAAGATTTTTGATTTGAGAACTCTTTATAATGTATATAAAAGGACTGGAGGTTTTCAATAAACGTTATGGTGTTTAGGTCGGGCTTTTGGTGTCAAACATTTAGCATGTACAGAAAATCAGCTTTATGAAAACGACTTTTGGTGTAGAGACTAAATGAAAGGGTTAAACATGTAAGTAGAAAGTAAAATTGGGTTTTGGAGTTCTTATATCATATAACAACATAACTCCAGTAGGGTAGAATCCAAGTGTGGTGTTAAGTTCACTTCATGTGGTCGTTTAATGACTAGTAAACTGTACCGGGAAAACTGAATTTTTACGTATAGAATAGCTTGTAGTGGGAGAACTAGATAGTGAGAATTGGGGGATTAGATTCATCTCCGTGGTTGTTACTTAACTTGGGTTTTAGGACCTGAGCTAAGTGTGTTGTGTATGATTTTATAGGTTTGCAGGAGTGCTAGCTTGCTGTGCTATCAGGTGAGTTTCATAGTCCCATGTCTACTAATGATTTTGACTTCCAGATGGGATGGAAGAGACACTGTCTTGTTTTTATAAATTATGTTGTGAATGTTTTGTGTTTGGTGATGGACTTGTGCATACTTATGTGATTAACTGCTAGTTGATTCATGATTGTTATGTTTTGACTTGGTACCAAGGGGATGTTGACAGGGCGGGGCCTTAGGGAGGTACATAGATGTGTGAGCATCTATGGGACCAATGGATAGTGACAAGGTGGGGCATTGGGATTGGTACATAGGTGTATGGGCGCCTATGGTACCATGGTGTTTGGTAAGGCTGGAAACCTTGGATTTTGTTTGGAATGATTGATCTTGAATGTTAGTTTTTAATGCATATTTGTAGCACATTGTCCATATGTTTAGTGGTTTATGGTTGTTCACAGCTTATTATAATCTGTTTTTGGTTGGAGTCTAAACCTATGACTCTCACCAACATTATGTTGACGTGTTTTAGTGTCTCTTTCAGGTGAGAATGTGGTTAAGCTTGAGAATAGGAGTGGCTAGCTTTGGAGGCATTAGGATTGCATTTAGAAGGAGATCCATGTTCCTTCTTACTTTATTTTTCTGTTTGTTTCAATAAGTGATACTATGAACCTATATGTTGATTTGTTTGTGTTATTTGTTTGTCTTGGGTAAGAGGTAGGACTGTTACCTACTTACCTAGACTCCTGTATTGATGAGATATTGTAATGACATTTGTGTCACCTTTTATGACATTTCTAATTCATATAGTTCTCTCTATGGACACGCTATTGTTGTGATGATATCCATGCGTCGCGCCCCATATTCCGCCATGTTGGGGTGTGACAGAATGTTATCAAAGACAATGGTTATAGAGAATTAGGTTGCCTAGTGTAGTAACCTAGTCTATAGCTTAAGGGTCCCTGCATATAGGCGTCATAGGAGTATGTGTGCATTTTATATTAATTAAAGTTTTCTGTATGTTATTGGTTTTTACTTGCGATGTTTGTTAAGTTTTGACTAGTATGGGTTGAACCATAGTAGTTCATACTTAGCCACATGTTATTTTCTTTTCGGGTTGTGACTAGTGCAGGTTGAACCATATTCATCCACGCTAGTCATTGTTGTATTTTGCTTAAATTGTACATTAAAGTACATAATTTGGTACATGGTAGTTTCTATCTTTTGTTGGGTTATTTTATGTACCTGAGGTATAATATTTTTCTTTTGATGTTTAAGTCATGTTCCCTAAAAATCATGTGGTGGTTCGAGTTATTAGGAGTAGGTGGATATGAAGGATTTTAAGCTGTTTCCACTCTTATGGGCGACATGACTTATAACTGATTATGTTCTCGTTTTAGATTTAGTCTATGATGTTTTAGCTAGACTATGGATTTATGTATTCCAAGAGTTTGACTAAGTTATTTTAATGGATGGAGTTTTATACTTTTTTTTGTTTATGTGGTTATGAGCTTATGTGAGTAGATAGATATATGTGTTATGTGTTGTATTAATTCTTAGAAGTGTCATTATAGGAGGGAGTGTGTTGGGGAAAGGGTAATTGTATGAGTATGGTGGCCAACATAGTTATAGAAGTACCACAACTTCAATTGATTCCTAAGTATGATTGCATGAAAGAGGGTTAATACATGCTTGTATAGTATATGTTGGACGGATTTAAGTATATATATCCCGATATGCCTACATATGTATGATCCCTCGCTATTATCGATTGTATTCGTAGTAGGGTTTGCTAGCTCGCTTCTTTTTAGGTATTAAACCTCTGTTGTGGCGTATTCTTCAAGTTTCCTATTTCACGTGTCCGTTTTAAAATGGTGTCCTTGGTGTTAAGTATATTGAAATAAATTGAGATTTCTTTTGGGATAATGAAATCTTTTGTGTTGAGTCTTACATTCCTTTTTGGTCGGTATATATTGAAAAGACTTGAAAAACTACTATAGAGTTGGATAGTTAGTTGTATACGATAAAATAAGGGTACGGTGTTGGAGTCGTGTCTGAAACAAGATGTAACATAATAAATTTTAATCAACACTTATTTATTTCAAAATTGTAAAAGACTCTCTTTAAAATAAAGCGAAATAAAATTTCTTTCTACTTACATAGTTTATATAATTGGGTTTAACCGATTCACGTCATTTATAATTATTAATACAAGGTTAAATTGAGTTTATGAAGATTTCACATACAATTATATCTTTCATTTAAAAGGATTACATTAATCACTAAGATTATTCTTTAGTTTTTAAAAACAACTAGTATAAAACTGTTTTGGTCATAACTTGTTCGTTTTTAGAGCTTTTTGGGTGATTCAAAAGCCTAAAATTATGTACTCGGAACGTACTTTTCAAATATTCAGAATGTATAGTCATGGGAGGTCAGTAGACTGGCCGAAATTGTTTTACAAGTGTCGGGTTCAAGGTTGAGTTTTTAATGGTAGTTTTTTTTATGATTTGGGATGCTCGGGATACCTAGTCTTTGAGTTGAGTTTTGAAATTATATAGAGGGTTGTTTTTAGATTTTCTGAGTCACATAGATGTGGGGAGGTAAAGAAAAGAAATATATTCTTTTGGAAAAGTCGATCTTGTGTACGGTTTAAATAATATGTCGCGGGGTGTAAGATGTTTTGGCAGCCATTAAGTGTTTCTTGGATCATTTTCGTTGTCATGAGTCATTTGAATTGGTACATGTTTGAGGTTTCCTTTTGAGTTTTTGTGGTTTCGGTCTGTTTTAACTCATGCACGTGAAATGTCGTTAGTTATCCGTGGGTTTGATTCGTTGATCGTATCTAGTGGATTCAGGATGTAGTTTTGGGTTCGTATTGATTGGGAGCGTTGAGGTAGACATATGAAAGACTTGGTCGCGCCTACACGATTAAGTGGGTGGCCCTGAGAGAATGGTCGGAATGCCCTTAGTGGGGATGAAAGAGTTAAAAGTTCGTAGACGAACTAATGTGGTCATGAGGTCTCTTGGGAGTGCCAAGGGAGATGAATAGAGATTTGTATAATGTATGGATATTGGCACAAGTAACGCGCCATAGAGAGTGTTGGAAGGGGATATAATACCTCAAAGGTATTTATGATTGTTCGTAAGGCATGTAAGTTTTCTGAAAATTTCCTGAGATTTAGTAGGTTTGCCTATTACTGTGAGGTAGAACCATAAATAGAGAAAGTAGGAGAAGTGAGAGGAGTTGTAGTTAGTGCATTTCCAAGGAAATTGTTGATGGAATGATTATAAGAGCAAGAGTTGTTAGAAATTGCAACGGATGCAAGGTAAAATTTGAGTTGCTTAGTAGTAGATTGGATGTGGAAAGCGGTTGAATGGTTTGATAAGAGGAAGTATTGGTCTTTTAGAATGCGTGTAGAATTTTCCGAGTAGAACGAGGTAGGAATTTATTCGTATTGCCACTAAGAGAGGGTGCAAGTAGGACGTAGTTGAAAACTGCTAAGGATGTTGTATGAACGCTTTGGGTTACGATTATGCATTTAGCTTCGCCAGAGCACTAGCGGTTTTCATGGAGTCAATGAACCGAGTGTGCATGAACGTATATAAACGAGTTGTCATCGGGAGTATCGACGACATCTTGATCTACTCAAAGTCTAAGAAGGAGAGTGAGGCGAATTATGAGTTGGTTTTGGAGTTGTTAGGAAAGAGAATTATACGTGAGATTTTCAAGTGTGAGTTTTAGGACTAAGTTGACCAGGATGAGTAGTTAGAGATGATGGTATATCATGGAACCAGCAAGGGGCGAGGTAAAGAAGGATGAGGAAGCGTTTTGGAGGCTGAATAGGTGGATTGGATAATGAGCCGATTTTGGCATTATCTAAAGGACTGGATAAATTCGCGAAGCATGACGATACGTGGAGCAAGGATTTGGAGGTGTACGAGAATGACAAAGAAAGGCGATTGCTTATACGATGCAGGAACTGAAGATTGGAAGAACTGGATAAGACTTAGTTAGTGGAGCTGGATTGTTATATCTGCCTAGAATGCTAGAGGCATTTGGGGTACGAGACATAGAGAATGATCTATACGGATCATAAATGTCTCCAACACATATTCAATCATCTTGATTGAACATTTGGCAAAGGTGATGGGTGGAGTTAAGTGATGAAAGAAAATTGCAAGGCCAAGTACCATCTGGGAAAGGCAAGTATGGTTCATGAGACATGGAATAAGAAGAATGAAGTGAAGCTGAGACAAACTTGAACTATATGGATGACGTATTAGGGTGGTTTGGAGGAAGGATGTAGGTTGCACGAGTTGAGTGGTATAAAGCCGAGAACGCGTCAACATTTATGTTGCGTGGCTTGGACAATCATATGGAGAAAAGGGACGTATACTATACTTCCTACATAGATAGGAGTAGCTTAGAAAGGGCGATGTAAGGACGAAGTTGGTGGATTGGGTACATAATGCGGTGGATGTATAAGTACGATGAGAGTTGGGTGATAGTCGATAGAATGACTAATTCATCCTATATTTCAAGAGGAATGTGAAGTCACGTAGTTGAGAAGTTGGAAGGATTGCGATTCGATCGAATAGGAGGTTTTGTGTAAAAGTTAACCTAATAGGTATGGAATGCCTTATGAAGGATTATGACAAGGGAAGAAACGATGGGAAGCAAGCGTAGTATACCGTTGATAGACTAATGGTTGGTATGAGCATACTATAGGGGTAACTGAGAAAGACGCCTAGAGCATTGGCGTGAGATTTGGAGATAGTTGGAGAACGCGTTATATTAGGAAGAATTCTTTTACAAAAAGAGAGTCACCGGTGAGAGGGGCATATTCCCCATTGATGAGGATGTAGGGAATAAAGGAGGAAACCCCTAAATTATAGGCTGAAGATGGGATATAAGATGGTATGGAAATTAAGATTGTGGAGAGACAAGCAAAAAGTAGTATGGAGGAAGAATGATTCGAGGGAGCAAGAGGTTGTGAAGATAGTGGGGTGATATTGAAGAGAAACCGTTAGAGTAAGAGGTTAGTAGTCACGAACAATGGAACGTCCACCTAGAGAAAAGGTGTAACACATGTTAGTATGAAGGATGGTTAGTTACTTGGTGCCGAGCATGGGAAAGCAAGGATGAGGTGGTGGTTATGACATGTTTCTTGTGAATATTATGGGAAGCTTTTGGTTATGCAATCCTGCATATACCATTGGATGTGTTAAGGTTGGGAGAACTTCTGAATGATGGAAAATCCGTAGAGGATAGAAGCCGTTAGTTATGGTGATAGGAATTGTAGTAGAAACTGCTGGAGTTAATTCATAGGAGATGAGGTGGATCACCGTTACAATGGGATGAAGTTAGAAGCGGCCAACGTATTGGACCGGAGGTGGATCGGAAAACTATGGAGGTGGTGGCAGTGCTTAAGTAGAGGTTGAAAATAGCAAAGAACCGACAAGAGAGCTGTGCGGACGAGAGGCATAAGCCGTTGGGATTTAAGATTGGAGGTAAGTTTATGCTAGAGGTTTCACCATGGAAAGGAGTGATGTGGTTTGGGAAGAAAGGGAAGTTAGCACCTAGATTTATGGGTCCATTTGAAATCCTTGAAAGGATTGGACCAGTGGCTTATAGGTTTAGGAATTTCTGGGAGAATTGAGTAGTGTGCATGATGTATTTCGTGTATCAAGCTTGAGGAAATGCTTAGCAAGAACCGACTTGCAAGTACCGTTAGATGATATTGGTATGGATACGAGTCTTTGCTTCATCGAAGAGACGGTAGAGATTTTGGGTCGTGAAGCTAGGAAGATGGATAAAAAGGGTAATATACCGTAGTTATGGTTAGATGGAATTTGGAACGTGGACTGGAGTTCACGTGGGAACGTGAAGGAATTATGAAGGGCAAGTATCCTCAGCTATTTGATATTGTCGATCCTAAGGAGAAAATCTTGGGACGAGATTTCTATTAGGAGGGAGTGATGTGACAACCGTGGTTTTGAGGTTCGTCGCTTGGTCTTATTTTAAGGTTAATTTATGTTTGACTATGTGATTTGCGTGTTTACATGTTATTTTACGTGAACGAGGTTGGTGTGGATATCGTTTATGGGTATAAAGTACTCATAAGTAAATTGAGGAACGGTTATTTCATGTTCATGAGCTCACAAACTAGTGAATATGAAATGAAATGGTGTTATTTTGGTGTTTTATGTGTACGTATATGTATTATAGTAAATCGTATTTTTGCGATTTAGGGTTTAGCATTTGGAGGTCTCGGATAAGGTAATTAGTCACGGGAATATTTTTAGGGATGGTTTTAAGTCATTTAGGACTTAAATATAAAGTTTATTTCAAATTCCAAGAGTCTTTATAAAACTGTATATTTTAGTGTCTTTACGGTATACGCGTAAAACTGACTAGTTTTACGGTTTTAAGGTTTTGGACGCTTTAGGAGCTGAAATAAATTAGGGTAAATTAAGGTAATGTTAATTATACTTTAATTAATAATAAAAGAAAAAAATAATAAAAAAACGAAATTTTGGGTGTTTTGGTCGTTTATGTGACGCAAAGAAAGGAAAAAAAAGAAAGAAACTAATTTTGGTAACTAGGCTTTTTGTATTGGGCTAGGATTTGTTTAACTAATCTATATAAGGATTTTAGCTAAAAGCAAATCTCATAAAATACCTGGAGACAAAATTCACGTCGATCATCTTAAGGGTTCTTAGGGTTTCATAATTTTTTCTTGATTCAAGGCAAGTAATCAATTAAAACCTTAACTTAATTCATGTTTTATTAATTAATCATAATTGTAATGTTAATTAACCATCATTGATAAGATTAGGATTTTATTAATTTTCTGGAAAAATATACTAATTAAGATCCATTAATGATTTTAGGGTTCTTGTTTAATTAATTTAGGGGTAATTAATAATGTTTAGAAGGTTAGTGCATAAAGGCGTAAAACAGTATGATTTTTAGGGCTGTTTTGTGTCGAGTGTTCCGGGCAGTAGGTAGCACCTTTGGTCGAGTTTATTTTTTTTAAAATTAAGTTCAGAGAGTCTACTTTTCAAAAATGTAAGGTTGGTCGAAAATGGAGTTCGGGAAGGTCGTCAAACAATTTTTACAAAAACAGTGCGCTGTTTAGGAGTAAATTTGGATTTCGGGAATTTGAGTCAAAACCTAACCAAACGGATGAGATAACCAAAGCTTTTTGATTTGGGAACTCTTTATAATGTATATAAAAGGACTGGAGGTTTTCAATAAACGTTATGGTGTTTAGGTCGGGCTTTTGGTGTCAAACATTTAGCATGTACAGAAAATCAGCTTTATGAAAACGACTTTTGGTGTAGAGACTTAACGAAAGGGTTAAACATGTAAGTAGAAAGTAAAATTGATTTTTGGAGTTCTTATATCATATAAAAACATAACTCCACTATAGTAGAATCCAAGTGTGGTGTAAGTTCACTTCATGTGGTCGTTTAATGACTAGTAAACTGTACCGAGAAAAACTGAATTTTTACGTATAGAATAGCTTGTAGTGGGAGAACTAGATAGTGAGAATTGGGGGATTAGATTCATCTCCGTGGTTGTTACTTAACTTAGGTGTTTGAACCTGAGCTAAGTGTGTTATGTATGATTTTATAGGTTTGCAGGAGTGCTAGCTTGCTGTGCTATCAGGTGAGTTTCATAGTCCCATGTCTACTAATGATTTTGACTTCCAGATGGGATGGAAGAGACACTGTCTTGTTTTTATAAATTATGCTGTGAATGTTTTGTGTTTGGTGATGGACTTGTGCATACTTATGTGATTAACTGCTAGTTGATTCATGATTGTTATGTTTTGACTTGGTACCAAGGGGATGTTGACAAGGCGGGGCCTTGGGGAGGTACATAGATGTGTGAGCATCTATGGGACCAATGGATAGTGACAAGGCGGGGCATTGGGATTGGTACATAGGTGTATGGGCGCCTATGGTACCATGGTGTTTGGTAAGGCTGGGAACCTTGGATTGTGTTTGGAATGATTGATCTTGAATGTTAGTTGGTAATGTATATTTGTAGCACATTGTCCATATGTTTAGTTGTTTATGGTTGTTCACAGCTTATTATAATCTGTTTTCGGTTGGAGTCTAAACCTATGACTCTCACCAACATTATGTTGACGTGTTTTAGTGTCTCTTTCAGGTGAGAATGTGGTTAAGCTTGAGAATAGGAGTGGCTAGCTTTGGAGGCATTAGGATTGCATTTAGAAGGAGATCCCTGTTCCTTCTTAGTTTATTTTTCTGTTTGTTTCAATAAGTGATACTATGAACCTATATGTTGATTTGTTTGTGTTATTCGTTTGTCTTGGGTAAGAGGTAGGACTGTTACCTACTTACTTAGACTCCTGCATTGATGAGATATTGTCATGACATTTGTGTCACCTTTTATGACATTTTTAATTTATATAGTTCTCTCTATGGACACGCTATTCTTGTGATGATATCCATGCGTCGCGCCCCATATTCCGCCATGTTGGGGTGTGACACGAACACGAGAGTCTTCAATCGTAGATGATGATGATCTAGATAGCACAATCACAAACAACCACAAGACCACGAGTTGGAAGGGCACAAATCTCCTCTCATTAGTTATTAGTAAGCATAAAAGGATAAGCATGGGATCTCCCCCATAAGGCACCTCGTTTTTTATTACCGAGTCATGAGCTCAACTCGATCCCCTCAATGCTAATTATCATTGGTGATGGTGACTTGGTCGAGGTCAACCATTGAAGGAATTTCCCCACCAAAATGTCCATTCACCTTGAAGTTAGGACCATCATCTTGAGCTAGCTCGATGGTCCCATAAGGAAACACTTTTGTAACGATGAAAGGACCCGACCAACGAGATTTCAATTTCCCGGAAAATATCTTAAGTCTAGAGTTAAAAAGTAACACTTGATCACCAACGTTAAAACCCCGGTTTTTAATCTTTGCATCATGAAACTTTTTAGTCTTTTCTTTGAAAATCAATGAATTTTCATAAGCATTGTCTCTTAGTTCATCCAATTCATTCAATTGTATTTTCCGGTGATCTCCCACGGTCTTTAAGTCAAAGTCTGCATGCTTAAGGGCCCAATATCCCTTGTGCTCCAATTCAATGGGCAAATGACAATTCTTCCCATAGACTAACTTATAAGGAGTACAACCGATAGGTGTCTTTTAAGCGGTTCTAAAGGCCCATAAAGCGTCATCGAGTTTGTCAGACCATGAAGCACGGTTTTCTCCAATCGACCTCTCTAAAATCCTCTTCAAATCTCGGTTCGAAACCTCGACTTGCCCACTCGTTTGCGGGTGATAAGCCGTAGAAAGACGATGAGTAACTCCATATTTCTTTAAGACCTTCTCGAATTGGTCATTACAAAAATGGTTTCCACGATCGCTTATAATAGCACGAGGGGTTCCGAACCGAGAGAATAGTTGTTTCAAAAACTTCACTACCACACGAGCATCATTAGTAGGTAAAGCCTTAGCTTCCACCCACTTAGAAAGGTAGTCCACCGCGACGAGGATATACTTGTTACCATGAGACGATGGGAACGGTCCCATAAAGTCTATGCCCCAAATGTCGAAAATCTCACACACTTGAATTATGTTTTGCGGAATTTCATCACGTTGAGATGATTTTCCTTGACGTTGGCACGAATCACACGACTTCACAAGTGCGTGTGCATCACGATAGATAGAAGGCCAAAAGAAGCCGGCATCGAACACTTTCTTAGCCGTGAGATTAGCACCATGGTGACTAATATTTGTCTATTTAGTTCGTTTTTCTCGACTCAATTCGAATGGATTTAACGTTTTCAAGTAAAGATTTAATTGTTCTTGGTGGTAAAAACTTTTTTGGAATCTAAGCTATTTGACACAAAGCAATCAAAAGGTAAAAATAGTATTTATCTACATATACGTACTACACTAAAGAAAACGTTGCACGTACGACATTTAAATGCACTCAAAATTATAAAAATGTGAGATACAAAATTAAACTACAAATGAAAATTCGTAAATTGAGAAATGATACTAATAAAATTTCCTATACAATAATGTAATACACTAAACTAGTCTACTTAGAATTTTATACAAAGTAAATCTAAAAATACGAAATTTGAAAGTAGCAAATGTCAATCAGAATTAAAAAAAAAAAAAAACTGGCCCAACAGTGAAAGGAGCTCATCAATTATTATCTATACGTCTACCAGAAAGAACTAAACTTGTCTTTTTTACCAAACTTGTTAAATGAAAAGCAGATAAATCGTTCTACTGAAAACAAATTGAATGTCCTGTTTTAGAATATTAAATCTGATTTAAGTACAACTTACAATGCTACTTAAGCTATTTTCAACTATCTCTACAACTCCTACTTTATGAAAATATAAAGGCAAGTATAAGACTAATGAAATCAATTTAGTTACACTAATGACAAAGCATATCAGATAAGAACAGTCAGCAACTAATTTTTACACTATAGCTACTTAACAAACTACGATTTGCTGAAAACTTAAAAACGAGCTTAACCATCTCATCCAAAGTAAGTCCTTTGATGTCGAAGCGCGGCGCTGAGCCGGCTTTGCTCTCTGCTGGTCTAAGATCGATCAAGTAAAATACTCAAACTTAAATTACATCTACACTCGAACATATCAGCTACGGCTCTGCTAATTCGAGAGTCAAACAAAAGTAAGAGCTCCAACTGATCTGCTCAATATGATTATCCTGCAAAATCAAACTGAAAACGAACGAAAGAAAAACAAACAGGTCTTCCGAATTCGAAACTGCAAATACTGATCTATATCGAACCGACTGACAACGTTTCATTAACTGACTAAAAAAAACTTGAATCATTAAAAGCTTTTCATAAG
Organism: Glebionis coronaria; assembly: GCA_025667525.1. Classification (NCBI taxonomy): domain Eukaryota; kingdom Viridiplantae; phylum Streptophyta; class Magnoliopsida; order Asterales; family Asteraceae; genus Glebionis; species Glebionis coronaria. Next base: position 27,384 of record JANFOE010001242.1, on the reverse strand, counting down.
CTTTTTACTAATAAACCTGAAAATCAGCTTATAAGAAAAACATTTAGAAACATGACTAATCAAAACTAAGTACTGACCACTAACACTTCAACTAATCGAATTGATTCTTAGCACTTTAATTCATCTGAATATCAAAACAGTAAGGAAATAACAGTTTGAACAGTAACAGTATTTTTGAATGGTAAGATCACAAAAAGAATTTTCTAACAAAAATAAACTGTAAGAACAAAAGATCATTAACTGGCGTCTGAAACTTATTTTTCCATTAACAGAATAGATGATTACTCCTAAACCTAATCATTCTAACAGATTTAACTGAATTGAACAAGAAAATTCAACTGATAACCAAAAATTGTAACTGATTAATCTTCGTGTAGTAACAGTAATCACGAACAAGAGTTAAGCAAGAACTAAAGATATCTCTAAAACATGTAATTCATGTTTATATCAAAAACAGAAGAGAAGATATTAAAGAAACTCAAAGCTTTCATTAATGGGAGAAAAAAATGAGTAAACGGTTACAAATCTCAACTGTTTAACAGATTCATCTAACTAATTAACAGAAACTCATAAAGCTTGGAAAGAAAATCAAACTAACTAACTAATCCTAACTAACTAAGTGTGTGAAATCTACACCTAAGCTAACCATCGAAACTGAGGTCTTCGTCTTCTATTTATAGCCGTCGAGGGATAAGAGGTGACGTGTTTAAGCCAATGATTGAATGCCACGTACTAAATACGAGGTTTCGCTTCGTTCTTCATGCTAAACCCATTTTGGGCGTTTCTTCGTTCTTGGGTCTTGATCTAATTAATTGCTACCATCTTATAAAGGAGAAGGAGATGAGCGTTTTTGATTCTTTAAGTTTATCTTGAATCCTTCTTGATTGTTCATGAAAATGAGTTGCAGGTTTGTGGTGGTGAAGAAAAGAAATCGTCTATTTCCTTCTTTCTCTCTCTTCACTTGGCGAAGAAGATGAAAACGTGTATGTTTTTTACCGAGACTTGGTCAACAGACCAAGTTAATAATCTTAACTTTCCACTTAATTTGCCATTTGGTCCTTCAATTTTCATAGCTTTCCAAATAGTTTCAAAACTTTTTAAGTAAATTCCTTTCATCCTTCATCTTGTATAAGTTGCAAGTTCAGCCCTTGATCTTTGAAAGCTTGGCAAATAAGGTCCTTGAATCATCTTTCGTCTCTTTCTTCATCTTTTTATCAAATAAATCCTTGAAAACGTGTCTTTGCTTCAAAATGTATCTTTCTTTTCCTGAAAACACAAAAACACAAATACACGCGTAATTCTGATATTTTACAGTTAAATATATTGTATTTGACAGTGTTTTGAGTGGTATTTGGATCATTATTGATGAGTGTTTTTACACTTATCAACTCCCCTCCACTTGACCATTGCCATGACCTCATGCAATGCAGCATTTTAAAGCTCTAGAGTGCACTTTTCTCATAATTAACCCACCTTGGCCATTTTATGATTTAATAAACTATACTATGCTACATGATGAATGATTTTGAATATTTACAATGCAATGCAAGGAAAACAATTTTATTTATATATTTTTGATTTTTATTGAAATGGTTTTGATGGAAATAACTCATAAAGAACCAATGAATTAAATTAGGGCTTTGGTACCATGGACACTTATCACCCTCAAGTTTCACTTTCCCCATACCAAGCTTAAAAATGGGATCATTGTATTCACAAGTAAAAAGTGCATCAACTTATTCATGACAATTAAATATGGGACCGGTTATTATTTGAGCAAATTTCTTGAGAGCAAATTTGTCATTATTTAAAGCGTGAAGTATAAGAAATGCAAAATCCAAAAATAAGGAAGCACGGTTTTAATCCTAAGTAATCCTCTCATCCATTACTTGAAAAACCGCTCACAATTAATATAAGTCCATTTCAAGAGTAATAAGTCATTCCCCTTATGTGTAAAATCCTCATGTCATGCTTTCATAAGTAGCTACACGCTCGCTAAGGAAAGAAAAATAAAACTCACGCAATAATTTACATCCGCCATCTTTTTGAGACTTTGGATCTTCAATCCCGCAACCCGTCAAGGTAATATTGGATTGGAGCAATCTATTGAATCCCCGCAACCCGTCAAGGTAATATTGGAACTCAATAGTCACTATAATTAACACCACACTGCCCCTCTTGGAGTCTTGTATATATATATATTTTTTTTCTTTTCTTTTTTTTTTCTCCTTTTTTTTCTAGCCACTCATTTTTTTTCATAAGCCGCTCTTATTTTTCTTTATTCCTCACAAAGAAATTTGAAAAGAAGAAAAGGAAAAACATCCGCTACATATTAAGCATGACATAAGTCTAGTACACATAAAACGTTCTAACTTAGAATCTTAAGACGTACTTATATCAACCATGAATGATTAGACAAAAATGCATAAGAGATTACAAACCAATTAAAACCGTTCTTGATTATTTATTAACATATATACATGTGAAGAAAATAGAGATAAAGAAGAGAAGGGTTTAGCCACAAGTAATTATCATGAAGTTTATCTAGCCCTTTTATACTTGCTTCAACTCTATCATTTCCCATTCTCCACGAATTTAAAATCTCAAATAATGGGATTAGTGGATGCTTAGCCTAATAGACCAATGAAGGACTACATGGTTAAGGATACTAGCTAGAGAATGCTAAGATAAGCAAACTCGGGTTGAGTCAAAATATCCATGGCGGGCCTAATATGTCAAAGAAGTCTAAATTTGTTAAACCATGTCCTTATTATATTTTTTTCTTTTTATATATTTTTGATGAAAAATAAAAGAAAAGATATATACAATGCGGATGTGTTATGCAAATGAAAATGATTGATGCAAAAATTATGAATGCATATTTTTGGTGGCCAAAGTAGATCAAAAATTTGAAAAATGTTTGAAAAATTAATTTTCCAAGTTATCATGAAGTTAAGGCAATGGTCTAGGTAAGGTCACTTCGATAGAAGTCTCTCCTACACTTAAGATAAACATTGTCCTCAGTGTTTGAGAGTATTGGAGTGAACTCCCCTACACTTATTACATTGATTACTTTGCTTAACCCAAGTTAAGGAAGAGACAACTAAAGGGTATTCATTTTATGCACAATGTTTTGAATATCACGATAGCAAAAACTAATCGAAGTGAACCAGATACACGGGCCTCCTCCATAATCTCCAAGCATGAAATGTGAGAGAGCAACCCTTGAAACAAACACGAAAAGACGAAGAAAGGCACCCCTCCACTTCATGTTGATCCCAAACTTAGATCGATTTAGCTTTATGTATACGAGATTAGATCAAGTAAAACACTTAGAGAAACCTTTGTATATGTTTATGACAATCTAAGTGTTATGCGGAATTTAACACTTAAACAAGAACACAATGATATAAACAAACTTTCACTTTGATTAATGATATCAAACTTGCATACAATGAAAGTAAGCTATTCTAGGTAAAGATAAATATAGAAAATACATTGCTGTTCCTATCTTTACTAGAAGTAATCTAGAATACAATAAACGCGTAGAGTATATCTTCCCATCAGTGCTTGTCTTCAATGTATCAACGCTTGACTTTATCTTGTCAACGCTTGAGTTGTCAGCGCTTGTTTTGCTCTTGTCAACGCTTGTTTTACTCTTGTCAGCGCTCAAGTAGATTGGCTATAATTTATTCCCAACAATCCTCCCCTAAACTTGATATCCACTCTTATGATCAAGTTTCTGAATAAACATTAAGGACTAGGAGGAATCTTACAAACCTTCTCATATTGGTAATAAATAAATCTGATCAAGTCTTTTGCCACATCACTTGAATAATCAATTTCCAGCTGAGTGTTCTTCATCTTCTCCAAGATATCCTTGGATATGAAATACTGACCATCCACAAGTAGATACTCAGCAAACTTTGTAGAACTCAAATGGTAAACACCAGCAGCTGAATACAATCTCCATTGAAGACCACTGAGGTCATCTTCAAGGTCCTTCCAAATAAAAGGATCCTCATCTTTTGGTCCACACATTCTCTTGAATGTGGACCACAGTTTTATTCCATTAGCTAAAGTTGGTGCTTCAGCCTCATACTTGGTCTCTAGCAACCTCCATAGGTCTACCAAGTCTTCTCTATCACAACTTGTAAACAAAGATATAAGAGTGGTAAAAGTGTGCACCTCTTTTCCATACCTGCCAATCTTCCAAAACCCACATTCATCTTCTTCATAGCTCACAACTGGGTTTCTGGAATCTAGTGGTAACACTTGCACCATATCTGAAGCTTCTAATGGTGAGAGCTTGAGGCTCTTTCTTATGACAGCTTCACTTGGATATAATGGATCCATATCTTTGGGAAACTCAAGAGAAGCTCCCTTTTTCACTGGTCTGGGAACAAACATTGCTTTCTTGAGCTCCATTTCCTCTGCAAGTTCTTCTTTCCTTTCATCAGAAAGAAGTCTTAGAGTGTTTGCCTCCTGCACTCTAACCCAGATAGGATAAGCTTTGCATTCCAACTCATCAAATGTCAATGCCCTCAATTTCTGATAAGTCCATCCTACTCCATGACATCTGAGCAACATGTAGTATAGCTCCCTTCTATCCCTTTTCAACTCTGAGAGAATATTGCTTGCCTTGTGTTTCAAAATAACCTGGCAATCTTTTTGTACTCTGAGGAGAATCTCCAAACCCCATACCTGATCTGAAATGGTCAAGTGTGGATTCTCCATACATCTTTCTTCCCAAGCATGATACATTTGAACCACCTCTTGCATATCAAAGTCAACCTGCAATTTCAACTCTCTCAATTTCTCCTTGGCCAACTCATCCCCATACTCAAGTCTCTCTGGCTGTTCTATGATCATAATACTTGAGTCTGAGCTAGCTTCATCACTTCCTTCTTTCTCTTCAGAAGTGACAACAAATGGTGACTCTTTTACCTCCTTTCTATCTTGTTCCATGATTTGTGCAGCCAACCTTCTATCAAACTCAACTTGAGCTGCATTCTTTGGAACAACCTCTTCTACCATAATGCCCTTACCCTTATCTAATGGATCAATTGTTGGTAAGGTAGATGGTGATACCTGTGAAGAAACCTCCTTGATGATGGATGATGACTAGGATACATCACCCTCATGTGCAGGTCTGTCAATGCCCAATTTTGCTGTGTCAGCACCCAAAATATTTCTGTCAGCGTCCAAAGTTTCCTTGTCAACGCCCAAATTTCCTGCCTCAGCGCCTTTTGCAATTTCCTCCAACATGGCTGTAAATGATAAATTTAAGTTTGTAGGAGAGACTAAGGACGTATCAAAACCTGTTTGTTTCTTCAAACTTGTAAGGGCCTCAGCAACATCCAAAGATTGACCATCATGACTACCCTTATCACTCACATTTATTGGATCTTCCTCCCCTTTGGAAGATTCCTCCATACCTCTCCTTGCACTTGCAGTCTCCAAAACAACAATCCTCTCCCTCAATTTCTTGAGTTCAAGGCCTTGTGAGGTGACAACTTGTACTAAGTCTGCATTTTTCTTTTGCAAGCTCATGTAGACTGCCGTCAATTCAATTAGGGTCATTGGTTCCAATCTGCCCTCGTCTAAAATGGGGATTTGACCTCCCAAGTCAGATTCATTGGGCATGGATAAGGACTTAATGATGGTGGGACTGCCTTGGCTAGCATCTAAGCCAGAACCAATAGTCTCAGCCTCATCCATATCACCAACCACACTTGTGGTGGTGGTTCTCTCTGCTACATGGCTAGGACCACCAGAGGAGAACACTCCAGTAGTCCTTTGGTGTTTCATCAACCTACATTCAGGGGGTGTGGAAGATGATGTGGATTGGGTGGATGTGGGTTGGTTAAGGGGTGTTTGGGTTTGTGAAGGTTATGTGTCAACGTTGGAAATAGGCACATCAACACCAACATTTAACGAGTCAGCGTTGAAGGGTTCTTGGTCAAGTTGCATATGTTCAAGTGAAGGTAATGGTTCAGGTATTGGGTCAATTTGAGGTTGGGGGTCTGGTTGGGGTTAAGCTGCTGCAATGACAGCAAGCATAGCTTGGGTTAAGGGTAGGTCACGATGGGGGGTGAGTTCATCTTCATAAAAATAGCTTTCTTTTGCACAGGGATCTCATAAAAATCATTATGATCCCTTGTGCAGTATCCTTGAGCATCAAAAACCATTTGTAAAAATCGGGGATAAGCTAAAGTCATTTTGTTCCCCTTATTTTTACACATGCCCTCAAAAATCATTTTAGAATAATTAAATTTTTGCCCAGTTGCAATACACACAATAGCACTAGCAATAGATCTATTGATCTCATTGTGTGCAGTGCATTTGGGACTCAAACATTGAAGGAGGACATGTATGAGGTACTTCCAGGCTGGGGGAAACTCCTGTTTATGATATTTGTTTAAAGTTCCTTCATCAGGAAAAGGATAACCCAAAGCCCTTAGTCCTTGTTCTATTTCACTAATGGGAAGGGTGGCTATACCATCAGCATCATCAAGATGCAAGGCTTGGCGTACCAAAGCCTCAGTAACCACCCAAGGTCTCCCATGAACAATAGAACTCAATGTAGTCACTCTATTAACTGTTGAGGAACTGACAGTGTTCCAAAACTGTTTAATATGTGTGACTGGAATGGGTGGTACATGAGAAAGAGCATACCTAATAGGAGATGCGTTCAAATACGCCACCATTTGTGTGTATTGGGGAAACAGAGCATCATCAGCTTCAAGATACGCAATCATGTTGTGTTGGCTTCTGAACCCCAATTCCAATTCTGATGGTTTAAACTTTGGTGCCATTGTTGAAAGCTGTTAAAATTGATTGATGAAGATGAAGTTGATAAGAGAAAATAGTGTTAGACAAGAAGTATAGATACCCTGTTTAAAAATAGGATCCAAATTTATAGGAGAAGAAAATGCATGTGATTGGCCCAAAAATAGGCAAGTATTTTCAATATATAATCATGAGAATATTGAAAAAGAAGAATTTTATCTCATGCATTAAATGAGAGTTATCAACTCCCCAAAATTACGGCCCAAAGATATGTCAAAAAGTAAAAACTGGGTAGGACCCATTGAGTGTCAACGGTCAAAAATAACCTATCAACGCCCAACGGCTATAATCTTGTCAACGTTTGCCTATAGCCATGTCAGCGTCTAAATTGGTCACAACAACGCTTGAAAATATACTTGTCAGCGTCCAAAAATAAAAATGTTTAAAAATGAAAAATGACCTTAACAAAGTAATTTATCCTAGAGAAGATAACCAAAAAGCTGATAATTATTATAGGGCGGCAAGCACTGTCCAGTTATGCACACTTGCTTATGCAAGATAGACATAACAGTCCTCTAGTGTCCCTTGCTAACCAAAACTCTTAACAACTAAGTTACCTTATAAAATTCCTTGTTACTCCCAGGTAAATCCCATAACAAGATTATTCCCAAGTCTCCCAACAGACCACAACCAATTCTAGGCCAAAAATGTCTTGGCAGCATGCATAGTATATCAACTTTGCATGCTACAGTGCCTCATGATTTAGTAAAACCAACTCATACTCACCTGTGGACACAATCTAGAATTGTGATAAGAGTATCATATGGATACCCAAACATCCTAAAGGTTCCTAAAAACCTCCCCTTAGACTATGATACATAAGTTGCTAAAAACATGCATGAACATAAAAATTTATGTCAAGATAGGAATTAAAAATTCCAACCATCATCCATAAATAAAAACTTGTCCAAATGCTTCTCCATTGATCCACAAGCAACTCTGTATCCAATGGTATACTGCTAACACCACCTGCACATTTAGATTGAAAACCACAAAACTAACATTGTTGCTGACAACGCCCCGATAACACATGACAGCGTTGAGGGAAGCTTTGTCAGCGTTAAACAATTATATTGCTGACAACGTTACAAAAACACTTATCAGCGTTCAAGCAACCTTTGTCAGTGTTAGAAAAATATAGTGGAAAATCTAAATCATCAATCAGACCAATAACAATGCAACATCATGTACATACTTTTACAAAAAGACTCCAAAACACATATTATGTGAGATTGATCATTCCAATACTTGTTACCAAGTATTTAAACCTCCCAGCATCAAAAGGTTTAGTTAGTAAATCTGACACATTTTCTTCTGTGTCAACTCTATATGGTTGTATTAAGCCCTTTTCAAAATAATCTCTTATAAAATGGTGTCTAATTTCTATGTGTTTAGTTTTAGAATGATGTACAGGATTCTTAATGATGCATAAAGTGCTGTTATTGTCAACAGATATCTTGGTATGCATGAAATTATACCCATAGTCCAACAGTTGGTTCTGAATCCACAAAACTTGGCCACAACAAGCAGCTGCAGCTACATACTCAGCTTCAGTTGTAGAATTAGCCACCACTGTTGTTTCTTGCATTGCCAAGATATCAACCTGCTCCCAAGAAACTGACATCCACCAGTTGTGGATTTTCTATCAAACTTATCACCTCCATAGTCATATGCAATCAGCTCCAATGGTGAATCCTTTGGGTACCACAAACCAAGACTAGGATAGCATCTTAGGTACCTAAAGATCCTCTTCACAGCATAAAGGTGACATTCTTTGGGAGTCACTTGATGGCGTGCACAAGCACACACAGCAAACATGATGTCAGGTCTGGAGGCTGTAAGATACATCAAGGATCCAATCATGGATCTATAGTGCCAGACATCAACATCTTTCCCATCTCCAATCTTTCCCCAAGGGTGTTCTCTATCCATAGGATTAGTAGCCCTCTTTTCATGTGGAGAAAAGCCAAACTTCTTCAAGATCTCAGCCACATATTTATCCTGGGAGATGAAGATACCATCTTCTTTCTGCTGAACTTGTAAACCAAGAAAGAAGTTCATCTCCCCCATAGCACTCATCTTGAATTTTTCTGTCATAAGCTTGGAGAAATCCTCACTCATCTTTGGATCAGTAGACCCAAAAATGATGTCATCAACATAGACCTGAACAAGTAACACATCCTTACCTTTCTTCTTTGTAAATAATGTCTGATCTATGGTGCCCCTCTTGAATCCATTGTCCACCAAGTAGGTGGAAAAAGTACCACACCATGCTCTGAGGGCTTGATGAAGGCCATACATAGCCTTTTTGACTCTATACACTTTATCTGGATTCTCTGGATCCTCAAAACCAGAAGGCTGCATCACATATACCTCCTCAACAATAGTTCCATGGAGGAAGGCACTCTTGACATCCATTTGATAGACAATGAAGCCCATGCAGGATGCATAGGCTAAAAAGATCCTTATAGCTTCAATCCTTGCAACTAAGGAAAAGACCTCCTCATAGTCTATCCCCTCCTCTTGTGTATATCCCTGAGCCACTAACCTTGCCTTGTTTCTGACCATAATACCTCTTTCATCTCTCTTGTTTCTTAGAACCCACCTTGTCCCTATAGGTCTGACATATCTGGGACAATCAACCAGCTCCCAAACATCCTGAATTGCAAATTGGTGAAGCTCATCCTGCATTGCTTCCACCCAACTTGGTTCTTTGAGAGCATCAAATATTTTCTTGGGTTTCTGTTGTGACAGAAAACAGGCAAACAAACATGCTTGCACAAGAGGGGTATCAACCTTCTTGTGTATATTGGCAATAAACCCACCAAGACCTTGATGAGATCTTCTAGTCTGAACTGGAGTCATAATATCACCAATGATTTGAGAAGTGGGGTGATTCTTCATAGTGGAAGTGAGAACTCCTCCTTCAAAAAGCCTGGTGTCCTCAACCTCATTCTCCATGTTGCCAATATCTTCTTCATCAGACTCTCTTTCATCAATATGAGGATGAACCTCTTCATATAAATTGGAAGGTTCTCCTTGTTCAAAAATGGAAGAGAAAAGATGTGCAGAAGTGTTGTCAACGCCTGAACCTTGTTTGTCAGCGCTTGGGCTAACAACGCTTGAACTGTTGTTGTCAACGTCTGAGCCATCAACGTCTGAGTTGGTCTTGTCAGCGCTAGATTTGCCTTTGTCAGCGCCTGAAGGACCATGCATGTTTGTATCTGGTGGTACTTGGAGACCACCATTATCTTTACCACCAGCAGCAGCAGCAGCAAAAGCATCTGTCCAAATGGGAATTGTAACATATTCTTGTATAGGAGATGGCTTTTCTGCTTATGATCCAACCTTTTCATGAACCTGTGTACCTGAAACATCAACAACTTGTTTTTCCACAACATTTGAAGTTACCTTCACAATGTTTGGATTAGTGACAGGCATATAATTTAAAGCTCTAGATAAGGGTTCCAAGTCAAACAACCAATTAGGACCACTTTCAGGATCACTAGGTTTATTCTCTAAAAACCTAACATGTACTCTTTCAAGTATACGTTTTTCTTCTTTAAGATAAACCCTATATCCCTTGCTCTGCACTGGATACCCCATGAAGTAGCCTTCATCACCTTTTGCACTAAATTTCCCTAAGGCATCACTAGTATCTAAAACTACTACATGACAACCAAAAGGTCTGAGAAAACCAATATTAGGTTTTCTTCCCCAAAGTAACTCATAAGGTGTTTTGTTCTGAATTTTGTTAACTAATGCTCTATTTTGAACATAACAAGCTGTATTAACAGCCTCAGCCCAAAAGGCTATAGGAAAATGAGCATCAGCCAACATTGTTCTGGCTGCTTCAATTAGGGTTCTATTTTTCCTCTCAGCAACCCTATTTTGCTATGGGGTTCTAGCAATACTAAATTGCCTGGTAATTCTTTTCCTGGCACAAAAATCATCTAGCTTCTTATTCCCAAATTCACCACCATTATCACTCCTAAGTATGTTAACTTCATTTCCAGACTTCTTCTCAATCTGAGTGATAAAATCAATTAGAATGTCAGTTGTGTCACTCTTCATAGCTAGAAAGAATGTCCAAGTAAACCTGGAAAAGTCATCTGTGATTACAAAGCAATATGACTTACCATTCAAACTTTCTATATTGGTTGGACCAAAGAGGTCCATGTGAAGCAAATGAAGAGGTCTAGAACTAGTATGCACCTGTTTGGACTTGAATGAAACCTTGTGCTGCTTGCCTTTAAGACATGGAACACAAGAGTGGACATTGTGGAAGGCCTTCTCAGGCAAACCATCAACCAAGCCAAGTCTCACAAGCCTATTTATATTTTTAAAATTTATGTGCCCTAGTCTCCTATGCCACAAATTACTCTCATCTACTAAAGCTTTAGCATAAAAACAAGACATATTATTATTCATTTTAATCCCATTTAGATTCACATTGTATATGTCTTTATGCCTAGGTGTTCTATATTAAATATATTTCTCATCAGGGATCTTATAATCCTTGCTTAACACCAAACACTCAGTATCAGTAAACAGAACTTTATTCTTGTTATCACAAACTTGTGATACACTAAAAAGATTGTAATCAAGCTCTTTTACCAGAAATACGTTTTCAAAACGCAAGTTCTTGGTGAGAAGGGTTCCTTTGCCTGTGATAGTACCATATCCGCCTCCAAAGTAAACCTTATCACCATCCTCAATGGGAGTAAAGTTGGTCAAATAGTCTTCCTTCCCTGTCATGTGCCTTGAGCATCCACTATCCCAATATCCATAATCATTGACCTGTCTTTGAATGCCCTGCACATAAAGAAAACAAATTAGTTTTCTTTGGGAACCCAAGCCTTAGAAGACTTGGATTCATCTAGTTGTTCAATAAGAACAGACTTAGTTCTTACAACAACCCCATTTTCATCCTTCTTAGGATGAAATACCCAGTTAACCCCAATAGGTTTTGTAATGACCTTTGAAATGTAATTAAATCTGTTGCAGGTCATTGAAATTCCATTATCATTAGGGTTTTGATCTTTCTTGGGTCTCCATGTCAAGCTTGAAGAAGCTTTAGACCCCTTTCCTTGTGGTTGCAAATATTTAGGTCTGGTCACGTTTTTGTCAGCGTTGGAATTGGTCCTGTCAACGCTGAAATTACCCTTGTCAGCGTTGAACCTAGGGTTTGCTACAGAAACCCATTGCCTATTTGACCAGGTGTTTGTCTTTTGAAATGGTCTTTGTCCATGAGTGTTAGACCCTCTAGTGAAGAATGGGGCAGGTCTAACAACTTGTGGACTTTGCTCCTCACAAGGTTTGGGTCTGACAACGTTTGACTTCCTAACAACGTTGACTTTGTTCCTGTCAACGCTGAATTTGTTCCTGTCAGCGCTGGCTTTGGGAGCGTTGACACACTTATATGCCAAGTGTGAAAAGCTACCACAAGTGTAACAAGCTTTTCTAGACACAACCCTAGGTCTAGAAGAGAAGAAGCCTGTTCCATCATTGCTAACTTGGCTCTTAGGTGACCTAGTATTCCTATACATCTCTGCATACTTAATGCTAGGTTTTCTATCAGTGTTGGAGCCAAGGTCAACAGCTTTACCAGTGATTGGGTTAGTAACCTTAATGGGTGTTGACTCATTAGGACTTTCACATAGCAAGCCACCCTTAACAAATAATGTAGGGTTAGCTTTCTTCCATTCATTCAGGTCAGTCAACTTTTGTTGATACTTTTCAACTAGGGTGACAACTCTTGGTGGAGGAATGAATTCCTCCTCTTGGAGTTCTGGCAAACCAGTCCAAGATAGGTCCTTTTGTTGGACACCATAGAAGTCACCAGCTAGTGGTGGAACCACAGAGTAGTCTTTCATCCCAATCACAGTCATGTCCTTAGGATCCCTTTGTTTACCCACACAGTCTCCTAGGGTTTGAGTGACTCTATCAAATCTTTGAATTTTAAGGCCAACATTGTCTTTATTCTTAATGGCCTCATCAAATTTAGCCTGTAATTCACCATTAACCCTTTCCATGATGTTTCTAATATCCATGCTAGCATTTAACTCATGTTTTAAGATATTTATTTTATCTTTTAAGTCAAATTCCATTTTCTTGTATTCAGAAACTGTCTTCTCAGTTTGAGTGAGAGCTAGTTGGTAATTAGACAGTTTGCACTTTTCAGTACTCACATCACTTAATAATCTTAACACCTCTTTGTTAAGTTTCTCAGTGTTTAACCTACAACCTTTACTACAAAAAGCATCATTGTATACCTCATTATCAGATGAAGAGGAGGAGTGTGCCATGAGAGCATATTCAACATGCTCTTCTTCTTCAATTTCAGCAACCAAAGCTTTATCCTCTTCCACATTCTTAGCCAGATAGCTCCAATCCCATCCCATACCATCAATTCCTTGAACTGCAACCATGGCTTTAGGATCCTGAGCTTTAATAACTTGACTTGAGGGTTTACCAGCATCAGATCTTCTAGGAGATCTGCATTCCCTCATGAAGTGCCCCATACGATGACAATTGTAGCACTCAACTTTGGATTTATCAAATCCAGCTGTGTCTTTTGCTTTGAAGGTCATCTTCTTCTTAAACCTTCTGTTCCACCTGTTTGCTCTTATACTAGCAAGAGCCATGTTCCACTTAATGTCCATCTCTTCCAAATGCTCATCACTTATCTGCTCAAGATCCTCATATGTAATCATTGAACCATTGGGCAAAGAATCAATATAAGCACATACAGTATCCAAATCCAAACCAGCAGGTTTAACTCTTGGGGAGTCACTTTTGAATGTGTCAGCGACTGAAAAGGAGACGTTGACAGGACTTGTTCCAGCGCTGACACATGATGATCCAGTAACTGGATGCATGTAAGAGTCCTTCTGATTGAGTTGGCCTTCACTATGAGAGAAGAAGGCCATGTTACTGTTGGTAGAGTTTCTTCCATGCTCTAAAAGAGTTTCATCTTCCAACAGCCTTAGTTTGTTGTAGATGTCATCAAACGTGGAACTTTTGTAGGTATTATTGGCAAGAATAGATCTTGCCTCAATCTTCCACGCCTCACCAAGACTTTTAAGAAAAGTAGCATTTATGTCAACATCACCAAGTTGTGTCCCCATGAAGGACAATTTGCTTGTGATGTCAAGCAATCTGCTTCTCACACTACTCAGTTTCTCATTGGGTTGTGCTTTGAAAACAGCATAATCATGCATGAGTTGTTTCTCTTTTCTTCCCTGGTATCTGCATTGCCACCATATGCAACTTCAAGAGCTGCCCAAAGGTCTTTAGCAGAATCATAACCTCTGTATTTATGATGGTTCTCTTGTCCCAAAGAGACTTTCAGAATATTTAGGGTTTTCATGTCAACCCTTTTCTTTGCTATGTCTTCAGCAGCCACAGCTCTACCATCTTCAGGTTTTTCTTTCTTATCTTCTTCAGAACATGCAGCAACAGCTGATCTTTGAGAAATAGCATTAGCAATCTTCTGGGCTTTATCGAATGTGTTTCCATATTCAATGATCTCCCAGAGTGTGTAGTCATAGATCCCTAGATATTGCTCAAAGTTGAATTTCCACAATTCAAAGTTGGTTGCATCAAGCATGGGAATCTTGATGTTTGGTAAAGGTGAGGAGGAGGAAGAGATTGTTTCTGACATGATGTTGTTTAGGGTTTTTTAGAAAATTAGGGTTTTGGTGATTTTTAGGGTTCTTGTGTTCTTTAAGATCAAAAGTTCCTCAACAAGCTCTGATACCACTTATTGATCCCAAACTTAGATCGATTTAGCTTTATGTATACGAGATTAGATCAAGTAATACACTTAGAGAAACCTTTGTATATGTTTATGACAATCTAAGTGTTATGCGGAATTTAACACTTAAATAAGAACACAATGATATAAACAAACTTTCACTTTGATTAATGATATCAAACTTGCATACAATGAAAGTAGTTTATGAATGAAAACTTATATGAAACATTAACCTAAAGGTCTTCTTTTATAGACATAAGAAGCCTTGTACAATAATCTACGTATCAGCTATTGTAGGTAAAGATAAATATAGAAAATACATTGGTGTTCCTATCTTTACTAGAAGTAATCTAGAATACAATAAACGCGTAGAGTATATCTTCCCATCAGTGCTTGTCTTCAATGTATCAACACTTGACTTTATCTTGTCAACGCTTGAGCTGTCAGCACTTGTTTTGCTCTTGTCAACGCTTGTTTTACTCTTGTCAGCGCTCAAGTAGATTGGATATAATTTATTCCCAACACTTCAACTCTATTATAACATCCTTTTAATTAAACTAACCTATTGAAAATCTACTCTACGTTTTCGAACCTAGTTATTCAATGCTTGAGTTTTTTTAACCCTAAGTCTCTAGCTCGACTCGGCCCCGAATTAAGTTGTCCTTGGGGAAACCATCATGGAGAATAAATGATATCCACTTTGAAGCACATCTCACATGATACACTCAAACTTAGCACGTTGCTATTTACTATAAGATTTACAATATCTGCCTTGATAAATGGAACGGTCCAACGTGTCTCAAGTTTGTCCAACATGCGAAAGCTCTTATATATGAAGCACACCAGGATCAAATACATAGTTTCCATCTCGACAAGTGAACAACTCCAAAGTAGGTAGCATCACCAAAGTAAGCTCATACAAGAAGCCCATATCAATAGAAGTCACACTCTTAAGTGGAGTAGATGAAAACAAAGGTGTCTCAAACATACGTATCCCAGGATCAAAAACCTTTCCCTTCATGGGAAAATAAGAAGATGAGCTCGTGTCAACCATATAAGATTCCCCTTTAGTGATCAAAGCATCATGAGAATATGAAGGTGTAGGTATCAAAACATTCATAACAAGTATATCCATATTCGGTTCCTCATCAACATCAAAAGGTGGGTAATCTTCCATAGAAGGCATAAAAAAGGCGGATCAAGATGAATAGTGTCTTGTGAAGGAGGTGTAAGTTCTAAGTTCCCAAAAAGCATGTTTTCACTAAGACGAATCTCCTCTTCCTAACTAGAATCACTATCATCGACCTCAATATCAATATCAGCAAGATAAGCCTCTATGGTGGCATCAATATCCATATGAGAATCCATATACAAGGTTTTTGGTTCTAAAGGTGCCTTAGGTGAAAAAGGATCAATCTCTAAGAGTATAGGATCTTCATCAATAACCAACTTCAAGGGTGGAAGGGTGGGAATAGAAGGCTCAAAAGAAGGTGTATTAAGAGAATCACTCAAAGGGATGATATCATCATAAAAATCAATAGGTGCAACCTCAAAAACCGGTGAAGAAATGTCAATGAAAGGTTCTTCTTTTATGGAATCATCATTATGGTGTTCATTCAATGCTTCAATCGAGGAGATAAGATGATAAAAGTTTGATAAAACCTCACGAATATGAACATCTTCCACTTCTTCTATATGATCAACATCTTCATCCAAATTAGGAATGTCATCTTGACATGAAAAGTCCTCAGATGATATATCATAAGATGCCTCACTAGAATCACAATCATCATCCTCTATTCGTGGCAAATCTTGCATAAACTCTTCCTCAATCTCATTATCCCTTTCTTTAAACAATTCATCAAGATCAAAATCTCCAAAATCACTAGTAGTAGCATGAAGGTCAACATGTGATGAAATCTCAATGTGATCATGAGGAGAAGAGGTATCAATACAAAGCTCATCACATGGTTCATTGGAAACACCCTCAAGCTCTCTTTGGATTGGGATAAGGTTCTCAACACTAGAAGAGATTAATTCATCCAAATCGGTGTTTATATTAGTGCTAAGAGGCTCGTCCCCCATGGTAAAAGAGTCGGTGGGTTCCATGTGAGGTAAAGGTGATGAAGGTGTGTCATCATTAAGTGTCATGCAAATCGAAGGTTCGTCATCATCGTCATATAAGCATTGTTTAAGCAAACGAGCACGAGTAGCAATGTATTCTTCTTCACATGATTTACGATATCCATCACTAATAGGATCATCCTCATCATCAACTCTTAAAGACGGCTCAATATCACATGGTAAAGCTCCTTGAGTTAGATAAGATTGTACAAAAAGAATTTGTCTTTGACAAGTTTCCTCTAAACATTCAAGTATTCTCCTTTCCATCTCTTGAATGCTCCTCTCAACTAATTCATGAAATTGAGAGTCATTTTGCATATTCTCTTGGTTAAACCCTTGATTATACCCTTGATTATGAAAACCCTCATGATGTAAAAATCCTTGATTTTGAAAGTTATCTTGAGTATAGCATTGAAAATTTTCATCATTTTGAAAGCCTTCATTGTGTGAAAATCCTTGATTATGAAAAGTTTCTTGATTATAGCCTTGAAAATTATCATTGTTTTGAAAACCTTCATAATTGGAAAATCCTTGGTTTTGGTATGGCTCATTAAAGGTTTGATCATGAAATGATGATTGAGGTTGTGATGAAAAACCGGAATATCCCATATAGTCATTACAAGTGTAGTCCATTTGAAGATTAGGTTGAAAATTAGGGTTCTCGGTTCCATTATAAGCATATCCCTCCCCATAATAGCCATGATTTTGATCACATAAATAAGTATCGTGTGGACCACCACAAGTCGAACAAGGCGAATAATTAGCGTTGGTGGATCGTTGTTGCAAAATCTCCAACATGGAACGAGTATCCATGCGTAACAAGGTGGCCGAATGTATATACAAGTAAAATGACGTTTAAAAGCTTCCTCTGGGAAGGAAGTAATACACCAAAGGTGGTATGTTTACACGTGTGCGAGTACACGTGTAAGTAAACACGAGGAATGAGGGAGTAGCCCTCGGTCGACTTTTGAAAGAGAATAGATTATCTCCCTCGAGGTTCGATATGAAATATCTACAAGAAAGTAATAATATACGTATGTACTACTTGGGTGCAAGACCCTCAATAAAGCCTTCCTTCTTAGAATACGCACTAGTGAACGGGGGGTTAGGTGGCGCGAAGCACTTAAGTACCTATTGACCCTTAGATGGCATTTTATAGCACATCGCCTTTCTATTCACTTTGTAGTTTGTATTCTTCGAATTATTGCCTATTGGAAGTATTTATCTATTCTTGCTTAATTAATTTTTTTTCGATACACGTGTCAAGGACCGGAACGCCCCCTAACACGGTGTATTGCCTTGGCAATACTTATGGAATATATGTGTATTGATTGTTCTTATACGTATACGTATTTACATATAATAATATATCAAAAATATTTTTGTATTTATTTGATTTTTTAAGAAAAATACTATATGTACGTAAAAACGATGAAAATCGATATAATGTATATTTTTGGGTGTAATCTTTTTGGAAAAAGATTACTTTTTGGATTTTTTTTTTGGTTCAATTCTTTAGGAAAAGAATTGATTTTTGTGATTTTTTATTTTTTTATATTTTTATCTTTTTGATTTTTTTTATGTTTTTGATTTATACGTAAAAATAACGTTCACAAAGTGAACGGATCCCAAAATCCAATCGTCTCACTCAAAACCGTTAATCTTCACGAAAAGAACCGGCAACGGCGCCATTTAATATTTGTCTATTTAGTTCGTTTTTCTCGACTCAATTCGAATGGATTTAACGTTTTCAAGTAAAGATTTAATTGTTCTTGGTGGTAAAAACTTGTTTGGAATCTAAGCTACTTGACACAAAGCAATCAAAAGGTAAAAATAGTATTTATCTATATATACGTACTACACTAAAGAAAACGTTGCACGTACGACATTTAAATGCACTCAAAATTATAAAAATGTGAGATACAAAATTAAACTACAAATGAAAATTCGTAAATTGAGAAATGATACTAATAAAATTTCCTATACAATATTGTAATAAACTAAACTAGTCTACTTAGAATTTTATACAAAGTAAATCTAAAAATACGAAATTTGAAAGTAGCAAATGTCAATCAGAATTAAAAAAAAAACTGGCCCAGCAGTGAAAGGAGCCCATCAATTATTATCTATACGTCTACCACAAAGGACTAAACTTGTCTTTTTTTACCAAACTTGTTAAATGAAAAGCAGACAAATCGTTCTACTGAAAACAAATTGAATGTCCTGTTTTAGAATATGAAATCTGATTTAAGTACAACTTACAATGCTACTTAAGCTATTTTCAACTATCTCTACAACTCCTACTTTATGAAAATATAAAGGCAAGTATAAGACTAATGAAATCAATTTAGTTACACCAATGACAAAGTATATCAGATAAGAACAATCAGCAACTAATTTTTACACTATAGCTACTTAACAAACTACGATTTGCTGAAAACTTAAAAACGAGCTTAACCATCTCATCCGAAGTAAGTCCTTTGATGTCGAAGCGCGGCGCTGAGCCGGCTTTGCTCTCTGCTGGTCTAAGATCGATCAAGTAAAATGCTCAAACTGAAATTACATCTACACTCGAACATATCAGCTACGGCTCTGCTAATTCGAGAGTCAAACAAAAGTAAGAGCTCCAACTGATCTGCTCAATATGATTATCCTGCAAAATCAAACTGAAAATGAACGAAAGAAAAACAAACAGGTCTTCCGAATTCGAAACTGCAAATACTGATCTATATCGAACCGACTGACAACTTTTCATTAACTGACTAAAAAAAACTTGAATCATTAAAAGCTTTTCATAAGCTTTTTGCTAATAAACCTGAAAATCAGCTTATAAGAAAAACATTTAGAAACATGACTAATCAAAACTAAGTACTGACCACTAACACTTCAACTAATCGAATTGATTCTTAGCACTTTAATTCATCTGAATATCAAAACAGTAAGGAAATAACAGTTTGAACAGTAACAGTATTTTTGAATGGTAAGATCACAAAAAGAATTTTCTAACAAAAATAAACTGTAAGAACAAAAGATCATTAACTGGCGTCTGAAACTTATTTTTCCATTAACAGAATAGATGATTACTCCTAAACCTAATCATTCTAATAGATTTAACTGAATTGAACAAGAAAATGCAACTGATAACCAAAAATTGTAACTGATTAATCTTCGTGTAGTAACAGTAATCACGAACAAGAGTTAAGCAAGAACTAAAGATATCTCTAAAACATGTAATTCATCTTTATATCAAAAACAGAAGAGAAGATATTAAAGAAACTCAAAGCTTTCATTAATGGGAGAAAAAAATGAGTAAACGGTTACAAATCTCAACTGTTTAACAGATTCATCTAACTAATTAACAGAAACTCATAAAGCTTGGAAAGAAAATCAAACTAGTATATATATATATATATATATATATATATATATATATATATATATATATCTTTACATTATATATAAGAGGAGGGATTTGCCACATCATCAATCAGGATACTAATCCCAGTCAGCACACTTATGTAAAATTCGAAATTTTTCAAAAAAAGCTCCCACCACGCAAGAGTCGAACTCGGGCCTTACAACAAGATACAATGATACTCAACCATTGGACTAGATCAGTGCTTTTGATATCTAACAGCAAAACCAAGTTAATATACGCACGAAAACATCGAAACAAAAAGCCTTATATCATTCGTACAACCCTAATATGAATATCATTCATAACGAAACCCCGATTTATGTCTCGATTTAGGTTTTCTTTTTAATTAAGTTGTGGGTGCGTAGTCCACCGATTTAAGAATCCATTAAAAAAGTTTCAGAGATTATCAAGGACACAACTACTAATGGTACAGGAAAGGCAATATCTTTATAGGCTTCTTTTCACCAAACTCGATCTTTACTCCCAATCAGGTATGTTATGTTGGATTTTTAATTCAAGTTTCAATAACTTATCAAGATGCGTGATTGTTTTTTTTTATTTTGGTTTAGGGTACTTAACCTCACATTGTGGATTGTTTTAGAACTCAAAAGTCTAATGATGATAAAAAGGTACAAGTTTTGCTAATACTTTGTGATAACAGTTTGCCCGGTCGATTTTGAATAGGTCCCCTTCTATGAGACGCGCATCTGATGAACAATATTAAATGTTTACTTTTATAGCCAGGTTGGGAGTTTACCTCTACAAATCAAGAGTTGTTACAGGATGTCATTGATTGTTTGAAGCTCTTTGCAGAGATCTTGCAACAGAAATCCTATGAGTCCGCAACTAAAGCATTAGGATTACTACTCTCTTTGTGGTCAAAGCCAATATGCATTGAAGGACCTGCATTTGGTCATTAGTATTTAGTACAAAGATGACGCCCTGATCAGAGAGGGAAACTTAGGTTGCTAGAAGGTATGATTATTACTTCTCTTTTCTTTGGAACATGTATGAAGTTATAGTTAATTGTTTTGATCTGGTGGCCCTTAAGCACAGAAAAAAAAGTAGAGTTTTTGTCAGGTTGGTAAATGACTAGGCTAATAAAGGTCATCGTGATCAACCACATAATAGACAAAAGAAAATAGAATACACGTTCTCTCTATTACCATTAATTTTTTTCCTTATGAATCTATTTTAGTATTTGAAGGCAGTTACTTTGGACATTATAAGACCTAATAAAAGCAATAGCCATTCCTGATGTCGTTTATCTAATGTTGGATTGCAGATCAAGGCTTGCTGATGACTTCTTACTAATAAGGGCTTGCTGATATTATCGGTACAACTCAGAACAATTCATAAAGTGTAGATAGACAAATAAGCAACACCCTTAATCTAATATAAGATCCTGTACTATTTAGTCACTGTCACTTAGTACCGATATCTTACCTACACAGCCATATATGTATGCATTATTCATCAAAAAACTATTAAAACCGGATAATAATAAATATCTACACGAAAAGTCAGGGGTTGAAAAGGCATCTTATTTGAGTGTGTCTGCGCAACCCGTTTGTGTTCGTAGAGCTTGGCTGTGCAACAAGTTTATAACATTATTAAAGGTGACAATTTCAACCCATTTACTCATCCATGGGTTAATTAGTTACTTGATAGATGAAAAGGCAACGCTGCTTAAATGCTGATTAGTTGCTGATAAAACTAAAACAACAAAGAAGCTGATTAGATATCTTGCACTTAGGTGATCAATTTGGAGTCGAAGGAACAAAGAGTTCATGTACATGTAAGTCATAGTATTTTTCGGTATTAGTTATAAAGATTGTGGATTATTGAATTTGTTTGTAACTCTATTTATATCTTTTAGTATGGAAGTTTCATTTGCATAGTTGAAATCCTCTGTCAGAAGCATTCTTGAGCTGCATATGCTTGATATATGTAATCGCACCATCTACTGGCATACACCTTCTTTACAATATTGCAATGTCTGATATGTAATACGCACCATCAGAAGCATTCTTGAACTGCATGTTGGAGTAATTGGTTTGGGTTTTGTTATCACTCTCTATGAGAGTGGAAAATGGTGGAAGTCAATTGGCATTTACAACTTGCATCCACCAATTTTTCATTTGCGAGGAGTGTAGCCAACATTTTTACAATATGTGCTCAAGGTATAAAAGAATCTTTTTCTTTACTCTCGAGTGTTTGTTATCATGAACTGCAACATGAATACGTTCTTAATTTCTCTTAATCCATTTCAGGGTTTCTACTCAACTCACCAGTGCACATGACTTCGTCCTTTGGCTATGGACTGCACATAATGAAGTCAATCAAATATTAAAGAAAACATGAGAAAACTTTGAAAAGTACGATGTATGTAATGCCAATGCTTCAAAGTGCAGCAGATTCATACATCAGGGGGCTGATGACCAAATCATAGAGTACACCTACCTTTTGAGAAATTGTACATTGGAGGCGCATTCATGGATTTTCTAGGTTTTGTAGAACTCTCCTAAAACTCAGCTGTTTATTCCTATGTCCCACACATTATCCGGTTCATTGATCTTATTATATGGAGAAATACATGTAAGTAATTTCTTTCACTTTTGCTATCTCATCTATATATCATTTGCTTATTTATAAAGGTGGCTAAATGGGCGGGTAAAACGAGTCATTCTTGTGTATCGTTGAAATTCAGTGATGTTGATTTTACACATTTTTTCTAGCATTTTCAAACTTATAAATTATAGCTGTCTATTAGTTTTATTTATTTATTTATTTATTTTTTTTTTTTTTTTGGTAACCGTGATTTCCGACTCATTGGCCGACTAATTCACGGGGTTTGAGCCCACCGCCACATAGACTCAAACCAGGTAAAGCCCTCCCTTTTCAGGAGGTTGACGTGGCCACTTCAAGGTTGTCTATTAGTTTTATGAATTTTATTATTCTGTTATCTCATATTTCTACTTCAAAGTATGCAACAAAAATACTACTTTGCGACTTTTAACCATTTTATCGTGTACCTCATATATTCTTTTTGTCTAATCTTTTGTATATTGGTTACATATTTTATCAGTCGGGTCAATACAGTTGCAAGATTTTGGGACGAAATATCCATTTGCTTAGTAATCATAATTTAATTTTATCACTTTTTTATTAACACGAGTTCGGGTGGACAAGATGGCAGTCTGTTGAACGTTGCACAGGCCAGTGTTATGCTGTAAAATTAAATAGTTTATAGGTTTCATAGATAATTTATAACAGGACAAAAGTTACTGTACACTATTCTATTAAAGTGGCTTAGTATTTACGAAATTAAATTGCCTTTTGACTAAATTCACTAAAGCAATTATATTCTGGAATGTACCATGTTATACTGATTTGTAGGTTTAGTTAAAATCAGCAAGGATTAGGATTAAAACTATGATTGATTGATGTCTAAACTAAGATAAAAGAATAAGCCATAAATACTGAATGCATTCGGTTAATTAGGCCTTGAGAAATATTATTGTATTTGGTTAGAATTATGTATCGACAACTTTAATTAGATTGCAGATTGACCACTTAGTCTACGCGAGATTTGAGTTGAACTTTATGTGTAGAATGTTGAATTTTTGGATTTTTGACAACTGCAGGGCGAGTTTTAGCAGCTGCACTGGCGGTCGTGGCCCCGACCTAAACATCCACAATAGGGTTTTGGCGATTCACTAGCCTCTTTGACGGGTGCTCCTTTATTAAAAAGGATAAAGAAAGATTGCAAAGTGAGCAGTGTGAGCATTAAAACTATCTACAGATGGTATGTGGGTAACACTTCAATTACCTCATTGCACTTTGATTTCCAATCAATGTTAACACAAGTCTTAAAAGAAGTAACTTGATTGTTTTATATCCTAAGAAGGGTGGTGACTCCATATGGGAGAGTAGGTGACAGTTCACGTATGGATGAAGATCACCATAGTAAAGAGCTAAAGGGGGTTAGGTGAACATGCATGGGTTGAACCTTGGTTACGCATGATGTTATGATTTGAAAAGAAAAACTCTTGATGACTATTTCTTAATACTATATCATTCATAATGCTACCTTCTTTTTTAATATTGTATCCCTGCCATGTTCAATATTTTTTTTCATCATACACAACAGGACATATCATTCAATCAAGACAATATAGAATAAGTTTTACCCTTTTTATGTGTATCTGATATAGAGTAAGGTTTAACCCTTTATGTGGATCAACGCGGTATAGCGTAAGTTTTAACCCAGGATGTTTGGAATTGCTATTAAAATTGCTATTAAAATTGCTCAAAGGGTTGTTTGGGATTCCTGTGGCATATTCAAAGTCATTTATCCATATCATACCCGATCTAGAAAAGAGAACCATTACCATTTTGTAAGATTGTATATTTGAAATTCTTACCTAATAATATATTTATAGTCCATCTAATACACAATCTAAGGCGACACAGATTATGTTTGTGTTACGTATATATGTTTGGCTAAGTTTCTTTTGGGCAAAGGTGTGGAGAACAGATATGGTTGCTAATGATAATTGTAAATCACAGTGACGAACGACGGTGCTACAATCTTAAAGGCTCTTCATAACGATAACCCTGCTGCTAAAATTCCTTATTGATATTCTTTATTAGTCCTTTTTGTATTTTACCCATTGCTATCAAAACTGTCACGTTTCTTATCGAGGCTAATTTTAGATTTCTTATTTTTATGATTAGAGTTCAAGATGATGAGGTGGGTGACGGGACTACGTCGGTGGTAGTTTTGGCTGGCAAATTTTCAAGGGAGACCACGAAGTTGGTAGCCACCAAAGTTCATCCAATGACAACAATTTCAGGTCTGTTTGATTGCCTGTTATCGATTTTAAGTTTTTACTTAAATTGTACGGGTATGTATCTCATTGTTTTTTTTCAACTTTCAGGTTACCGCATGGGTGCTTACTGTGCTCAACGTGCATTGTTGGAAAGGGTCAATGATAATAAAGGAAGATGCAGCTTCGTATTACTTACATCAGATATTCATATACACAACTTTGTGTTATCTTCCGAATTAGGGGCACCTATGAAATTGTGTTTTGCCATTGCATGTTAATGTAGCATTTAATGTCCATGAAGAGAAATTCATATCAGACTTGATGAAATTGCAATGCCAACATTGAGCTCTAAAATTCTTTCGCAAGACAAGGAACATCTGCAACCTTGGCTATCTATGTTGTTATGAGGGTGTTTTTCTTTTTCCTTTTTGAATTGCTCCAGTTCCATAAAAACGATTTCATTTAAAAAGTTAGTCTACAAGTGTGGTTTTGTAATATGCTATTTGCATATACATATCAACTTGGAAAGTCTAACGCTTAGCTTTCTTTAAAATGAATAATCTAAGTGTGCGAAAACATATACGTCTCTTTCTTCTCTTAATTTTTTTCTAACTTCCCGAGAAATTTAATGACACTAATTGTGTTATCGGTTGCAGGAAAATGGGAACTCAAATAACAATATTGGAAGGCGAGATACTGTCACTAATCGAACTTCGATTGGCAGTTTTTCTTCATGAGCTTTCTCGCAGTTGCCATCTTCGAATCACTAATTCGTATGACATTGACTGTTACAAATGAATTGTAATAGTAA
The DNA here is from genome assembly GCA_025667525.1 of Glebionis coronaria. Classification (NCBI taxonomy): domain Eukaryota; kingdom Viridiplantae; phylum Streptophyta; class Magnoliopsida; order Asterales; family Asteraceae; genus Glebionis; species Glebionis coronaria. The sequence continues at coordinate 1,585 of JANFOE010001242.1, read as the reverse complement.
AACAGTCGACTTTGTCATGTATAGAGAAATTGAGTATCACTACTTTCACACATGGGAGTTCACAATTTTTTTTATAAAACCTATACATTTTTATGGTTAAAAAGCCATAAATACACATTATACAATAAAAAGAACTTTTTTATATCCAATATATATATTTGTCATGTCAGATATATAACCAAAAACTTTTGACTTTACCTTTAAACAAATACATGTTTGACTATATATTTGACAAGAACTTGCAATATCCATTTAACGTAAATATCATTTGCAAAGTCGGTCTATTAATAAAATTTGCAAAGTTAGTCCAAATGCATAAAAATTATAAAAGTTATTAAAATTATTTTTTTTTTTCATAATTTTTTTTAAATTCGATTTGTTTTATTTTTTTCTGAAAATAAACTATTACTTTTTTTTAACTTTTTTTTAAAAATTCGAAAAAAAATATATTTATAAAAAAGTTGGAAAAAAATTCAAAGGAAAAGTATTAGTGTTTTTAGCTTTTTTAAAAAAAATTCTAGGAAAAAAAATTTTTTTTTTATAAAAAGTTGAAAAATTATTTGTTTTCAATAACAAAACGTTATTTTTTTATCTATTTTATAAAAAGCTGACAAAAATAATTGTTTTAATTATTTTTATTTTTTTCATCGAATTTACAAAAAAAGTTTAGAAAGGTAAACCTTTTTTTCTGAATTTTTTTTCAGTTTTTTATAAAAATAATTTTTTTGTTCGAAATTTTTAACAAAATTTTATTTTTTTAAAAGAAATTCTACGTTTTTCTGAAAAAATAATTTTTATAATTTTGTTAATATCTTAATAATAATTTTTATGATTTTTAAATTTTTTATGCAGTTGGGCTAACTTTACAAATTTATTAATAAACTGACTTTGCGAATGATTTTCAACGTTAAATAGATTTACATTGCAAGTCCTTGTCAAATATAATGAAAGGTAAAGTCAAATGTTTCGTTAAGTACACTGAACATAAAAAAAAGTTCGTTATGTATAATGGTTCAATTTTAAAAGTACATTATGTATTTATCGCTTTTACCAAAAGATATATATATATGCAATTATTCACCTTTGGAAGGATATATATGCAATTCCTCCCTTTTTAAAAGATAAAATCTATGCATCTCTATTTTTTCCATATTTATTTCTATTTTTTCCATATTTGTTAAAAAAATAAAAAATAAATAAACCAGTAGTAACGATTTATACTCCAACGAAATGAAATTGTGGCATGTTTTGTTTAAAAAAAGTATGTGTTGTAGTTTATTTCCCCATTTACAAATACATGTGGTACTTTTGACTTATTCACTTATGGATGGGGTTAATCTGAGTTTTGTGTTTCTTAAATGGGTCACTAAAAATGTTAGCTGAAAGAAGAATGTTACGAACAAGTTAAAAATAGCCCAAAGCCTACATATAATGCATATGAGATTCTAAATAGATTTTTTTATATAAAGATATGGCGTTGTTTTTAAAATGTAGTTAAGGCATTATCATGTACAAAAACAGAAAAATAGTTTGGGTAGGCCAATCTGACCGGACCTCCCATGTTTATACGTACTGAATGTAATTT